>CM031946.1:24081837-24144557 GCA_018749465.1 Paracanthobrama guichenoti | reverse complement strand
GAGAATCCATCATTTTAGAAAACAAGGACAAAGTGGAGCTAAAAGAGTAAAGCAATAAAACAGCAGAATAACTCGCAGACAACACGATCATACAAAACCAAGACAAAAGACTAGAACCAACAGAGGGCTCTTGCAGGCCAAAGCTAATGAATCACATGACAACAATAAGGTTTAAAATAAATACAGCAGTCTACGGAGCAGTGAAACAGACACATGACCCCCTAGTGGTCACTGTGTGAAACCATCAAAACAACAAACTCTTGCTTTATTATTTTCCCCATAGAAAAATGAACTTGGCATGTTTAACAATAGGTTTTTTTTGTTTGCTTGTTTTATCCTCCCACGGACAATATGCGTGGCTTATTCATTGCCATGATTTAGTTTGATTATTAGGATTTTTGATCTGGATTTAATACAATTCATCCCACCATAAAAAGAAAAAAGAAAAAACAATGAAAACTAATAGTTTTTTTTTTTTTTTTTTTTTGAAAATAATAATAGTAACCACTGTAAATAACAAGCAGTTCAAAACAATGTTACGAAAAATAAAACAACATAAATATGATAAAACTATTCAACAAATAATTACATTTAATAATTAATTTATAATTACATTTATTTTTTTAATTTTTCACAAGTTTATTCTATAGAAATGATTAATATTATTTTACTTCAAATGTTTTCACGTTTGTGCTTGAAAATAACTCTTACTATCCCCTGTCTTGTTATTTTGCATTTTAGCTTATTTTAAGCAGGAAGTATGTGTATTTTGCACATGTATTTGTTGCAAGTGTAATTGTTAAGGGGTGTTTTATAGCTCAGATGTGTGGTAATCACTGCTTTTGTGACGCATACAAACAGTATTACTAAAATAAACCGGGACTGGGGGACGCCTGGTCACCCTGTTCTGAACTATCATCTCTATCTCTATCTCAGGGGTTGATCTTTCGCCTGTAAATCGTGTCGCGCACGGCTGTAAATCGACCGTCTGCCTGAAGCTAGATATTTTAGTTTACACGCATCGCTTTGCTTCAGAAGGCCTTTATTAACCCCCGGATCCGTGTGGGAAATCTTTTATGATGGATGGGTGCACTTTTTGGCTTCAAAATCATGTCCCCATTCACTGGCATTATAAAGCTTGGAAGAGCCAGGACATTATTTAATAAAACTCAGGTTGTACACGCTCTGAAAGAAGAAAGTCCGTGATTTTTGATTGCTGTTTGTTCCGGCAATTATTCATTTACAGAGTAAGAACTAACTGTGCATTGTATTTTTATGAGAGTAGACACAAAATATTGATGGGAATTATTACTACAAGTAGCCTAATCTACAATCCTCATGGACTTCTTGTGGAAACCACAAACAGTCATTTCAGTTTTTAAATCAAAACAATGATGGAATGCATTCATTGGTGACATCACAGCACTGGAGGCTTCAGAGGCTCTGTGTTCTTCTCCCTGAGAACTCACTCTTGACTCCTCTGCCTTCGTAGATGCCATTTAGTGTCGGTATACAGTGTTTGATCAGTGTGCGGTTTTGAATCAGCTAAGAGTACGATTCCCTGTCAGCATCGGATTGTGAATCTGCATTTTCCTTTGTTCAGCGTGCACTTTTATATCCGTCTTGATCTGTGTTCATTTCCAGATCGTTGAATTGCACATCACAGCTTTCTGATCTGTGTACGGTTTCAGATCATACGATTTTACTTGGTTGTAGGATTTTGGATCGGAAAATGTATAGCAGTAAATTCTGTGCGCTCGTGTTCTGACATGTGTCAGTCCTGCTCTGACTGTGTGTGCCGCCAGACCGGCCGAGACTGACGCCACAGCCACCGCCTCAGAGGAGGGTAAGAAGGCCATCAATGTGTTTCAATATTTAGCCACACATTACACACACACACACACACACACACACACACACACACACAATAACCATCAACTTGTCACACAAACATCAATAACAGCTTTAAGTTGTCAATGCTGGTAAATGACCATGGTATAAGCTTGTATAAACTAAATTTGTTTATTGCACAGCTAGTGTTGAAGAATTCTCTTCTTGTAAAAAATCACTTCTCAAAGGATCGTTGTTTTCAGAAAAGGGTTTAATCACACCGACCAAAGCAACAAAACCTGAGTGGCTTTTGCAAAAGTCCTCACGTCCCTTGGTTTGCCTAACATATATACTATAGCTCTCTTCCTAACATGGTAGTTGTTTTCCTGGCTCATTCCCAGTTCTTTTTCTGTCGCTCATACATCTTCTGTATGTCATTTTGAAGTAGGTTCTCAAAGTCAGCACACAGTTGACACATAATAGTGTCTTTACATACAGCTTATTTAGCCTTAATCGATTAATTTTAAAATAATAAACTCTTCTACATTAGTCATGGATTAACCTCACTTATTTATCGTCAACAGGAGCTGGCTCGTCTGAACACCATTACTATCAGAGAAAAGGCCACGATCTCCAGCCGACCGCAGTCTGTCCAGCTTCCTCCCTATTCTTTGGCAGAGGTGAGCTAGTCGAGCAATCTCAAACCGGTTTGCTACATTTGAATTCAAACACATATCACTGGCGTATGAAACAAACATAAGTTCCTTCATGAGAATCATATTAACATGAAATAAATGTGATGTTTTATGCAGGACTGTGTCCACACCCACCAGCTCAGGGAAGACGACGACGCCTTCAGTTAAATACGGCACCCGTAAGGTCCAACGCAAGGCTGAGCAGTCCGCCCGAACAGTCCAAGGAAGAGGACAGTAACCATGTGCCATGTGACCTTAAGAACACTGGTCGCTGCCATGACAACATCAGCCTCACCCCTTTGAAAGTCATTGAAAGAGCCCATCAATCATTTGACAAGGCCAGAATGCAGAGAAGCCTTGCAGAGAAGGTGACCGAGCACCACATTGACCGTGACGTGAGCCAAATGCCACAGATACGGTTTCCTGGAGGCTCGAGGACAGACGCACATCTGCGGCATCAGTGTGAAATGGCGGATATGGAGAAAACGCTCACCTTCCAGAGAGCAAAGCTGGAACAGGAAATCCAGCAAGCACGCCAGAAACATGCCCAGTTCCTGGAAGAGAAGAGGACGAGGATCCAGGAGCAAGAGAAGGTTGGCCATTTCAGCCGACAGCACATCTCTCTAGCGAGGGCTGCACTCAGACACACAACACATATGAACATGGTAAACAGCAACAGGTGCCTCCGGGTTCGGACAGCTGGCAGCGAGTCCTCCCCATCATGGCGGACGGCAGCAGGCTCCGCCTCAGGCAAATGGCAGCGACTCTGCTCCCTCACGGACGGCAGCAGCTTTGACAGTGTGTTCCTCCTTCCTCCTGGGTTTGGCCCCAATGTAACAATGTTCAGGAAGAAGGAGGCGGGACTGGCAAACCTTCAACATAATACTTTAATCATAAAGTCCAGGCCTGACAACAGTGAACTCTACACATTATAGCACACGTACATCGTTCTGATCAGGGGCGACATACAGAAACTTTCCGCCTTAGGTCTTAACTTAAGATATGATAAGTTAATTTAGGTTTTTCACAATTTCTCATTACAGAAGCAAATCTTAACTTGATTTAGGATTCTTATTCTATCTTACAAAGTCTCATCTTATCTGTAGTTGGGCAATCTTAAACCGCTCCATCGAAGTTCGGTAATCAACCGTCAGGTCTGTTACCAAGCAACCAACAACACGCAAACTGCTTCTGAGGTAAACCTAAAATCAAAATGGAGAAACAACGGCATGCTTTTAATTTCAGTGCGGCAGAGATTGAAATTTTGATAAGCTCCGCTGAAAAGTTAAAAGCTGTTTTTTTGCAATAAAAACGTGAAGGCGTTAGTCACTTCTGAAGAATAACCGGTAATGCTCTGTGACGGCTCGTTGACCTCTGTAATGTTGGTCGCAATTCATCAACTAACTGCAAACTCATGTGTCGTGGGAGTCTGTCATTATTTACGAGTATTTTATCATCAAAGCGCAGCACATCCTCTGGGTACTCCAAAAGTCAAGAAATAATCAATAAATGTATAAATAAATGTAACGCCAATCTTGAAAAAGGCTTTTTGTACTGTGATTTTTACCGTTGATTTCAAAAGGGTTTGACGTTAGGACACCAGTGGGGTTGTCCTAAAGTTAAGACAGCTTTTAGGATTTTTGTCGAACAAGGATGTTTGTAATACCCGCTTCCTATCCATAGTTAAGATAGGATTCTAGTTGAGATGTTTCTGTAATACGCCCCAGATGTTGTGATGTGCTCATCTGCAATACTTATCGGAAATGTTCCTGTCAGATGTTAAATATTTAGTAAGCATCTTTATCTTTAAGATGTATATGGTTTATGTAAATCCTCTTGGAGATGTGCGTGTGTTAATGGAGCTCCCTTTCTGTCCTTCAACCGTGCAGACGTGTTTTTTCTCTCTGCTCCCTGCTGGCTCTCGCGCTGTTTTGTTTTGTCTAGTGTTTCGCTCTCTTCTCTTCTCTGACTGCTGCTTTGCTGACTCCTGAAAATACTGAAATGGAATTGATTAACTGGTCAATCAGCGCGATCGACAAGATTTTCTCACTAAGGAAGGGTGCCCGGAGAACCCACCTGCCCGGACGGGACCTTTGCCGCAGGGTACGTGAGGGACGCATGGAACAACTGGCAAGTCCTGTGCCTGGAGGCTCTGTCCGTGGAGGATGCGGAAGATTTATACATGATTGGATTATTGATGGCGGGTTCCTATTCTTTGGCTTTGGGATTGCCCTGACCTATCGGAAGATTGGTAAGACAGCTGCAAGCAAATTCACCCAGCCGCTGTCTGTGGAAATTAAAGAATGCTTCTGGGTTGTGTGTGACCGCCTGAAGGAATTAGATCAGAAAGTGATAGGAATTGAGGAACTGAACCGTAATAACGCAGTCCGGATCATGGGATACGCAGGGTAGAGTGGGCTCTATCGGGGTCAGATCGGTGAACTTTTACGGACTGTAACCGGTCTGGCCATGAGGCTGGACGTAATGTCTAGGGAAACTGCACAGACCGGACGCGAATGCTGAGGACCAGATCTGATTGATTGATTATGATCCGGACAAATTATCAAGATCATCAAATGGATTAAAAATAATAAATTGTATTTGCCTGACCTAATCAACCAGCCCAACGAACCTCACTTGGTCCCTATCTCTCGGTTGGGATTTCAGCCTGACAGCTTTGTCTGCTATCTTTCCCCTGTGCACTGCCTTATCTCCTTCAAGGACAAAACCATAGAACTGAACTCAAAACATCTGAAGTTATGGCTAACATTCTCACACAACACAATCTCAGACTCACTCGCACCATACATACCCGACTCTTCCCTCCCCGCTCCATCCGCCTGCCTGTCTGTTATCTATCTCCTCTCCCACTCCATACAAAAATCCCACCACGTGACCACGTGTACTGTGTCATGTTTATGTTTATGTTTATGTTTTGTTGTGTTTGCTATGTAATGCTTGCTAAATTGCATTCTTGTATTTCTGGAGAGCATAGGGGCGGCGCCTGAATAATCGGCCATGCCCGGGAGGCTTGCTCCAAACTTCATTTCGTTATACTGTACTTGTACATGTGTAATGACGAATAAACTTCAACTTCAACTTCAACTTCAACCCCTGTTAGCTATACATTATAAAACAATCACAACTATACTATACTGTCTGTTGTCTTTACATCTTCAACAAGTTTCTGTGATTTTTAAGAACTTGTTTTCACGTAGGCCTCTTTCTATCGATGCTTATTTCAGTTTTGAGGTTTTAGCTTGTGAAGTTGATTTAGCGAAACCTTTGCTGTGTGCCCTGATTTACAGAACGCCCAAAATCCAATACGGACTTTTTAACAGATTTCTCTGATATTTTATCCAATTTGGCCACAAAAGCTGATGATATTCTGCTTCTAGACAATTTCAATGTACATGTTTGCTGCACACAAAAGCCATTTGTAAAAGAGTTTAATCAACTTTAGACTCTTTCAACTTTACACAATTTATTTCCGGTCCTACACATATGCAGGGCCACACACTTGACCTTGTTATGACCTCAGGTCTTCCCATAGCAAACACTGATATTCGGGCCGCTGGCCTTTTCTGATCACCTGCCAATATTATTTGATTCTCCTATTGCGGTTTTAAAACCTAAACGCAGGCCTACTTACCTGTCTAGAGTTATAAACTCTTCTACTGCTGCAGTTTATAAACGGGTTTACAGAACTCCCAGCGGGTGTCACGACACAATATTCTGATGTTGATGATTTGGTTGATAGTTTTAACACATCATGTATGGGGATTTTAAATGAAATTTCCCCCTCAAAGTCAGGAAATCCAGGAAACAGCCTTGGATTAATAGAGAAGTTTGTGCTGTAAGGAGGAGTGTAGAAGGGCAGAAAGAAAATGGAGAAAGGACAAATTACAAGTCTCTTCTTAGCATTACTAAAATAAATGTTATTTCTGTTATCAACACAGATTCCTTACAGACAAGTTCTGTTCCATCTTGTTTTAAACATGCAGTGGTTCATCCTCTGCTTAAAAAAGCATGTCTGGATCTATCTGATCTTAATAATTACAGACCTATTTCAAAATCGCCGTTCTTATCGAAAAGTATTGGAGAAAGCGGTTTTAAATCAGTTATCCCTTTACTCAATTGTGAATAATATATTGGATCCTTTTCAGTCTGGTTTTAGATCCAAGTGTAGTGAACTAGTGAATTGGCCTTGTTAAGAGTGGTAAACGACTTATTATTCGTGGATTTGGGAAATTGTGTTGGTGTTGTTGGATTTGATGCGGCATTTCATACAGTGGATCACTGCATTCTTTTAAACAGGTTAAAAACTGAGGTTGGCATCTGTGACTCAGCATTTGAGTGGTTTGAGTCCTATTTCACTGAGAGGAGTTTCTCTGTGGAGATAGGTCAGTTTCATTCATCGCCTGCTTCTGTCACGGTGGGGTGCCGCAGGGCTCCATTTTGGGCCCGGTTTTATTTTCTTTATATATGCTCCCTCTTTGTTACATTTTTGAATCTTGCAAGGTTCCATACCACATCTACGCGGATGATACCGGGATCAAAGTCCTTATCGGATTTGTTAGCCTGTATAAATGACCTTAAAAGTTGGATGGGTGATAGTTGAAAGAAAATAAGACAGGCTCCCCATTTGGTAGATGGTCTGACCTCTAGTATAGGACCTCTACAAGCAAACATCCGCACTCATGTAAAGAACCTGGTGGTGTTGTTGATTCAGAGTTAAAATATGACAAGCAAATAAACTCTGTTGTCAGAGCCAGTTTTTCCAACTTAGGGTTTTACGGAAATTGAAATCTTTTCTATTGTTTAGAGACCTAGAGACAGTCATTCATGCCTTTATTTCAACAAGGCTTGATTATTGCAAAGCTCTATGTGCTGGTATTAACCAGTTTTCTATCATTTCTATCGGTTTCCTATCATTCTTGCAACTCGCTCAAAATGCTGCAGCTCGTTTCTTAATGGGGACGAAAAAGCGTGAGCATATCACTCCTATTTTTCAACATTTACATTAGCTACCTGTCAAATACAGAATCGAGATATTATATTATATATATAAAATAACCACCTGCTGGTTCAAACTCATTTTTGTCATACTACTCACTAATATTGTTCTATAATTCATATTTAGACATTATAAAATCACTATTATAACATTTAGACAAATTCATCACTTTATTTGTATTGAAGTATTGGCATTGACAATTGTGCCACATTAGGCATAATGTGAAACCTGAAGGAGACTTGCAGTAAACATTTTGTTACACATCATATATTTCAGATATCTGTATCCACAACAAAATGTTCTGATTCTCACTCTGTCAGTCTCAGTGCAGCAGTGGTCAAAAATGCTTGAGATATCTAAGAGACAAGATTTACTGTCCACAGAAACAGAGCAGCGCCTTCATAACGCCTGAATAACGCAAGGGAAGATATGAACATGCAGAGACAATACAGCAATATTAGCCTATGTCCTGTTTTAGGAAAGTGTCTTTCCTAAGTGACAGATACTATAACCACTAGAAAGGCACCATGTGTATGGACTCATTTTATGGATGGGATGAACTTGGGATGTTCACCTGCCCCTAAGCAAATAGGCCTTGAGGACTGGTGAAAGGCCTCTTATAATCTAAACTCTGATGTGAACCCTCAAGGTTGGCTTTGTTTGTGCAAGTCTTTTCAGTGATGCCACATGAAATAATTCTCTCCGGCACGAGTTATTACATGAATCCTAAAGGCCAAAGTATACTTCACTGTTTATGTGTACGTGAGGGTCAGTGTAATTCAGTCATCAGAAGAGTATGCACATACTGTACTTTTTTTGTAATTACTGTTACACACTGTTTTTGTAACATGCGCTTTTATTTTTGTGTTGCAGTAATTAGTTTATCCACAAGGTGGCAACTGTGCTGCTCTAGGGCGCTGATTACACTTGCCAGAATGCAGGCAAGTGTAAGGCCCGCCAAGAGTCCCAATTAAGGCTTATGATTAGTGGGGTGAAGAGGCAAAGTAATTTAATTCCAATTTAGTTTTATCTGACTCCATTTTATCATGACCTCGAATTTAGGTTAGAATGCCAATTCATTAATGACCATTTATCTAGACATCTGATTATTCTATTTAACTCTTTACTCTTATTGAACTTCAGTTTTCAAAGTCGCACGAGGTCCTCGCCAGACAGGCCGTTCTAAGGGCCCACGATTGCAAACTTGTCACCATGCTCACTCACTCTTAAAAGTATTTTATTTAGTCCCCATAGATTTGTGTACACTTGAATAAAGCAACGTTACCTCTAGTCAGAGGTCATGACCACTACTTCAGATATAAGCTGCCCAATACTTTCTCTAATTGTAGTTTTGGTATGGTCATGCCATGGTTTCCCATGTACTTTACATTAAACAGAGGTAAGGCTCACCCTATTTAGGTTGGCCAATCAACATTATTGTTGTCTTAGACTGTGAACTAAGGCCAAGCGTTAGGCAACCAAAGCGCCTGAAGAGCTCAGTTAAGGGCCCCAATGCCCCACTCAAAACTGGGCTATAGTCATCACTAACCTGACACAGACTTGTGGTAACAATGGATACAACGTAATCTATTAAAGTCAATCATTTCAGAGTAAGTCGGAATGAAATTAAATGTAACAATTTATTATTAGTCAGGTAAATGTATAATGCCAATTACATAATCAATTCAAAGATAGTCCATACATAACATCAAATGCTCTGAAGTAAAGAGTAAAAGATGCATATCTGACATCTGAAAATTACATGAAAAAATGCTTACGGGCTTGATCTGGTTACAGAATCACGCTCTGAAGTTTCTGCAACATCTCCTTAAATACAAGACCAAAGGTAGAAAACTCTTTCAAATGTAAACATGAGTTCACAATGGGAATTTGCATTAATCAAGTCCTACAGACCTGTATTGACGACAGGAGGTAAAGACCAATTGGCCCAAGACATGCAGACCATAATAAGCTAAATATCTCTAAACTCTTAAAACCTTTATTACCTTTTGGTTTACGTCTGTGGGGATGAGACCTTCACACTGAGACATTTCAAATGATACCACACATGTATTGTATAGTACTTGTTAGTACTTGTTCACATTAAAACATAGATTTTGGGTGAATTTCACAGTAAGAGCACAGTAAGAGTCGGGGTCAATAGAGATTAGGATGACACTGAGACGAGATTTGCTAATTTCGTAAGAGACAGTTCAGATGTTCAGTTCTTAAGGTTTCTCCAGTCTTTCACAATCTCTCGCCTGTGTAGCCTCCATTGTAGCTCGTGCAAGTACCCTAATTTTTACACCTCTAGCATTAAAGAACACAAAGATATTTACATGGATTGTAACTCATGGTGAGAGATAGCTCAAAACTGCACAGAATGCCTATGTGCGCATAGGAGTCAAAAGAAGTATAGTTTGCAATGCTGTGTTTGACTGTGCACATACACGTAAAATAACAGAGTATACTTTCGGATTAAGGGTTTTCTGTCTGAAACTCATTCCACACTACTGACATATAAACCAGTTCTCTCATATGGTGCTTAAAGGTGACTTTATATCTGAAACTCTCTCCACAGAGATCACAAATGAACGGCTTCACTCCAGTGTGAGTTCTCATGTGGGAATCAAGACTTCCTTTTCTGTTGAAACTTTTTCCACTTTGTTGGCAGGGGTAAGGCTTCTCTCAGTGTGAATTCTAAGTGGCCTTTAAAGTGTCCTTTATGACTGAAACTCTTTCCACACTGAGGGCACGTGTAGGGTTTCTCTCCAGTGTGAACTCTCATGTGGACTTTAAGGTTAAAGAGCCAGTTCAGTTCCAGTGTTTTTACAGGAAAGAAAGACACAAGGACTTTTTCATGTTCATGTTATTTTATTGTCACAATAACTGACATTTAATTTTCTGATGTATACATATATTTTATGACAATATGATTTGAACAGGCACTGCTGTAATGCTCAGACTGATGTCTTTCTGTACCCTGATGTGTTTTTCATACAGTCCCGACTCAAGCTAATGTCTCACGCGCTCTTCCAAACTTTCCAAGCAGTCAAAAATTGTTCTGTCACAAACTAACTTTCTTGCTCAGCATATAAAGATGAACTACTTATTTCAGACTGTGGTGATGTGGTTTCTCCACTGCATGGATCTTCATGTGTCTCTTGAGGTAACTTTTAATAGTGAAACTCTTCCCACACTGATCACACGTGTGCGGCTTCTCTCAGGTGTGGATCCGCTCGTGTCTTTCTCAGATTCGATGACTGACTGAATCTCTTGTCACAGTGTGAACACTGGTAAGGTTTTTCTCCAGTGTGATCTTCTCATGTGTTTTCAGATGTGCTGACCGACTGAATTCTTGTCACAGTGTGAACACTGGTAAGTTTTTCTCAGTGTGAATTCTCTGGTGCAGTTTTAAACAGTTTGCTGTAGTAAAAGTCTTCTCACACTCAAAGCACATGTACTTCTCACACCAGTGTGTATTTTCTCATGTGTATGTAAACTTCGCTGATGTGAAAACTCTTCCCACACACACAGAACATGAATATGGCTTCTCCTTCGTATGAACTCTCAGGTGTGTCTTCAGGGCTGATGTATCAAAAATGTTTTGCTGCACTGATCACATGCATACGGCTTCACTCCGGTGTGGATCCTCATGTGACTTTTAAGGTGTGCTGATTGTGTGAAACTCTTCCCACACTGATCACACCAGTGCGGCTTCTCTCCAGTATGAACTCTCATGTGACGCTCAAGATTACGTTTCACTGAGAATCTCATTCCACACTGATCACATGTGAACGGCTTCTCTCCGTGTGGATTCTCATGTGATCATTAAGGGTTGATGATTGTGTGAAACTCTTCCCACACTGAGCGCAGGTGAAAGATTTCTTGGCTCTTCTTTTCTTTATAAATGTCTCTTTAGTCTTTGAGCGACTCAAAGGTTTTTCTGCAGGTTTGACATGATGTTCCTCCTCCATTTCACTCAGTTCTTCACTCTCTCGTTCTCTTCCATCAGGTCTGAAATCAAAGAAAAACTGTTTAATCACATTTCAGTACGTCAAAGTAAATAAAAGAGAGAAAGGTCATTAAGTGAAAGGACATAAAACGTTAATTTGTTTGATGCATTGTTATTGCATGAATTAGGTACATTGATCTACCAGCTAATATTTAAAAACATAAATTAGGCACAGATCTAGTTTCTGTAGAGAAAGATCAATGACACAATTATCTAATTTAACATTAAAAATTATGCAGCATTGCCATAACTTTGGCACCTAATTTTAGATTGATATTTAATTCATTGTATGAATTACCCTATAATTCAAGTTCAGAAACTGTTGGAAACTCTTTTCCTCCTTGAAGCAGAGACCAGGAGACTTGAATATATCTTCAGCAGGATTCTTTATTGAGAACTTGCGCTGTGTTTCATCTGTGGTCATCAAGTCTACTCAAACCAGTTTACACTGTAATTTATCCACATTTCAGGGGAGGGATTAACTCAGTAGAGGAGGAGACAATCTGAACACAAGAATGCAAATGCTGTATATGTAAAGAGACCTGCCCCAGACTCCAATCCTAATCTAATCAGCCTAACGATTACAGGGGCTCCAAGAGCCGTTAAAGACAAAAGGTGAGAATCTCAGTAATCTGGCTCATTTGACTTAATAAAGAGAACAGGAACTGGCCTGGAGACTTTGCATAACAGATGTCAGTCATCTTTACCTTAAATACTAAACCGATATCATCGTCGTTACCTTAAATACAATGTACTTTAAACATATTCTTACATTTGTAATACCAGTTACCTTAAAGGGATAGTTCATCCAAAAACAAAAATTTGATGGGCCCCAGGCATCCAAGATGTAGGTGTGTTTGTTTCTTCAGTAGCTCTGTTGCTCTGTGTTAGTCGTATAATTGATGTTACTGGGGTCCGTTTATAGTAAGAGAGCTATGAGTTAAAAACATAGACATACGAATCCATATTAGTAGTGTACATATAAAGTGGTGTACATCAGATTAGAGCAAAATGACAGGAATGAGAGAATTGAAACTATTGTGGAAGCAGCAAAAGAGTGTCTTGGGATGTCAAGTACAGAATGGAAAATGTTACAAGAAATAATGGTAATAATTATTATAATTGTATCATGCTGAAACATATGACTGTTATTTGACATCACCCCAAGTTACCGTAACCGTTATATGTGCATGTGAGAAATACTTCAAAAGCACTTATTCAGGAAGAAAAGTAACCAGCGCGTATGTTTTAGCCGATTACAGTGTCATTAGTTCAATAACGTAAGGGGATGATAGTGTTGAGGATTTACCTTAGATACGACCGAGAGAGAGCCTGCAGGTGTATTCACGCTTTTTTATCCTCCCGATTACACACTGACTGTAGCAGCCATTAAAATAGTTCAGCTTTGTTTTTGTTAAAAGTATTTATAGTTTGTTTCGTTTCTTTATTAAGTTCATTTGGAAAAATGTTTGGAGCATTTTTTTGTTTGTTAAAGTTTTAGTTTTTTAAAGTGACGAGCAAGCGGCCGACAGCGAGTTAACCACGTTTGATCAATTTAGCCTCTTAAATCAACACTTAAATTGTCTTGCCTATAATAAAGTCAATAGATATAAAACACTTCAAGCATATCACAGTGTTAGTTTATATGTTTACTGTCACCACCACAGTAAAAAGGCGCTCGCAAACGAAATGGGCTATACGATCTACTAATAAACTAAATACAAATAAAAAACATGGGGTTTGTCTCACCTTACACCTCTCCGCAAAATGAATACAAGATGGATTGGAGGGTGAGCTTTGGAGGCAGAGCACAAATATCAATAATGTTCTGCAATGACTTTCAGAAATATCGCTTACCCCACCCTTAAATAGTTAATGCACTATGAACTAACATGAACAATTTTAAATAGAAGCTCAGCTCCTTATGCAGAGGTTCACTATTGTCACCAGTCTTTATGAACATATGCTGCTCGCATTAGACACTCACTAATGCGTTGCCTTGACACAAAGACACTTGAGAGGAGGGCATTCCTGGAGGAGGAACATGGTGGAATCAGAACTGTCAGGTCGATCCATTTACAGTGTTTGATATACGGGTCAGTGACATGATGAGCATCTCTGTGTGTGCACGAGCATCATTTCCTTTAAAGATGAATAAATTCCTAACATATCACTTCATTCTATCATATTTAGTTCAAATTCAATTTTATAACATCCAAACGAAACATTGTTTTAATGTCTTCATATCTTAAACCCCCAAAATGTCAGGTGGTGCAACTGTCCAAACAAATGAACAGACGAAGAAAACTATTTGAAATTATGTCTTGATAAATCTTAATACTATCATTTTAGGTTTGAAACCTTTCATATAAACACATTTTGCAAACATCAGTAGTTTTAAACTTCATGACTGTGATTATGAGTTGGTAAGGTAATAACAGTAAAGATGATAAAGATCATCAGAGGAGCTCAACTGATCCTGGAGCAGAGGAAAGGTTTGTAGATCTCTCTCAGATACTGTAAAACTGATCATTTCAAGGAGTTCATCAGGTCATACACTTCATAAATCAGTTTAGAAAAGATTTAAATAATAAACACATGAACCTAATTCAGTTTTGAACACACAACGAATAAATCACACAAACACGCCAGCACAAGTTGTGAACATGCAGTTATTAATCAGTGTATTATGAATGAGCCAAACATTGAAGCACAGGAGAGAAATTCAGCTTCACAGGAGAAGCGCTCACATAAACCTTCACACTCGGTTAAAATCACACTTCTGCTGATAAAACGCCTTTAAACTCGGCTCTGAGGAAAGCTCACATACCGTGCAGCTCATTCACACATTTGAACAAAACACAGATGAATTAATCATCGATTCTTAACCTTGAGACGAGTGCGCCGTGACGCTGCCTTCTTCTTTTTGTTTTTGCTGCCGGTTGGCAAACAACTTCCGGTGAATTACCGCCACCCACTGATCTTGGAGAATGAACTAATGCTCTATATAAACACTCAAACTATACACAAAGACAACATTTTCAACGAGATTATAACAAACAAACAAACAAAAAAACAACTAACTATATATATATATATATATATATATATATATATATATATATATATATAATATTCACTATTAATATACCATCATTATCATTCTCTCCAGTCACGGAGAGAGAACTGTTTAGCCCAGTATTTTGAAAGTTATGAGGAAATATCAACATAATAAAATATATTCTGTCAGAATCTGTTCTGAGAGGAGGGTTTCTGACCGAAAATGACTTTTCTGAGGTAATTTTGGTCTCAAATCAAGCTATATTAATGATTTTTAAAACGTTAAAGGGAAATATCAACATATTAAAATATATTCTGACAGAATCTGTTCTGAGAGGAGGGTTTCTGACAGGAAAATTACTTTTCTGAGGTAATTTTGACCTCAAATCAAGCTATATTAATGATTTTCAAAAAGTTATGGGGAAATTTCAACATAATAAAATATATTCTGACAGAATCTGCTCTGAGAGGAGGGTTTCTGATAGGAAATGTCTTTTCTGAGGTAATTTTGACCTCAAATTAAGTTATAGTAATGATTTTTAAAAGGTTATGGGGAAATTTCAACATAATAAAATATATTCTGACAGAATCTGCTCTGAGAGGAGGGATTTCTGGACAGGAAAATGTCTTTTTCTGGAGGTAATTTTGGGTCTCAAATCAAGTTATATTAATGATTTTTTAAAAGTATTGGGGAAATTTCAACATAATAAAATATATTCTGACAGAATCTGCTCTGAGAGGAGGGTTTCTGACAGGAAAATGTCTTTTCTGGGAGGTAATTTTGACCTCAAATCAAGTTATATTAATGATTTTTAAAAGTTATGGGAAATTTCAACATAATAAAATATATTCTGACAGAATCTGCTCTGAGAGGAGGGTTTCTGACAGGAAATATGTCTTTTCTGGAGGTAATTTTGACCTCAAATCTGCTTATATTAATGATTTTTAAACGTTAAAGGGAAATATCAACATAATAAAATATATTCTGACAGAATCTGCTCTGAGAGGAGGGTTTCTGACAGGAAATATGTCTTTTCTGAGGTAATTTTGACCTCAAATCAAGTTATATTAATGATTTTTAAAAGGTTATAGGGAAATTTCAACATAATAAAAATATATTCTGACAGAATCTGCTCTGAGAGGAGGGTTTGACAGGAAATATGTCTTTTCTGAGGTAATTTTGACCTCAAATCAAGCTATATTAATGATTTTCTAAAAGTTATGGGGAAATTTCAATATAATAAAAATATATTCTGACAGAATCTGCTCTGAGAGGAGGGTTTCTGATAGGAAATATGTCTTTCTGAGGTAATTTTGACCTCAAATTAAGTTATATAGTAATGATTTTTAAAAGGTTAAAGGGAAATTTCAACATAATAAAATATATTCTGACAGAATCTGCTCTGAGAGGAGGATTTCTGACAGGAAAATGTCTTTTCTGAGGTAATTTTGACCTCAAATTTAGTTATATCAATGATTTTTAAAGGTAATGGGGAAATATCAACATAATAAAATATATTCTGACAGAATCTGCTCTGAGAGGAGGATTTCTGACAGGAAAATGTCTTTTCTGAGGTAATTTTGGTCTCAAATCTAGTTATATCAATGATTTTTAAAAAGTAATGGGGAAATATCAACATAATAAAAATATATTCTGACAGAATCTGCTCTGAGAGGAGGGTTTCTGACAGGAAATATGTCTTTCTGAGGTAATTTTGACCTCAAATCAAGCTAGATTAATGATTTTAAAGAAGTTAAAGGAAATATCAACATAATAAAAATATATTCTGACAGAATCTGCTCTGAGAGGAGGGTTTCTGACAGGAAAATGTCTTTTTCTGAGGTAATTTTGACTTCAAATCAAGTTATATTAATATCCATATCCACAATATTCACTCTTCCCATCATTATGTTCTCCAGTCCCGGAGAGAGAACTGTTTCGCCCAGTATTTTGGAAATTATGTGTGCAATATTCCATTAAATACATAAGAATTGTCCATTTTGATTTCAAGGCGATTCTAACAGCTCAAACATTGGGCCTGGGAATGACCCTAGTATCACGTCAGAGGCTCATCATTCTGTGTGTCTTAATATGATTGTGGCAGCTTCTCTGAAATATCTCCTGATCAATGTTTAGAAAATTTCAAGGTTTAATCATACATAAGATTTGCATGAAGCAGTTGTTATCAAGCTCATTTTGTAAAGAGAATTAAATGAAACTTTATAAAGCATCAACATCCTATATTCATGAACGTGTCAAACCAAAATCTGAACTCAAAAGCACAAGCGATTAAAGATCATGGCTACGAGTGAAACTGTAATGGCCTGCTGCTTGTTATTCTGCTCCACGCCCTCTTCAGCACCCAAGACCTGCTAATGTGATTTTTACAGTCATTCTGCTTTCCACACATCTGTTCACCCAGTGCACTATGGGCCAGAGCAGGAACCCTTTAGTTATTGTACTGGATCATGGATCGCATGGATTGTTTTTTATTAAGCTGTTTGTCTATGTGTGGTCACGACCCAAATGCTGCAAAAACAAAACCGCTGTTTCTTATTCTTGTAATAACCTTCTCCACTTTCTATTTCATCCTCCAGACCCTGCACTCCCAACTAATGGATTATTTTTTGAACAGATATCTTCCTTTGTCTCACTGATTCTACGATGCACATGCGATTTCAATATTTCAGGTAAAAGAACTGGATATCAAAAAATTACTTCATTATTAAAGTGTAAAACATCGAGGAAGTAATATTAATGATTTTTATAAAGTTAGAGGACATTTCAACATAATAAAATATATTCTGACAGAATCTGCTCTGAGAGGAGGGTTTCTGACAGGAAAATGTCTTTTTCTGAGGTGAGTTTGACTCTCAAATCAAGGTTATATTCATGATTTTTAAAAGTTAAAAAGGTTTTTCAGATTATGCCGCGCGTGTCGCTTCTGTCTCTAGTGTAGTTGTGAGACGCTTTTTAAAAATCATGAATCATTACAGTTTAGTGTGATCTGTTATCAGAGGTGACTGTGTCCAAAGTTGTTTTTCTGAAATGTACATACACACATCACGCAGTAGGGCCGTGTCATTGTCTGTGTGTATTTCCATTGTCCCGACTCTCCAAAGGAAGCGTGGCTACTTATTATGCAGCGCCTGGCCGCTCTCTAGCTGATATCAAAATTCAATGAAGATGGGCGCCGCAAAGAGTATACGCATGGCTATATCGATAGTAACATTTGATGGGGATAAAGAAATAGGAAAATCCATAACTTTGACTGTAAATGCTAGACGAGGAGAAAAGATCTCTGCGCCCACGACAAAGAGAAAGTGCTGAGCGCACTTATTTCCTTATTGGAAACAACGAGATTTAATTGTAATCGTTAGCATCTAGATCACTTGTTAAAAACCCCATTACTATAATGGGCTTTTAGATGGTAATGTTAGCATCTGCTATTAATTTTAAATAATGCTTCAATTGCTTGAATTGACTGGTGTAGAATGACTTAGCCCACGTAAACCTGCCTGTTAACATTCTTGAAATTGAATGTGATGCTAATAATTTTAGCCAGTGGTACTATCAAACAACTATCTAAAACTGTTTTAGACCTAAAAAGAGTCTTTGTAGGCCTATGTTACCCTTAAATGTCAGAGAAAAAGAACAGAATCAGAGATTTTTTTTCTTTGTAAATTTTTCTATATTAAACTATAAAACACATAATTATAGTTGATTTTAGTTCATCATAGTTGATCATAACTAGAGAGAAATGGCATGAAAATTTCATTTCATGATTATAGTGACCAAAATGATCACGGTTATCACAGAATCCTGTTCAAAAAGTCCTAATGCTACACAATGAAATCAATTCACCAAGTTTTATGTAGAAAACCAGCAAATAACAAATAAAATTAGCATCAATATGTACTTTTTGTTTACATAAACATTAAAATAATAACATTAAAAATGATGGCCAGATTTTAAAGGAGTGTCTTGCAACATGTTATCTACAATGCACAAGTTCAAATTGAGTTTTGACAAAAAGGTTTTATAAAAGATAAAACTCACATATTTCAGCCTCTAAATCATTTTTATAAAAGTCAAAAAGATAAATACTGACATTTACAGTGCACATTATCCTTTATTATTAATAGTATGCGGTCCGATTTTTCCCTGTTGTCTGTGTCGTTTGCTATGCAACCATGCAGCTTTACAGGGGTATGGCTTATGTAAATGAGATGTAAATGAGCCCTGTTGTCACTCCAGCAGGTGAGAACAGGTGACAACTGCACAATCTTAGAGAGCCGCTTTTCTCCCTTTTGAGCTTTTCTGAGTGCCTACCTTCAAATGGCCACAACTTCTCCAAATATTATCAGATTTCCATGTGTTACACATCGTTAGAAAGCTTGGAGACTACACTTTCAGAATCTGTGAATAACTCAAAATGCCCCAGAACTGACTTGTGTCCCTACTTTCCGTGATTGGTCACATTTAATGTCAGTCATGTGTGCAGGGAAATATCATTTATTAGGCATTTAAAAACATGGAAAGCTCAAAAGTAAATGGCTTTCAAAAAATTATGAAATCATTCCTGATGCATTTCTATTAGCAGAAAAATAAAAATGGACAACAAAGATAAGCTGTTGATCAAATGAGTAATGAGATAATAATCATTATTGTATTGTGAGATTTGAGAGGTTTTCAGTGTCGACAAGAGCCAGTTCAGTTCCAGTGTTTTTACAGGAAAGAAAGACACAAGGACTTTTCATGTTCATGTTATTTTATTGTCACAATAACTGACATTTAATTTTCTGATGTACACATATATTTTATGACAATATGATTTGAACAGGCACTGCTGTAATGCTCAGACTGATGTCTTTCTGTACCCTGATGTGTTTTTCATGAAGACTCAAGCTAATGTCTCATAATTTATCCACTGGCTACATGTCTGAATAATGAGACACTTTCTTGTTATGATGAGAAACTTTCAAGCATCAAAAATTGTTCTGTCCACAAACTAACTTTCTAATGCTCAGCATATAATGATGACACTTTCTTGTTATCAGAAACTGTGGTGCAGTGGTTTCTCCACTGCATTGTTCTGTCATGTGTCTAACTTGAGGTCAGCTTATAATAGTGAAACTTATCCCAGACTGATGGTGATGTGGCTTCTCCACTGCATGGATCCTCTCATGTGTTTTCAGGTAACTTTTAATAGTGACTGAATCTCTTGTCACACTGATCACACTTGTAAGGCTTTTTCTCCAGTGTGGATCTGTAAGCTCTCGACTGAATTCTGTCACAGTGTGAACTTTTCAGATTAGATGACTAGATGATCGACTGAATCTCTTGTCACAGTGTGAACACTGGTAAGGTTTTTCTCCAGTGTGGATCCTCTCATGTGTTTTCAGACTAGATGACTGACTGAATCTCTTGTCACAGTGTGAACACTTGTAAGGTTTTTCTCCAGTGTGAATTCTCTGGTGCAGTTTTAAACAGTTTGCTGTAGTAAAAGTCTTCTCACACTCAAAGCACATGTACTCTCTCACACCAGTGTGTATTTTCTCATGTATGTAAACTTTGCTGATGTGAAAACTCTTCCCACACACAGAACATGAATATGGCTTCTCCTTCGTATGAACTTTCAGGTGTTTCTTCAGGGCTGATGTATCAAAAAAAATGTTTTGCTGCACTGATCACATGCATACGGCTTCACTCCGTGTGGATCCTCATGTGACTTTTTAAGGTGTGCTGATTGACTGAAACTCTTCCCACACTGATCACACCAGTGCGGCTTCTCTCCAGTGTGAACTCTCATGTGAATCTCAAGATGATGTTTCACTGAGAATCTCTTCCCGCACTGATCACATTGAATCTTCTCTCCGTGTGGATTCTCATGTGATCATTAAGGGTTGATGATTGTGTGAAACTCTTCCCACACTGAGCGCAGGTGAAAGATTTCTTGGCTCTTTCTTTCTTTATAAATGTCTCTTTAGTCTTTGAGCGACTCAAAGGTTTTTCTGCAGGTTTGACATGATGTTCCTCCTCCATTTCACTCAGTTCTTCACTCTCCTCGTTCTTCTCTTCCATCAGGTCTGAAATCAAAGAAAAACTGTTTAATCGCATTTCAGTACATCAAAGTAAATAAAAGAGAAATATGAAGTGAAAGGACATAAAACGTTCATTTGTTTGATGCATTGTTATTGCATGAATTAGGTACATTGATCTACCAGCTAATATTTAAAACATAAATTAGGCACAGATCTAGTTTCTGTAGAGAAAGATCAATGACACAATTATCTAATTTAACATTAAAAATGATGCAGCATTGCCATAACTTTGGCACCTAATTTTAGATTGATATTTAATTAATTGTATGAATTACCCTATAATTCAAGTTCAGAAACTGTTGGAAACTCTTTTCCTCCTTGAAGCAGAGACCAGGAGACTTGAATATATCTTCAGCAGGATTCTTTATTGAGAACTTATGCGCTGTGTTTCATCTGTGGTCATCAAGTCTACTCAAACCAGTTTACACTGTAATTTATCCACATTTCAGGGGAGGGATTAACACAGTAGAGGAGGAGACAATCTGAACACAAGAATGCAAATGCTGTATATGTAAAGAGACCTGCCCCAGACTCCAATCCTAATCTAATCAGCCTAACGATTACAGGGCTCCAAGAGCCGTTAAAGACAAAAGGTGAGAATCTCAGTAATCTGGCTCATTTGACTTAATAAAGAGAACAGGAACTGGCCTGGAGACTTTGCATAACAGATGTCGCTCATCTTTACCTTAAATACTAAACCGATGTCATCGTCGTTACCTTAAATACAATGTACTTTTAAACATATTCTTAAATTTATAATACCAGTTACCTTAAAGGGATAGTTCATCCAAAAACAAAATTTGATGCGCCCCAGGGCATCCAAGATGTAGGTGTGTTTGTTTCTTCAGTAGCTCTGTTGCTCTGTGTTAGTCGTATAATTGATGTTACTGGGGTCCGTTTATAGTAAGAGAGCTATGAGTTAAAAACATAGACATACGAATCCATATTAGTGGTGTAGAAGTGGTGTACACCACATATAAAGTGGTGTACATCAGACTAAACTAAATCTCTGAGAGTCTCAATCAGCTCTAGTTCAGTAGTTCAGTCTCTGGTAAGAGAGTCAGAGAGAGAGTTAATGGATTTAAATCATCTGATTAGACTAAAACTAACACTACAGATTAATATAATAATGCAAATTATACAGACCCTTAATATATTAGTCAGTTTAGCTATTTAATGATATGTAGAAATCGAGCTAGAAATGGGAATAGAGCGCTTTGAATCATTGAATAATTTATTGTGAATCAATCGGTTCAATTGACTCGAGAATCTAAAGCTCCGGTTCTCTCGTCACTCTCCAGAGACTGAACTCATATTTGAACTGATTCACGATAAAGAGCGAAATGAGACGCTCCTTCTGTTCCTCATGAGTTTATGATGTTACTTTACTCACACAACGCTGATAAATGTTAGATAAAGCAATGCAGCATTACATTTAATAAAGCATCATTCATTCTGTGTCGATTTAAACACTTAAAACAAACCTTTCTTCAGCCGAATCACAACAGATGCAGGAGCTCGGCGCGGCCTTATGACGTCACACCGACACACCAAAATAAAAGTCCCGTTCCCTGCTGTGTCTAAAACCACACAAGTGCACAGAAATGTTTTCTCTTACTGTATAATCCTGAAATCTTCTGTTTACGAGCGCTTCATTTCATTCACTGTAACCTGAAAGGATAGTCAACAAAGATAGAATTGTGTAAGAAATACTTTAATTAGATGACCTGACAAAATAAAATTAATATTAATCGAATAAAATTGTAAAATCATTTCAGAAATTCTTCATTTACTTGTGCATAGAGAGGTATCAGATATGTATAAAATAAAAATAAATCAGACCTCTGTTTCAGAGATCTTAACACAGACGCAGTCTTTGTAAATGCGCTGCACAAACATGTCGTCATGGGCACAGACAACAGTCACACCATTCCATACCCGTGATAAGGTCTCTCAAGCGGGTCATTTACCGCCCATCAGGTGACGCACCCAGCCAAGCTGCATTTGGATGAATCACCAGTCCACATTTCTGTAAGTTCAGGTTTTTGAGAGTTGCATAGCCCTTTTAAGGCACCTGCCTCCATATCCAGTCCTCTCTTCATGTGTGCTGTTTGCCGTGTCCTCTGGATGATCCTCTCAGCTAGGTGTTCTGCAGAATTTGGACCTCTAACGTGGCTAACCTCCCTGAAATATGAAGCAGTGACCTCTCCTTTCTCAGTGAATGCCACCAGGGTGCTGCACTTTGGCATCTTGTTGCTTCTTCAATGAGGTGTGACTGTGACAGTGAATTGAGATGCAGCTGTTCATGGTTTTTTGGCACATATGTACACATTTCATATTATTCTTCAGATTTTAAAACAAACTCCCATTTTCTTTAGTGTTATAGACTAACCCTGCTACCCTGTATCTGCATCTGTTTCAGCTAGAATTTGCAGTGATAACACAGCGCTATCTATCTGTAGTTGATAGAACGCCATTGCATTTTTTTATTATTCTTAATCATCCATAATAGCTAAGATATCATCTGTGCTTCTGTGGTCATCCAAGCTAAACAGTGGTAACGTTAGAACAGTAAAACATGTTCAACAGAACTTTGAACGCCACATTTAAGCTACCAGTCCTACTCTCAGCTGGTGTGGTGTTTCTGCTTTCTTCATAGAGCGGCAGCAATGAGCTCTCACTGAGGTCTCATTTGTGGCCCTGTTTTTACATGACACTTTAAAACAAAATTACAAACATTAACTGTCAAACATTTCTACTAACGTGATTAGCCTGCTGCTGGACGGATCACAAAAATAACAGCACAATGTTAGCCCTGCTAGTCACGGCTAGCTGAATTTACCTTCAGAATTGCAGAGATAAGAAGACAGATAAAACTTGAAACCTTTCTCAAGTCTGCTCTGTGTCGATTGCACAGCCGGACAATTCTTCACACATCATTGATTGCTGGAATTGCCTAAAGTTCAAACAACGAGTAAACTTCGACGACTCTGTCATAATCCCGCTTTCCTCCGCTTTCAATCTCCTGCACCGGAAACGGAAGAGCAGCCTCACGCCAAACGCGGAAGTAACGCATGCAGAGAGCCTATTGTGAGTATCTAGGTGTCATGATGGTGATGGGTGACGTCAGGCAGGGGTACCCACCATCTCCCAAGATGCACCAGCCCTCAGTTGGATACAACTACCTGCTGTAAATGGCGCTCTTCTCAAGGATCCTTGCACCCAGGAAAGCCGACACAGATGTCCAAGAACTTTCACACACAGCCTGGAGCTGCACTGAATAGAACAATTTCCTGTTAAAATAACTTTTAGTATAAAGCAGGAGACCCTGCCGGTCTAGCAAAACCCTGCACCAATCTCCTCCAGCTCTTCACCCTGAGGGAGACGCACCATATTTTTTAGCAGGCCAAGGACAGCCCTGCTGACTTTGGGACACCAAAGGCTGAGGCAACAACCCGATAGGATGCAGCATGAGCCAGCCAGTACAGAAACATCACCACCTCTATGTCTTTTGGCCAACCATGGTCAACCTCATAAGGCAGTGCAGCCACAAGGTTTATTATGGATGGTCTGGTCAGGTGCAGATAGGGCGGAGGTCAGATTCTCTGTCCAGAAACAGCCTCAGGATGGGGACTGTTGCATTCAGCTGTGACAGTATGGTGTGATGTTTTCAGTCTAAAAACAATAAAAAGGGCTCCAGTAGAGTGTCCTGTCCTTACATATATTCTCAACCTTGTAATCATGGTTTCCTCCTGCCGTGTCACTTCTGACACGCTCATATGTTGTATAAATGTATTCCTTTCCTCCTGATCCCATGTATCCTGCCACATTTTATTAATATTATCTTTCACAAGTTCACAAATAATCAGATATTAAAAAGTATGCATAATAGTATGCGTATGTGGCGTGCTGTCCGAGGAGAGGGCTCCAAGCTCTGGTATTTGGCCCGAACCCAGAGTACTCCCAAAAAATGTGAACCAATGCAGGAGAGCAGCCATAACATTACTGATAGCCCCAAAAGGGAACATTGCAATGCAGTGGAGAATTAGTGAAGAGCTGAGCTCCTGCGGGAGAAGAGGGAACATGCTGCAGGTGAGAATTAGTCAGAAGAGCTTTCGAGCTCCTGCGGAGAAGAGGGGAACATCACTGCTGTGCAGTGGAGAATTAGTCAGAAGAGCCGAGCTCCTGCGGGAGAAGAGGGAACATCACTGCTGCGACAGTGGAGAATTAGTCAGAAGAGCTGAGCTCCTGCGGAGAAGAGGGAACATCACTGCTGCGCAGTGGAGAATTAGTCAGAAGAGCTGAGCTCCTGCGGGAGAAGAGGGAACATCAGTGCTGCGACAGTGGAGAATTAGTCAGAAGAGCTGAGCTCCTGCGGGAGAAGAGGGAACATCACTGCTGCGACAGTGGAGAATTAGTCAGAAGAGCTGAGCATCACTGCTGCGACAGTGAGTTAAGAAAAGAAGCTGGAGCCCTGCGGGAGCAGAGTAAACATCACTGCTGCGACAGTGGAGAATTAGTCAGAAGAGCTGAGCTCCTGCGGAGCAGAGGAACATCACTGCTGCGACAGTCGAGAATTAGTCAGAAGAGCTGAGCTCCTGCGGGAGAAGAGGGAACATCACTGCTGCGACAGTGGAGAATTAGTCAGAAGAGCTGAGCTCTCATGGAGCAGAGTAAACATCACTGCTGCGCAGTGGAGAATTAGTCAGAAGAGCTGAGCTCCTGCGGGAGCAGAGTAAACATCACTGCTGCGCAGTGGAGAATTAGTCAGAAGAGCTGAGTTCTCCTGGGAGCAGAGTAAACATCACTGCTGCGCAGTGGAGAATTAGTCAGAAGAGCTGAGCTTCCTGCGGAGCAGAGTAAACATCACTGCTGCGCGCAGTGGAGAATTAGAAGAGCTGAGCTCCTGCGGGAGCAGAGTAAACATCACTGCGGCAGTGGAGAATTAGTCAGAAGAGCTTAGCTTTCTGCGGAGCAGAGTAAACATCACTGCTGCGACAGTGGAGAATTAGTCAGAAGAGCTGAGCTATAGAGTTTCATGCTGCGGCAGTGGAGAATTAGTCAGAAGAGCTGGAGCTCTGCGGAGCAGAGGGAACATCACTGCCATGGCAGTGGAGAAATTTTTCTTACCCATTTCTTTATCTCTTGTATCCATTGTTTTAAAGCTCCTAGGGTTAATGTGTACAGTAGCGTGTCTATGGCAACAATATAATTTTATAACGGTAAAACCTGGGTCGCAGTGGTGAAACACTTAACCTAAGTTTCCCTTACCTAAGAGAACCGTTTAATATATGCCGCTTATTATATGCAACACCCTTAAGTCCATACTTAAGGGAAAACTTAAGGTGCTTTATGCAACCGGGCACAGGAGCTGTTCAGACCAATGAAACTGTCAGGGCGGGCTTGATATGATGACGGACAGATGATCAACAGTAACAATACCATTCACGCCACTAAAGAGCGCCTGGGTTGAGTTTGTTCTAATCCTAAACGGAGAACTTGTTCATATATGCATTCACCTTTACTATTTCTCTCAAAAATTATGATTGTGTTGGTAAGTACTCTGTGTATCCTTAAATTATTTTACAACACTGGCAAAGATCGCTTACACTCATCTTCCACTTCTTCTTCCAGCGCATGCAGCTGAGTTCTGTTGACGACTATGTGTCGCTCCGTTGCTCTCATTGGTTGTTGGTCTATCCAGTCGAGGGTCTTTCCTGGTTCGGTTGAAACATCCCATAATCACAGCCCAATGGAGCAGTATCAGACTCCTATTCTGACTAGAATTGACTAGAAACCGTATCTTTGTTATTTTAAAGTGAAGAAATCGAGACCTACCCGAGACTCAATAGCGATGTCTGATTTTCATGAATAAATCATTGTCATGAGTCGATTCTTTCAATGAACCATGTTTAAATGCCTAACGTTTCCTATTAGAGTTAGGTAATGTCTTTCAAACTTGCCTGTATATTAAAACACTAGAAGTCAATGAAATATCCCAGTATAGATAGATAAGCAAACCTGTGTGTTTGTACCTCTTTTAATCATATTAAGAAGTGAGCTAAATCTGGCAAAATTGGAGGACCTTCTCACTTGTAAAAATGGTAGAACAATAAAGTAAATGAAGATTTACAGTTTTAGTCTTTACTTGTGTATAAAACAATATGGAACGTTCTCTTTAGAAAGCCAAAAGTAAGTGTGTGTGTGTGTGTGTGTGTGTGTGTGTGTGTGTGTGTGTGTGTGTGTGCAAAAAAAAGTTACTCAAAGTAAAAAATTATGATTTTTTTATTTAAAGATAATTTCCCCCAATTATGAATTATGATTTTTTTATTTAATGATAATTTCCCCCTCCCTCCCATATATATATATATATATATATATAGGTCATCTTACATTTCATACAGTTGATTTGTGACAGACATGAAGCAGACGGCCATGTTAATTTCTTAAGGGCTGACATCTGCACACTGTTCTGTACATCATAATGCCCAGAGACTAGACCGTTGTCGGCTCCGCCTCATATTCAAAGTCCGCAAAGTATTCAGGAGGGCAGGCAAATCCTGTTCATTTAAAAGAGATATTCAAGTCAAGCAAATATCCATTTCCACAAATCACATCTCATTAGGGCTATGGTAACACAAAAGACAACTCACCTATAAATTGACCCTTATAGACACTTTTGATGATTTCACCGCAGCCAGAGTCTATCAGTTTGACTTGGTTCGCTGTTGTGTTGATCACAAAGTTGTCTAACTTGATGTCACGGTGGAAGACGCCCGTCAAGACAGTGCTTGCTCCGAGCACCGCTTGGTACATCAGGCTACGTGCCTGAGATTCACTGGAGCGCTTTCTCTCAAGACGAATCTGAACAAGTCTCTGCAGGGTTGTGAATACTCCAGGATGAGGATGTGCCGATGTTCCTCTTCAAACCAGTCCAGCATGTGCACGATGTAGGGACTTAACGGAGGCTGGTTCAGCAGCAGATTCAGAGCCACTTCTGCAAACAAACTGCTTTAAAACGATACTCAAGCTTACGGTGCCAAGCTAGCAGAGAAAAACAGTTTTCATGGACAAAGGAAAGGTTCTCCTCTCAGAAAACGCTCAAATAAAGACACTTTTAGATGTTGAACTGTTATTTGGAGCATTGGGATCGCTAGACGAGGGCTTAATGAACTTATTTTTGTGAAAACCTACAGAAACGATTTTTCACTTGTTTTGCCTGTAGCTCGAAATTATTTTGTGCGCATCCCGACTCCTTTTGCCAGCACTATAATATAATATTTCATTTGTAATTATGAATATAAAGATCTACACACATGCAGTAGTGGCCAGAAGTGATGTGTGCTTGGAGAGTGTAAATGGTTTTAATTGTTTCATTTGCTATAACGCAAGGAAATATGTGTGCAAAGAATGAGCACTAATCAAATACAAGAGAAATACCAATGAATTATTAATAACTCTTTATACTGTAGTCAATGTAAATTGTTTTGTTATGCTTTTTTTTTGTATAGTAAAATAAAACCTATATTGCTGAGCTGTAGTTTGCCTGTTTGGCCAAATACATTTGTGAATGAAATACTTTGACCAAGTTTAATGTTTTCATCTCCCTAATGTAACATGTTTTAACATCATTTTATGGTTTTATTCAGGTCATTCATAGCACATATTGTGACTTTTGGCCATGTGTGGCTATATATGTCTTGTGTTTGAAACCTTCTGTGTGAAATTAATATGTAGAAAATGAAAACACTTTTCAACATTTTTGTTCTGAATATGAGCTATATTCACCTGTGGAGCTGTTCTCCACAGCTGCTGCAGTAGAGACAGTGCTCTGGTGTTCACAGTGAAGCGGTACAAACAGATTTCCAGCGCTTGGCTGCTCGTGAAAGTCTTCGCTGCTGCTCTGATTCTCGCTGAACTGACTGTTATACTGACGCTGAGCTCGGAATGTAGCACTGTGACGTCATGAGGCCTGTGACATCACACGCCGCAGTGGAGCCTCCATCGCTGCCTTCACAGATGATAAACTCTACAGCTGCATACAATATATCGCTTTGATCATTTCACGGGTGTTGTGCATCAGTTCAAAGTAAGTGCATCATATCTGATCTCTGCAGCGATCATGTGTTGCTTGACCTACCTGTCTATTATATTTTGCGGTTATAATGTGCATTCGCTTGTTATAGCCATTGAAATTGTGTTTTTAGACAGATGCAGCGCTGTATATGTTAGCTTGTTTATGATTAGTTGCTTCTATCATTTATGTATATTTATATTTCGTGCAGTTTATTTGTCATAGCGCTGCTTTGAGGTATTCTGAAGTTGCAAACAACTAAATGCGCATGCGTGGGAACATGTCCATTCATTTCTCAAAACCACGCTCGACTTGTACTTGGTGGTTAGGACTTGGCAAATTCAACTCAGGAGAACAAACTCTCTTGGACGGGAGGACACAAGTCCGCTTTCTTTCTGAAGTGGAACAGCAGTGAACTTGATTGCGCCACGTGTTCGCCACGCACATAAGCCTACTTCATTGTATCTGTCTACTGTAGATCTGTGTACAACAAAATGTGGTATGTAAAATACAACACATCTTTCTTTTGTTTTATTTCAAAACTATTAAACATATTAATATGTGGTTTAGGCAACACGTGCCTACTCTGATTATCTTCTCTTTATGAATGTTTATAATAAAAAGAAATATGATATATAAACCGCTCTCTTTCTTGTTAGTGTTGACAATGGGGCATTTGCTACAGAGCACTGTTCCATGGTAACTCGTTCTGTTTCAGCATCATTGTTAATCCATGCCGCTATTTGCCAGTTTTTATTGACGATTATGTGCACCGCTACCAGATACCCGGAAGCAATTCCACTGCGTAAAATCACATCCCGAGCAGCTGTTAAAGCTTTAACAAAGTTCTTTTCCACTTTTACTGACGTGGCTTTTTACTGAGAATTGTCCAGACTAGGCATCGACTGATATGGATTTTTTAGTGCCAATGCCAAAACCGATTTTTTTTTCCATCCGCTTTAGCCGATGACCGATACGGGCTGCCGATTTTCTTGAGCTGAGATTTGGTGCCGATACTGCTTTTGCTCCCTCAGTTTACATCATAAAATGACACAATGGTCATGATAACAAATGTTACAAGTCTCAAATTAAAAAAGACACATTTATGGTTTTATTATTATATGTTTTCATATATAAACGTTGATCAATTGCCATTAAAATGATCTCACAAATATTTGCTAACTCAATGTTTTTAGTGTTCTTCTGTTGTTTTTAACAGTGGGGTAATTTTGTTGCAATAGCTTACACACAGCACAAGGAAGCTTTATTTCAAATGATAAACTGAATTTAAAAAAGACAAGTAAACTGTAATAAAATAAGAACAAATAAACAAATGACTAGCAATAGCACAAATAAATGCAATAGAATAAAGATACAAATCAAATAGACTGTTTTTATTTTTTCAGGTATTGAGGTAAGAAACTGAATAAAGAAACAAAGTAATCAAATTTAAAATAACATTGGACAATCTTCATTGTAAAAATGAAATGCGGATTAATTCATAAGTTAATCAGTCAAGAGCAGTAAGTGATTTTCTCCTTGTCTTTTGTTATTTGAGTGACATTAACAACATAGAGAGCCACACGCTTATTAGGCCGCTGTCCCTTTAAAAGCTGACGACGCGCGACTCCTGTTACACGCTTCTTCCTGAACGCTTTACGACTGTGTTAACGTTAATACTCTACAAGAGTAATGCTGCACATTAAACCTAGCCTATTCCTCACAGAGATCCCCTGCCTCGCTTATACTTAACTCACAAAATTTACTGTAATTAATTGAAAAAATTTTAATTATCACCATCTCGAGCTGTGAAATGAACATACACAAAAATATCAATAATTCTCACAATCACTGTCCCCTGCCTCCACTGTCATCACTGTCACGATGCTCCACGAGCCCCTCCCACAGAATGTCATCCTCGCTCCATCAAGGGCATTTGATATGCAGCATTTCTTAAATCCATGAACGATGCTCTCCTGGCTTATGGCATCCCATGCTTGGAGGATCCAAGTACAGAGCAGATGCACTGCTGGCTTCTTATGTTTTCCAGTAGATGTCAGTGAGTGATCACCTGACAGGAGCCTCTCAGTGTACCTCTTGCGCAGATTATCCTTGAATGGCTTGTTGACGACTACATCCAATACCTGTAGCTGGCTTGTCATTCCCCCCGGTATGATCACTAGATCGCTGTTCATTTTCCGCAACTGAGTTTTGACGGGCTCCATCAAGTCTCCGCGGAATGCATCCAAAACTAGCATATTTCTCTTCTTATGAAGCGCACCACGGCACCTGCCCCACACTACTTTGAGCCAGTCCACTACCAGGTCAGTGTCCGTCCAGCCCTTTTCCTGGGCACGTACGATAATGCCAGCTGGCATCGTCTCCTTTGGCATAGTCTTGCGTTTCAAAATCACATATGGGGGGAGTTTGGTCCCGTCAGCGAGACACGCCAACATTACAGTGATTCGTTTTTTTTCATTTCCAGTAGAACGCACAATAACTGATTTGTCCCCTTTCTTGGCAACAGTGACAGATGTTGGCATGTCAAAAAACACTGGTGTTTGGTCAGCATTCCCTATCTGATCCAGGGGGTATGAGTGAGTTTTCCTCAGTTTAAGCACATATCGCTGAAAGTCTGAGGGCAGGCGCTGGGCCAGACTTGTTCTACGACGCAGTGTCAGCCCTGTGCGCCGCATCATTCGTGTACACCACCCAGTGCTAGCTTTGAATTCATTTGTCGGTATGTTCAGCTCCTTGGCTACCTCTAGAGCCCTCAGCCGAATGATTTCATCGCATCCCGACGTTTTTCTATCACATATTCATAGATTCTATCATCAAGTTCTGCAAACTTGCCACTTTGAGGTCCACGGAAAGCTTTCCTTTGGCTGTTGGTATTTTTAGTCGTTCTTTTTGTGCTCGCCACCTCCGAACATTGCATTCTGTGACTCCAAATATTTTGTCAGCTTTGCAGTTATTAGATGATTCTGCCTCATTCACGACCATACGTTTAAAGTTGGTGTCATAACTGTTTCAACGTGTTGGTTTATTTGACCAACTTTTGAAGCTCTTTTCTCAAGATGACCTCTTGACTTCTCCATGGGCACTTTACTGTTTATTTCATTCATAACACTGTCACTAATTACGTAGCCTATCGTGTTGGCGCCCTCGACTGTTTCCCCTGCTTTCTCCCTTTCCCCCCGTGATTTACAAGGTTATATATTCATTTGGAAAAATATTTAACCTGCAATATGCCCTTTAAAACAGAGAAATGCAGTCAAAATGAACTCAAACACTATTTTACAAAAAAATTTTCTTGTGTTTGCCACTTTATAAATGAATCTTAAATACTTCTAGGAAAACACATTATACAATACAATATGAAGATATACTAATTTATTTATTTATCATTTATAAACAGGACATTTACTGAACTGGCAGATTTGAAAGTGATGACACTGAAGACTGGACTTACTTTTGATCTCGCTCAAATTCTGTGAAATATTATATTTTTAATTGGACTGAACATTTTAGCAATATTTTTTGGTATTACATGAATTACATTTATACTTTATTTCTTCTTTTGCTTTAATGACTCTTGAAAGATCTATATCTTTTTATATTTTATAGTTATTTTTAAACTCAAATGAACTTTATATGTCCACATTTTTAATATTGGTAAAAACACAGACTCACATGTGTTTCAGGCCGGACACATGAAACTCATCCACTCGGTTCACATTTTTTAATACAGGGGTTATCTGGTGAAGAATAACAGACAGATAGGTCATCTCTCTGCACTGCTGTGATTTCAGACTGTAGTGTGTGAACGGGACTTTTATTTTGGTGTGGTGGTGTGACGTCATAAGGCCGCGCTCCTGCATCTGTTGTGATTCGGCTGAAGAAAGGTTTGTGTTTTAAGTGTTTAATCTGTATAAGTCGATGGAAACAGTTCAGTGTTTTATAGTTTTTACTAGGTCATGTGACATTATATATTTACTTATTGTTGAATGTAACATTGTAATGCTTTAACTTTAATGAATGATATTGTGTGTGAGTAAAGCGCATCCACACCAGTAACAGTAAAGCTGCGTCTCATTTCTCTCTCTCTATCGTGAATCAGTTCATCATAAACACGAGTTCAGTCTCTGGCGAGTAATGGACAAACTGAACTTTTCGACACTCCGAGTCAATTGAGTCAAATACTGTGCGAAGTGATTCAGTGATTCGAATCGCGACTCGAGCTGGTCAAATGAACCAGATCAACAGACACTAACGTGTCTAATGACAACTTTAACAAACTAACTGCTAAGGTTTTCATGTAAGTGTAGTCATTTAACTATAATATATAAAACATTAAATACCAAATGTAGATCATAAATGCTTAAATTTTGAGAGTGTGTAAAGTGTGTGTTTTTTCATTAATTTGAACTGCTAGTTTTGCAGATTGAAACTCTCAGAGATTTGGATTGGATTTATTATTCTCATGTTAAACAGGACAAACACACAGAAAACTCCTGGTGAAGAGACTGAGATCCACGCCACTCTATTATAAAGATGGAGTTCATTAAAGAGGAGAGTGAAGACGTGAGGATCGAGGAAACATTGGGAGTGAAACATGAAGAAACTGAGGAACAAACAGGTTGGGTTCATTCTCAAAGCTGAACGCACTCATTTGATCCATAATCAAATCTCCAGCTCTACAGAAATATACAGAAGTAGCCTAAACAAAACCCAATGTCTACATCTGAATAGAGAACCATGAAAAAGTCATTTTTGTTATATTTGTCCTCAAAAGTGCTCTAACATTTTAACATACTAGAACATAAACCGCAGTAAATGTACATATAAGTCATAATCGAGTGGATCTTATCGAGCTTTCAGAGCTTGACACTATTTACTTTGTTAGCACACGTTACAGGTCTTAGGGTGAATAATTAATCTGTGTAAGTTAATACACAGAAAAAAACAGTATGTCGCGTAATCTTTAATCAAAATCTGAACCCCTCCTCCAGCCGTTAGTCTGCTGTGAGCCATTTTTAATGGTGGAAACTTGGCTCGCTTTAACTAGCGAATTCAATAAATGGTACTTTGCTAATTGTTAACAGTGCTTTGCTAGCATTAGCATAGCACTTGCTGAATGAGTACAGTGATATAAAACATTTAGCGTGTTTATCTGTTCTCAAGCTAAGCTGATGCTCCACTCACACCACGATGGCAACCTTACAAAAAACAACATAAAAGAGACTCTTCTAAATTAGCATAACAAAACATTGAACACTACTAAATCCCCCACTTAACATTAATCTTGCCCCTGGTCTCACCTGCGTTCACGTCGTATCAACACCCGGGTGATGAGCGTGTAATTGACTGCTCATATTAGAGCGTACTGCACTCTCACGGAGCAAAGTTTACAAAGAGTGACTGTTCTGACCATGTTTTTGTTGATCATCACTGCTGTAACACTGGGAAGCCAGAATGCGATCCATCGACAGAAACATACATTAACCGAACTGCCTGTCTGTCTTTATCGCTTCTTTCAACAAACCACATTATAAATGCGCGTCAGATTTAAGGTCAACTGCTGTGAAATAAGTTATAAACACCTTTATCTGCACAGAGGAATGGTGTTCCCGAACTGTTCTGTGTGTTTCCTCCTTTTGCACTTTGCGAATTGGATATCCTCCAGGACAACCACATTTTCTATATCCAAAGGATTTCCATCCTAGCCAGGGGTTCACGACGGCGTTTCACTTTCAGCTGGGTCTGCATCACTGACGTCTGTCTTGTCCATCCATCTCCATCTTTTTGTGATTTATTTATTTATTTATTTTTTTGCGCGTTGTTCTCCCACCCTTCAATTCAATGCAGTCGTTTCGAGAGCGTTTCACTTACTCATTTATTTTTACTCTGTAATGGGTATGGTTTAAAATGTAGTGAAGTACAATACTTTAAACAAAACAAACTTAAGTAAAATTACAGATTTTTAAAACTACTTAAAATAGAAGGACACAGAAAAACTATTCAATTACAGTAACGCGAGTAAATATAATGAATTATTTTCCACCTCTGTGATCATGTATGTTGTTATGGGAAGAAGGAGGTGGGAACCGGTGAACATTTAACACTTTAATATACCAAAATAAACAAAGAACAAAACGAAAGTAAAAGCGACAGCCCCTCACGGATGATTGCCGCACACACGCAGGCAAAACATAACGTAAAGTCCAGGCCTGGTCCTCTCACCCCTTCACTGTCGCCGCTCCTCCCTTTATACTTCCAAGCCCGGTGCAGGTGGCAGTTCTCCGCATCTCTGTTTGCTGTTCTGAGTGTTCACTCCAGCCATGTGCTTAACTAGCCACACAAATTCATCCTCATTTCTTCATTCAGCACAGAAAAAATGTATTGCAACTTCACAACACCATTTGACTCACAGAATCATCAGATGTGCAGCACTTGTAAGTGTTTGACTATTTTTGCCACGATACCATGGTTACAGTTAGTGTTACTACATTAAATCCATGGTGAATGTTGCTGAATTGTTTAATCGCACAATGTTTCTCCTGGTTTCCACGTCATCGCTGTTTGATCGTGATCGGCCTGTGACTTGCAAGTAGCTCATGGCATTGCGGTGTCTATTATTGATCCAAACTGATAAAGGGTCCATGAAGCACAAATGAGCAGTGCAGTTTCGTTCCACTTTCATTTAGTTTTCCATTTGATGTTGGGCAACTTTGTGGTCGCACCAGCCCTGAACTAAAATTATATATTTGATTTCAACTGTTGTTTTTTTGTTTTTTATCATTCTATCCTAATTACAGTGATGCAATCATCGGAGGTGACCCAGTCGTTTATAACAATTGCATCTTATTTTAACTAATTGTTTCTAAATTATTACATGTAGATTTGTTTTTATTTATTTGTTGTGGGTCAGATGAGGGGCTACTGATTCAAGATTAAAGATTCAAGAGTTTTATTTGTCACATACACAGTTATATACAGAATATACAACCGGCAGTGAAATGTAAACAGGTCCGCTCCATGGACAGTGCAAATTCACAGTTAAAAACACAAGGAGGAAATTATATAGAAATATGATTAAAAAAAAAAAGTACTATCTATATATATATATATATATATATATATATATATGTCTATATCTGTAGAATTATAAATAATCAAGTCAAGAGAAAAAAAGGTAAAAATAAGGATAAAGTGGAATAAAATAATTGAAGTAGACTGTGCAGTGAGTAAACTGTAGACTTATAAATATGTGGTTAGCAAATGTATAAAGAGTATAATGTGCAAACAGGTTTATAACAGGTTGTTACACAGTAACAACGAGAACAGAAAGTGCAGTGCAATGACAGTATGTTTATCCTGAAGTGAAGTCACGTGGTGTTAAGTGAGTTCAGGAGTCTGATGGCCTGGGGGAAGAAGCTCCTCCTGAGTCTCTCAGTTTTGGCCATCAGGCTTCGGAAGGGCTTACCAGATGGTAGCAGCGTGAAATGAGGGTTTGCAGGGTGATTAGAGTCCTTGATGATCTTGGTAGCTCTACCTTTGCAGCGTTTGGTGTAGACGTCCTGCAGAGACGGGAGAGCTGACCCTGAGATACGCCGGATAAGCGCACGACTCTTTGCAGGGCTTTGCGGTCATGACTGGTGCTGTTCCCATACCACGCTGTGATGCACTGAGTTAAAACACTTTCTATCGCCCCTAAATAGAAAGTTTTCAGGATAGCTGGTGAAACCCTGAATTTCCTCAGCTGGCGCAGGTGGTACAGTCTTTGCCTGGCTTTTTTCACCTGTGTCTGAATGTGAGCAGTCCAGGTCAGGTCCTCGGAGATGTTTACTCCCAGGTACTTGAAGCTGCTCACTCTCTCTACTGGTGACCCGCTGATCATGAGGGGGAGTATGTCCGTTGCTGTCTCTTTCCTGAAGTCCACAATCATTTCTTTGGTCTTGCCAACATTCAGAGAGAGACAGTTGTCCTGGCACCATGATGTTAGATGCTCCACCTCGTCCAAGTATGCCGCCTCATTGTTGTTGGAAATGAGGCCCAGGACAACAGTATCATCAGCAAATTTGATGATAGAGGTGGAGCTGTGTGTGGACAAACAGTCATGCGTGTAGAGAGAGTAGAGCAGGGGCTCAGGACACAGCCCTGTGGAGCTCCCACACTCAGGGTGATGGAGGAGGAGGTGGACTGGCCTATTCTCACCACCTGAGGCCTGCCAGTGAGGAAGTCCTCAATCCAGTGGCAGAGAGAATGATTCAGGCCGAGATCCAGGAGTTTGGAGGTTAGCTTGGTGGGAACTATGGTGTTAAAGGCTGAGCTATAGTCAATAAATAGCAGTCTTACGTAGTTCCCACTTTTGCTGTCGATGTGAGTGAGGGAGGAGTGGAGGACATGAGAGATGGCATCTTCAGTCGATCTATTGGGACGATAGGCAAACTGAAGAGGGTCCAAAGTGCCAGGAATGAAGGCGCAAATAGTGTTTTTAATGAGTCTCTCAAAGACCTTCATGACTATAGGCGTGAGAGCCACTGGACGATAGTCATTTAGGCAAGAGGGTTTACTGTTCTTAGGGACAGGAATGATGGTGGATTTTTTGAAGGAGGTGGGGACCACAGATGTAGCGAGGGACTCATTAAAGATAGATGTAAACAACCCGGCGAGCTGATCAGCACAGGACCGCAGAACACGACCTGAAATACCATCCGCCCGGCAGCTTTCCTGACGCCCACACGCTTGAGTGCTCTCCGAACTTCATCCTCTGAGACAGAGATCACGTGGTTGTTGCTGCTCTGAGTAATTTCTCTGACGCGCCACTTGGCGAGTCGCGTTGCCGCGGTTACAGTCAAAGCGAGCGTAGAAAGAGTTTAACTCGTTCACAAGCAACGGATCAGCGTTCGCCTCTGCAGAGGATTTAGATCCAAAAGAGCAGATGGACCTCAGACCTTGCCAAATGCGCCACGAGCCGTTGAGTTGGAAATGAGACTCCACTCGTCTTTATATCGAGCTTTGCGGCTTTAACTGCACGCCGCAGAGCATAACAGGACGTTCTGTATTCAGTCATATTCCCTGAATGGAGACCGGCGTTGTAAGCAGCAGTGCGTGCGTTCACTGCCGCGCGGATTGAATTGTCCACCCACGGTTTCTGATTTGAGAAGGACGTTATTGTTATTGTTTGCATGGCTTGCTCTGTAAGCGCGTGTCGATGAAGCAAAGCGCCACATCTGTGAACTCACTGACGCCAGCTGAACTCGCCGAACATGTCCCAGTCGACGCCATCAAGAGCTGCCTGTAGCGCGGTCTCTGAATCGGGGACCAGCGCTTAACTTCCGCGCCTCACCGGGGTTCCTGGAGGAGCTTTTGTTTGTATTCGGGAGTGAGGAAAATGGCGGCATGATCCGATTTGCCAAACGCTGGAAGTGACCGCGCTTTATAGGCGTTTTTAAACGGGTGTAGCAATGATCCAGTGTGTTTGCTCCTCGTGTGGGGCAGGAGACGTGCTGGTGAAAGTTTGGCAGGACTTTCTTTAGGTTAGCTTTGTTAAAATCGCCCGCGACAATGAATGCCGCGTCGGGATGTTGGTTTATGATGCCGCTGGCAACATCATGAAGGCCAGATAAAGCCAGCGCTGTGTCTGCCTGCGGTGGGATGTAAACGGCGGTCGCGACAACCGCAGAAAACTCCCTCGGCAGATAGAAGCTCTTACTGAGCTCTTACACCATTTCTACACCGGACGCAACCATTGGCGCGTTGCATCGCACCACAACAGCTAAAGGCTGTCTACACTGGACGCAACAAAGCATTTGTCCTTCGTGTCAGTATGTCTTAAATAGAACGAGGCATCAGTTTACTGTCTGGGATTTGTTGTGTTGCTCCACATCTAGAGACATCATCACTGATTATAATGGGAGCTATTCTATAGTTATTCTTACATTTATATTCCCGCAAAGTAGTGATTTTATCCACTTCAGTACTCTACTGTACAAACATCATATTTATGCGCTACCCCATCATATTTATGCGCTGCACGCGCTCCTTCCTATAATGGCAGTGAATAGCGACAAGGCTAAAACATTACAAAAATATACAAAAGTATCACGCAATGATACAGTGAGACGCGCGCCATATATGGAAAGTGTTCAGGAGGCATACTATAAGGTTTTGTGAGAAAGAAACCGTATTATTCAGTCAAAATGAATAAGCTCGGCCGTTAGCGTTCCTGTGAGTGCTGCAAGCCGTCCGCAGATGCTTATGCTTACTATAATTCGTACTGTTGTCATGGTTCCCAGAATATTTTGAGAAATCAGGCTCAATTGAAACAAACGTCTTTTCTATAAGGTATATGATAAGAACTAATACAATACTAATAATAGTAACCTCCTGAAGTGAATGCTGTGTACCGGTTGTCATTACAACATTGCGTGAGTGGCTGCTGACGCGCAGTGAAACAGCCAATCAGAGCAGTGAAACCATATCTGGACAATTTTTGCCCTTAAATAAGCCACACACCCTCAATGTAGATATTAGAGAACAATTTAAAATATTGTTTCAACTCATTCTAGGACATCTTTAATTTGTCTCTTTTCCTTTAGACCTGATGGAGCTGAAAACAGAGAATGAAATACGGAATGAAATGGAAAAACAAGATCAATATAAGATTCATCATGATTTCATAACTGGAGAAAAAACTTTTAGTTGCTCACAGGCTGAAAAGACGGGGACTAGAAGTGATTTCACCTGCCAACAGTGTGGGAAGCATTTCTCTCATAAAGTACACCTTAGCAGACACATGAGGATTCACACAGGAGAGAAGTGTTGTACCTGTCAACAGTGTGGAAAGAGTTTCACTCTGAAAGAAAGCCTTAAAAGACACATGAGAGTTCACACTGGAGAGTACCCTTTCATCTGCCAACAGTGTGGAAACAGATACAGTCTAAAAGGAAGCTTTAAAAAGCACATGAGAACTCACACTGGAGAGAAGCCTTACACCTGCCCTCAGTGTGAAATAAGTTTCACAATGAAAGAAAGCCTTACCAGACACATGAGAGTTCACACTGGAGAGAAGCCTTACACCTGCTCTCACTGCGGAAAGACCTTTACTGAAAAGAAAATCTTAACAGACACACAAGAGTTCACACTGGAGAGAAGCCTTACACCTGCTCTCACTGCGGAAAGGCTTTTGCTGAAAAAGAAAATCTTAACAGACACACGAGAGTCCATACTGGAGAGAAGCCTTACACATGCCAACTGTGTGGAAGAAGTTTCACTCATAAAGGAAGCCTTAACAGACACACAAGAAGTCACACTGGAGAGAAGCCTTACACATGCCCTCAGTGTGGAAAGAGTTTCACTCAAATTGGAAACCTTAAAGTCCACATGGGACTTCACTCTGGAGAAACACTCTACACATGCCCTCAGTGTGGAAAGAGTTTCAATCAAAAACGGCACTTTGTAGACCACATAAGAGTTCACACTGGAGAGAAGCCGCTCACCTGCCAACAGTGTGGAAAAAGTTTCAACCGTAAAGGAACCCTTAACCGGCACATGAGAGTTCACACTGGATAGAAGCAGTTTATACACTCACCTAAAGGATTATTAGGAACACCTGTTCAATTTCTCATTTATGCAATTCTCTAATCAACCAATCACATGGCAGTTGCTTCAATGCATTTAGGGGTGTGGTCCTGGTAAAGACAATCTCCTGAACTCCAAACTGAATGTCAGAATGGGAAAGAAAGGGGATTTAAGCAATTTTGAGCGTGGCATGGTTGTTGGTGCCAGACGGGCCGGTCTGAGTATTTCACAATCTGCTCAGTTACTGGGATTTTCATGCACAACCATTTCTAAGGTTTACAAAGAATGGTGTGAAAAGGGAAAAACATCCAGTATATGCGGCAGTCCTGTGGGCGAAAATGCCTTGTTGATGCTAGAGGTCAGAGGAGAATGGGCCGACTGATTCAAGCTGATAGAAGAGCAACTTTGACTGAAATAACCACTCGCTACAACCGAGGTATGCAGCAAAGCATTTGTGAAGCCACAACATGCACAACCTTGAGGCGGATGGGCTACAACAGCAGAAGACCCCACCGGGTACCACTCATCTCCACTACAAATAGGAAAAAGAGGCTACAATTTGCACGAGCTCACCAAAATTGGACAGTTGAAGACTGGAAAAATGTTACCTGGTCTGATGAGTCTCGATTTCTGTTGAGAGATTCAGATGGTAGAGTCAGAATTTGGCATAAACAGAATGAGAACATGGATCCATCATGCCTTGTTACCACTGTGCAGGCTGGTGGTGGTGGTGTAATGGTGTGGGGGATGCACACTTTAGGCCCCTTAGTGCCAATTGGGCATTTTTTAAATGCCACGGCCTACCTGAGCATTGTTTCTGACCATGTCCATCCCTTTATGACCACCATGTACCCATTCTCTGATGACTACTTCCAGCACGATAATGCACCATGTCACAAAGCTCGAATCATTTCATATTGGTTTCTTGAACATGACAATGAGTTCACTGTACTAAAATGGCCCCCACAGTCACCAGATCTCAACCCAATAGAGCATCTTTGTGATGTGGTGGAACGGGAGCTGCGTGCCCTGGATGTGCATCCCACAAATCTCCATCAACTGCAAGATGCTATCCTATCAATATGGGCCAACATTTCTAAAGAATGCTTTCAGCACCTTGTTGAATCAATGCCACGTAGAATTAAGGCAGTTCTGAAGGCGAAAGGGGGTCAAACACAGTATTAGTATGGTGTTCCTAATAATCCTTTAGGTGAGTGTACATCTGTCTATTATGGGATTTAGATAAAACCAGACCAAACAGAGTCGGGCCTACAGTTATTGCAAATGTGCTATACATTTGTTTATATGGAAAGTACCCTAGCTTGCAAAGCAGGAACCTTCAAGTTATAAAATGTAATAAATGTGGATGGAGAGGCCCAGCCTGCCGCCACACAGATATCTTCCAGTGGTATTCCACTGGACCAAGTCCACGACGAGGCCATGCCTCTACTGGAATGAGCTCTGGCGAACCCATGGCAAGGCCATGTCTATCACACAAACATCCGCCAGCAGCCTGCACGTTTAATGGAAGCGAGGCATGACTCCCGTACAGAGATGGAAGGTCGTGGCTCCTTGAGATTTGAGATTCGGAGGTGTCGTGGCACATGAACTGCGCCACCTTGTACCGTCCCCGGGCTGTGGGTGTTCTTTACCTGTGCGGAGTGAGGAAAGCGTAGTTGGAAACAAAAACACGCACGTCAGAAATTCTTATCAAGTAAATAGACAACTATTTCACTAGAAACTGTGTTCTGGGTTTTGTGGGCTTTTCCACAGGGACGCACACATGGGACGATGATGTGGAGAACAACACGCCCTGGATGGTAGGTGTCGCCACAGAGTCCATGCTAAGAAAAAGGAACCAACGGCTTGCCCAGTGGAGTCTGGTGTATCGGACTTAAAGGTGAAATTCTTAGTGTCACAGATCCTCTGAGTCGCACGCCCCACTACTTGGATCTGAGAAACCCACGGTAGTGAGGGTGAAACTGGACTTGAGTGCAGGACGGCTGTCATTCTCAGATCTTCTGTGCGAGACTGTCTATCACACCTTCACACACAGTTTCCCTGAGATGGTCTTTCCATTCTTCTACACAGAGGCCCATTACCCTCTCACTGTTTTGCCTGGGGTCAAACCTGAAGAGATCTGAAGAGAAGAATGTTGGCTGTCAGATAAAGTGTTCTTGATTTCCTTTTTTTTAATTGTTGCTTGTTCCGGTTATTGATATGGTCTCTTCAGTTTGTAATCACTTTGAGGAGTGTTCAAGGTTAATGTGGATTGAGTATGTTATTGTTACTGGTAGTTTTATGTTATTTCATAGAAATAATTTATTAAATATTTGAAATGTTCCTAAATTACAGAACCATACAGAGATGTTTTGCCTCATGTTTGTGGAAAAAACTTTAATGTAGGAGCCTTTTTATTTCAATATAAACCAGAATGACCTCTTGATTGGGACAGGACCATACTGTCTTTATTATTACTTCAAATAGTTGGTATAAAATGAGTGCTTAATACTAATAATTGTATATTTATTAAAATGATATATCTCTAATGTTTTTTGTAAAACTGATTGCGATACGAGAGCAATGACTAAATGAAGAGTGACCATACTCTTCTAATCTGGACATCTTGAGATCTGGGCCGCTGCTGAAGAGCGATTGGTTTTGTCCTCTAAAACACAATCAGAATCACAATGGGGTCCTTTAACTAATGTAACAAATGTTTAACCATTTACTGCATTTTAAATGTTGACAATAATAATTATATTCATTTTTATCTTGTGTAACAGTCAAAATGCCGTCACGTCAACAACCCATATACAAGAAATGTCACTTGTTTATTATAAGCATTTTTAAACCCGAATACCAAAGAGCAACGTTCTACATTCCGGTTAACCACTCTGTGACATCACAATGTGCTTGACACCAGATATATTTAGAGTGAACATCAATGTGCTATTGCTTCAGTGTGAACAAGCTCATGAGAGAACTGACAGCGAGAACGAAGGATTTCATAGAGAACGGCAATATTTGTCTAGAGAACATGTCATCGCTTATCATTCGCCCGCTACCGCCATCAACCATCAGGCCATCAACCATCAGGCAGCATCACCGTGTGCAGATGCCGTCAAAGCCTCGGGAGTCTGTGAAGCCCACTGGCCAGACACCCACACACACACCACTCATGGTGATTGGAAATGAGTGTAAAATTGGTCTGACCCGACCTAACCAGAGTCAGACAACCATCAGGCAGCATCACCGTGTGCAGATGCCGTCAATTCATCGAGAGTCTGTGAGTGTGAAGCCCACTGTCCAGACATCCACACACACACCACTAATGGTGATTGGAAATGAGTGTAAAATTGGTCTGACCCGACCTGACCAGAGTCAGACAACCATCAGGCAGCATCACCGTGTGCAGATGCCGTCAAAACCTCGGGAGTGGGTGAAGCCCACTGGCCAGACACCCACACACACACCACTCATGGTGATTGGAAACGAGCATAAAAATGGTCTGACCCGACTTAACCAGACAACACATGCAAGAGTTGAAATGCCACAGTGGGCAGTTATCAAATCTCCAGTCCCGACTCTGCCTCCGCTGGTCCGTACGGCTGCTGTCAAGACGGACAAGCCCCGAGTGACAGCAAGAGCTCCGCTACGACAACCTGCTGCTGATCTGCCACAGCCTGTGACTCGTCGGATAACACCCGTGCCCCGTGTGGAGAAACCAGCCAGAGGAATGTTGGTTAAGCAGAGCCCTGTTCGTCCAATACAAAAGAACAGCAGCTGTAAAAAGAAGGAGCCATGTAAAGACAAACCGCAAAAGCCAGTGAGACTCCTGGCTGTGGCTGATTTTCCTCCAGTGAGCGACTCAGTGAGGGCACTGATGTGCAGAATGGCCGCTCAGCAGCATTCAGAGCGCCAGCAGGCAGCAGCGACAACTGTCCCGCGGAGAGCTGCCTGAGAGCATCAGTGTGTGGGTGTGTCCAACATAGAAAAGTGTGGGCGCACATGTTTCTGGGCGCAAGCTTGAATGGTCTGGTGGAGTGGCGTTCACAGACCATATAGACGACCACAAGACCCAGACAAGTCCTCTGCACAGACCCTATGAACAGCTTTAACTCCCATGGAGTTTGGGTTCCTTGCTACAGTCGCCTTTGGCTTGCTCATTCCGGGACGCTTAATATTCAGCAGTATTACTGATTTGACTGCACTGACGCTATTGGACGAGAACTGAACTGAGCTGGATTATAAAAAACACTGTTGAACTGAACTCATTCCATAATTGATGAATTTTACAGTTATTGAATAAGAAAATCTATCACTGAATAAATGTTGTAGTCTTTAATAAGACTCAGTGTTTATTTCATTCATACAGTGTGAAGAATATTTACATTTGATTATTCAGTTTCTTGAATGCTGCTGTTAAATATACCTTCTGTCCCTGAACATTTAAAGCAGTTTATTTCTTATATTGTATTTGTCATTGTTTTTTCTATGAATAAACATTAATTAAAATAAATCAATATTAATTCATACATTGTCACTAAATGTTTCAAGGCAAACCTTCCTTGGGTATTCTTGGGTTGTTTTGACCTGAAATTCATTTATTTTACTTTTTGTTCATATGAGTGGTACAAGACCCGTCATAGTAATAAATGGGAAATGGGGTTTTGTATTTGCCAAAAAAAAAACAAAAAAAACTGAACAATCAAGAGAACACACACAGACACAAACGAAAGTGTGAAACTATGGAACATCCTTAATGCAGAACACACTCACACAAACACACACACACACACACACACACACACAAAGATTGCAAATCTGATACTTCAGCATAAATAAAATGCTAAAAATTAAAACGCTCAAAAATGTTTTTGTAATGTCTAAATATAAGGGCTACCTGAAAGAGCTTTAAGGCCATCTAGTGGCAATATTGATGAAATGCAATTTAATTTAATAGACTGGGGCTGCGACTGAAATCGCATACTCTCATGAGTAGGTCCTTATTTTAAATAAGTAATTACTTCACATGTAGTAGCCTATGTGTAGTATGAATGTAGTATGTGTAGTATGAATGTAATCTGGACGCACTATATTGGCCATGTTGTCATTATCATGTGACCCATCAGCATCAGTTGTGTTGCTTCACTGCCATTCACAAATCCTCTCCCGTGGCCTCATGGGACATTAAAGTGTGTATGGTATGCACACTTCAGAATCTCACCGGAGGAAGTAGGTCATCCAGGTACTTTTTGCCTAATATACTTTTATAAGTATATTATAAATTCTGACATTTTTTTAGTCGCATACTGTTTTTCACCTACTATATAATAGGGAAGTATGTGATTTCAGACGTAGTCTCACTTGATCCCTGAAAGAATCAGCCATTTGAATGAATCAGTTGAATGAATGACTGGACAGTGCCGCCACCTACTGGCAGTTTTAGTTTCATATTTAGAGTAGGCTATAATTTCATATATCAGTAATCATTTTTCAAAACCAATCATACTATGGCAAGCCGCTTTGACTTTTATTGATTTACAGGATTGGATATGAATTCTTGATATCAGCCATTCAATTTTTACTAATGTTAATTCTTGATATCAACAATTCAATTTCAACTAGTAAAACTCTAATTCTTGATATCATTAACTGTATTTTCACTAGTGAAATGTCACCATAGGCTGCCATTCAAATTCAATTGCTGATATCAGGAATTGAATTCTTGATATCAATATAATTTCAGATATCTAAGTGGCAATTCAATTGTTTATATCAAAAAGGAACATTTTTACTTGTAGCAATTGAATTGTTGATATCAAGAATAGTAGTTTTTACTAGTTGAAATTGAATTGTTGACATCAAGAATTCATAACCTGTGAATGATTAAAAGTCAAAACAGCTTGCCATAATCATACCCATTTAAAACTCATTAATCTCATAGCATTCTTTATGCAATTGTAACTGCATTCATGCTACCGCTCTGAGCTGCAGTGTGTGTATGTAAATGCCTGAACGGTAAATGACACTTCGGATGCAGTTTCAGACAACCAAATGTAATCGCTGACAGCACTAATTACAATAGCTTAGCAAGTTAAGGTCCTGAAAATTCCTTTTCCCTTCCGTCCCTTCATGCTGGATTTACACCAAACCCCGTTGAGTCCAGTTGTTCTCAAAAGCCTCCAGATTGCTTCTCCAGGGTTTGCCTCCAAGAAGGCTTAGGTGATGGACCCGAAATAAAAATTAAAAAAGCAATTATTACTTTGGGACAGATAGCTACTTCCATTTCTAACCCATGTACCACTGTGGACATTTGCATTTAAAATGGCTGAAAAGTAAGCCTAAGACTTTTAAGAAAATTACCATTTTTTCCTTGAAAACACAGACAAATGACCTTTGTGTGTAAGTTACATTTTAATATTAAATTACTAGTCAGAAATGATGCAAAATACTGCAACACAAAAATAACATATATAAATGTGTATTTTAATTCTCATTTAATGGTATTCAGAACAGAACAAGACTGAAAAATAAAAGCATAAAATAAACTAATTGTGGCATTCTTTTTAAAAACAACATTTATTATAAAATGCAAATGTAAATATATTATTGAAAGCAAAACTGAAACGTCTCATTCAGCATGAATCCAAATGGTTTTAACTTTGTGCTGTAACATTTAGTTGCTAAACTATTATGTAAATGAGGCTTCCTACTTAACATCCATGTAAAACTGTCCTTCATATGCAGAAATGTAGCCATTTAACCTTTGTATGGTTGACTTTAGATTGACGATGAATAGGCCGTGTCAAGGTTGCAATGCGAAAGTTTTGCATGCTTGAAGTAAATTACATGATATATGTCACAGCACATTTCAGGTGATTAAAAAACCCCACAACTATAATCTGCTGTTGAATTTACTTACAGTTTTTTCCCTGTATTCACTGTCCTTCATTCTCAAGCACAAATCCTCCAGTTCCTGCGTGCTATGGCAAGGATTAAGCAGAAACTCTGAAATGTCGATTGGCTGGCCAACACTTCTTAAAAGTGTTTCGATGGCTGACAGTTTGAGATACATTTTGTTGAGTCGAATAAACATGGCTCGCTCAAGCTTCTTCAACCGGTGTTGTCTGAAATGTGCAGTTCACATGTTAACATGCAAAAGAGAAGCAGGTCAAAAGAACTGTAACTGTCAGAAATGTACCTATGTTTAATTGATGTACACATAATTGATGTAAAATAATGTCCTCCAAACGTTGAAAAATTGTTTCAAAGTTTAAAATTTCTGAAACTTCTGTACTTTTTATAGTACAAAATAGACAGGGATAGTTTCAGGTAGTTATATTATTAATGATTGCTTTAAAGGTGTCATGAACTGGCTTTTAAAAAAAAAAAAAAGTACTGTTGTCTGAGGTCAACTAATGACGTTGTATGGTTTTTACATTCAAAAACATCATAATGAATAAGTAATAGGCTATTTTCTACACTGGTTTTGAGGCTCTCTCCTGAACGCTCAGTTTTGATGGGCGTGCCTCACTCAAGACTTGGAAGTAAACGCCACGGATAGGATTGGATAAAATGTGCATATTTAATGAGCTTCTGCTCCCCTGTCAGTTCACATGAGGGAGGGATTGTTTCTCACAGGGCTCGCAAAACGCCTTTATCAAACAAACACAGTGATTTCTTTCTCATCCACCCGCGATTGATTGGAATATTATTTTTATTACTTGGCCCGCCAGATCGGTGGATTTAAACGCAAACTGCACACACACACACGCGCGCGCGCTTTTCAAATATCAAGTCAAGAGAGTGAACAACGCAGATCAAGAAAGGAATGTTATTTCACTATTTAGGATCACCGCCTGCCGACAGGCTTACGCTTTGGTATCCCGCCTGGAAAACACATAGACCGGACGTTGGGCTTTGCGTAACCCTGGCCCATACATGTCCGAGTCTGATCCCGAATCGCAATGAACCAACAAATAAAGGATTCTCCAGCCTGTGACAGCGCATAAGGTATGTTCTGTTAAGACACGCACACATAATCAAAACGATCTGTAACAATTTACTCACATAAGCGTGTTGCACCATTCCTGTCGGATCCAATATAGAAGGCACAGCATTGTGTTTTAATCTCAATGTGTCTGCAAATCCAGTCTCGACCTGTGCTTTATTTACAAACGATTCCGCTGTGAAATGAAGCGAACAAACGTGCAATGTCTTACGCACGTGAGCTGGAACTTCATTAAAAATAAAGTTCATCCATGCATTCATAATATTAGAATCTGAAGGCGTATACATTTATCTGTTGATGCGCGCTTCCCCGCTCTATTACGCCATTGATCAATATATATTTGAGATTTCTCATTTTCTGGGCCTGGTGTCAATAAAAAGTTTTTCTTTGACTAACAAGGCAGTTTTCAGCTCCGAAGCTTACAGGATATTCTTATATTACCATGAACTTTTATACATCAAAGACTCAAGGGAAAGTTGATTTCTCAATTCATCACCCCTTTAAAGCAACACGAGTCAGTGCGCAGTGCTGCACAAGTGTGCACTGAAAAGTTCACAGCACAAAGCAAAGAGACATTGAGTGCACACCTAGTGTATATCTGTCCTACAGCTTACTGATCATTTGTTTCTTCACAGTTTTAAATTCCAGTTAGTGTGCGTCTGATGCCAATTCATAGTCCTTGTGTTGTGTGATCTAAAAGACACCCAGTACTAGCGAGTACAACATCGCTTAGAAACGGCAATAAACTCCAGCAAGATAAAGTCATTTTATGCGAATCCACAGCCCTTTATCTACAGATCACGTATTATAATGCGAATATATCATATTGGAGAGTTTTACCGCACTGATGCTCGTAACCATAGACTGTAAAAAAAAAAAAAAAAAAAAAGAGATCGAACTGAATGTGACGCACTGTTTGAAAGTGAGCCTAAACAAGTTTCAAGTTCAAGTTTCAAGTTTATTTGTCATTACACATGTACAAGTACAGTATAACGAAATGAAGTTTGGAGCAAGCCTCCGGCTGCAGCCTTTTCAGGCGCCGCCACACGCTCCAGAAGTACAAGAATGCAGTTGGCAAGCATTACATAGCAAACACAACAAAGCATAACATAACACAGTACACGTGGTCACGTGATGGGATTTTTTGTATGGAGGGAGAGGAGATAGATAAAGACAGGCAGACGGATGGGGTGGGGGTGGGGGGTTGTTGTGTATGGTGCGAGTGAGTCTGAGATTGTGTTGTGTGAGAATGTTAGCCATAACTTCAGATGTTTTCGAGTTCAGTTCTATGGTTTGTCCTTGAAGGAGATAAGGCAGTGCACAGGGAAGATAGCAGACCAAGCTGTCAGGCTGACCTCCCAACCGAGAGATAGGGACAAGTGAGGTTCGGTGGGGTAGTTGAATTAGGTCAGGCAAATACAATTTTTTAATCCATTTGATGATCTTCGGTAATTTATCCGGATCATAAGCAATCAAACAGTTCTGGTCCTCAGCATTCGCGTCCGGTCTGTGCAGTTTCCCTAGACATTACGTCCAGCCTCATGGCCAGACCGGTTACAGTCCGTAAAAGTTCACCGATCTGACCCCCGATGGAGCCCACTCTTCCCCTGCGTATCCGCAGTCCGGACTGCGTTGTTACGGTTCAGTTCCTCAATTCGTATCACTCTCTGATCTAATTCCTTCAAACGGTCACACACAGCCCCGGCATTCCTTAATTTCCACAGACAGCAGCTGGGTGAATTTGCTTGCAGCTGTCTTACCAATCTTCCGATAGGTCAGGGCAATCCCAAAGCCAAAGAATAGGAACCCCGCCATCAATAATCCAATCATGTATAAATCTTCCGCATCCTCCACGGACAGAGCCTCCAGGCACAGGACTTGCCAGTTGTTCCATGCGTCCCTCACGCACTCCTGCAGCAAAGGTCCCGTCCGGGCAGGTGGGTTCTCCCGGGCACCCTTCCTTTGTGAGAAAATCCTATCGATCGCGCTGATTGACCAGTTAATCAATTCCATTTCAGTATTTTCAGGAGTCCAGCAAGCAGCGGGTCAGCGAGAAAAGAAGGACAAAAACAAAGCGCCAGAGCACAGCGGAGCAGAAAACACGCCTGCACTCAATGAAGGACAGAGTCAAGAGGGTGAATGATTGACAGCTGCAGCGGAGGGAAGATGAGTTTCTAACTTTAATTTAACGTAAATATTCTTCTGTCCTCACATTAAGCTATGGGATGCTTTAGATGACTTTGTAGCAGCAAATCATTATATTAGAATGATTACTGAAGGATCATGTGCCACTGATATATATTTCTGATTATTTAATTATCACGCCAGGCCTAATCCAAGCATTTGAGTTTTGTCGACAGATGGAAGCAGCACGAAATTCTCTATGCAGGAAAAACCTGAAACTTGCACAGTTACTTTGACTCCATCGAGGAAGTTGCACATGACTTGAGGTGTTAGCCTGCTGGCCCGCAACCGCAGTGGTCAGATTGGGTTTCCGGTCCAGCAGATGAGAGCCAGCAGATGTGTGTCAGTAGTCAGTCGAGAGAGAGCCAGGCGGATCTGTGCGCCTCTCTTTAAAGTCTGGGAGAAGTCACACCCCTAGGGTCGACTTGACCAATGAGCTTGTTGAGAATTCCAAGCGGGAAATTCCTCTGTTGGAGATTTTATGGCTCTTTGTTTCAAGCATGATTAAACCGGTTTATCGCTTTATCGCTTTTTATTGTAAAACTGCGTAAAACATCAAAGCTTGTGTTTTAAATTGTTAAATAAAAACCAAAAGGCAAACATTTATCACATGTTTTTCATTTTGCGATCTCACTAGTTTACAGTCTGATAAAAATTCTCTTTGTTGGTGAAACGCTCTTTCGAACTTCATTTGACTAATCAATACATTGAGTCTAATTCTGACTCGGCTTCTTTACTCCTCTCGAGTCACTAGACATTCATAGAGAAATCTTTAATTTAAGGTGATTTAGTACCATAACAATAATCAGCACACTATACAGTCTCTCAAACATGAGGCATTTCCTGTCTGGGAAATTCATTCCACACTGATGACTTATAAAAACGGTTCTCTCATAAGTGAATACTCATGTGGAACTCCAGGATTTTTATGCCTAAAACTTTTCCCACAGTGTCCACATGTAAACGGCTTCTCTCCAGTGTGAACTCTCATGTGACTGTTAAGGTTTTCTTTTCAGCAAAACTCTTTCCACACTGTGGGCAGGTGTAAGGTTTCCTCCAGTGTGAATACTCATGTGCCTGTCAAGGCCTCCTTTTAGAGCGAATCTGTTTCCACACTGTTGGCAGATGAAAGGACACTCTCCTGTGTGAGATCTCATGTGGACTATAAGGTTTCCTTTACGGTTGAAACTCTTTCCACACTGAGGGCATGTGTACGGCTTCTCTCCAGTGTGAACTCTCATGTGTCTTTAAGGCTTACTCCTGGAGCAAAACTCTTTCCACACTGTGGGCAGGTGTAAGGCTTCTCTTGATTGTGAATTCTCATGTGCCTGCCAAGACTTCCTTTTCGATTTAAACTTATTCCACATTGTTGGCAGGTGAATGGCTTTTCTCCAGTGTGAACTCTCATGTGGTCTTCATAGTGTTGTTTTAGAGTGAAACTCTTTCCACACTGAGGGCAGGTGTAGAGTTGCTCCCAGAGTGAAGTCTCATGTGTCTGTTCAGGTTTACTTTCTGAGCAAAACTCTTTCCACACTGAGGGCAGGTGTAAGGCTTCTCTCCAGTGTGAATACTCATGTGTCTGTTAAGGTTTCTTTTAGAGTGAAACTCTTTCCACACTGTGGGCAGGTGAATGGTTTCTCTCCAGTGTGAATCCTCGTGTGGTCTTCATAGTGCCGCTTTTAGAGTGAAACTCTTTCCACACTGAGGGCATGTATAGGGTTTCTCTCCAGTGTGAATACTCATGTGTCTGTTCAGGTTTACTTTCTGAGCAAAACTCTTTCCACACTGAGGGCAGGTGTAGAGTTGCTCCTCAGAGTGAATACTCATGTGTCTGTTCAGGTTTACTTTCTGAGCAAAACTCTTTCCACACTGAGGGCAGGTGTGTTGTGGAAAATTCTAAGTTTCAATAGTCTTCAATTCTTTAAAGAAAAATTGTCTGAGTCGAAGTTCCAGGTCTTCAGGAAAACCAACTTTATTGTAAGTACAACAAAGTGAGATGCCAGCTGAACATCTGACTCTTTCATGGTAAAACTTCATGTCTTATACATTTTCTTATCGCTCTTTCATCCAATTGACGCTCTTCCACGCACCTTTTCTTTTAACTCCACCCCACAGTTTCTCCACAATTAGACGCACTTTATCATGTTCCATACATATTGGTGGAAAATCCCCAGCTTTCTAACTTTCTTAAAAACACTCATATAACATTCATAGGACAGTCTCCCATCGCTTCACACCTAATTTATGACTGGTTCCCGTCACCCTCACCAGTTTCCCACACAATAAATATAGTCTTCCTTTGTTTTTCATATTTCGATGGACGACAGACCCTGGTCTTTAATATACGCCAGAGCCTCCTACAACACATCTGAAGCCTACTGAGGCCCACTGAGGCCCATAATATACGGCCAAAGCCTCCTACAACACAGATGAGGCCCACTGAGGCCTACTAGAAAATGAATTTCCTCCACAGGTGTAGAGTTGCTCCCAGAGTGAAGTCTCATGTGTCTGTTCAGGTTTACTTTCTGAGCAAAACTCTTTCCACACTGAGGGCAGGTGTAAGGCTTCTCTCCAGTGTGAATTCTCATGTGTCTGTTAAGGCTACTTTTTAGAGTGAAACTGGTTCCACACTGCTGGCAGGTGAAATTACTTTTAGTTCCCTTCTTTTCACCTCTTTTTCGTGTCTTTTCAGCCTGTGAGCAACTGAAAGGTTTTTTCTCCTGTTATGAAATCATGATTCTTATAATGATCTTTCTCTTCACTCAGTACTTCACTCTCCTCTTTCAGGGCCATCAGGTCTAAGGCAAAAAGAGACAAATGCAAATCAACACCAGTTTAATGGCACAAAGCAACAGATAACAAAACATTTAGACATGTAAAGCATCAAACGACTAGATCCTTCCATGGGCATCGCATCAAGGGAAAAGGGGACAGAGTGTAGAGGGCCCAGAAGTTTATGGGGAACATTGATATCCTATCCATAATATTGTCCACTGAAATACCTGAAGAGCACCTTCTTTTTACCCCTAAATGAAGACTGAATAAGAAATTAGCTCTGATTGACTGGAGCGCCACACAGCATCTTCTCAAAGAATCCAGCTGATGATAGACTAGAGTCTCCTGGGCCCAGTTGCTGCAGACCAGTCAGGTGCCCATGCTGACCCCGTCCACCGCCCGAAAGCAACAAACAGTGGCATCGCGTGAGCATCAGAACTGACCACAGAACAATGGAAGAAGGTGGCCTGGTCTGATGAATCACGCTTTTAAATCACGTGGATGGCCGGCTGCATGTATCACTTAGCTGGGGAACACATGGCACCAGGATGCACTATGGGAAGAAGGCAAGCCGGTGGAGGCAGTGTGATGCTTTGGGCAATGTTCTGCTGGGTAACCACGTACCACCTACCTAAGCATTACTGCAGACTGTGGCGAGGGGCGTGGTTTTGTGGACGCCTGCACAAACGGAGAGAGTGGGGAGGCGAGTAGTAAGAAAGTACATAAAGTGCATGATGATGAACACCTGTGACTGCTTGCAGTGATTGGCACGGAGAGACCGGATAAAAGCCACGCTGGAACAACGGCCGGGAAGGGAGACCAGCTGAGGACTCGTGGAGAAGGAGCTTGATGAGACTGTGTTTACAGAGACTGAGTTTATATGTTGATGAGAGAGCGTGTGGCGCAAGTTTGTGTTGTTATTGAGAAAATAAAACCTACGAGTCTCAGTTTAAACACTGACTCGCTCTTCTTCCTTTCCACCAACAACAAACTTTACTACACAGACCATGTACACTCCTTTGACGGAAACGGTATTCCCTGGTGGTTGTGCCTCTTTCAGCAGGATAATGCTCCTGCCACAAAGCAAAAATTCAGGAATAGTTTGAGGAGCACAACAACGAGTTTGAGGTGCTGACTTGGCCTCCAAATTCCCAGATCTCAATCCAATCGAGCATCTGTGGGATGTGCTGAACAAACAAGGACTGCTCATATTAACTGGGAAGTAATTGATTTTAAACTGAAAGTAAGAATTTTGACTGATTAATACTATCAGTTAAAAGGTTTTTATTTATTTATTTTAAGCTGCACATTAATGTGTTTTGCAGCCCGCACACATAAGCCACCTTGAGATTATTGTGCTTTTTAATAACTATTTATTATCAGACTGAATGCACACGGCTGTGACGGAAGGAAGTTGTGCTAGGCAGAACACAGATAGTTTATCATAGTTTTACTCTTATCTTCTTTTATAATCCTTGGCAGCCGAAATCAAAAATGAAATTATATTAATCACAGGCCTGAAGTGTAACCAGACTAAACTTTAGTTTAGTTCTCTCTGCACTCAAGCGTGTTGTGCAAGTACAGCTCTGTGTGATTTCTCTCTTTCTGGATTTATTTTGGATTGCGAATAGCAAAAAAATGTATCACAGACAAATGCTTTAACATTATCTCATATAGGCTGGCAAGATAACTAAGTGTATTTTCTTAATTTCTCTCCAGTACCGACTGCAGAACCGGAGAAGGCCAGAGCTCATCGATACCGCAGTCTTTCCTAATTTACCACCGCGCTCATTTAATACCAGGTTTGGGAACCCATCCTCCAGCCACGGGTCTTACGTGTCAACCGGCTGCGCTCCAGACTAACCCACATCACGTAGTTTAAATAAAAATTAGACCAGGTGTGGATTGAGGTAGGCCTGCTATTTTTCAGAGGTGGAAAGACTAACAAAATATTCTTCCCAAGTAAAAGTACTATTACTTCAATGGCATTTCCTACTTAAGTACAAGGTCTAAAATCTACTCAAGTAAAAGTAAAAAGTTAATTAAAAAGTTACCGAAAGTTACTTTAATAGCGGGGTGGGGGACTCTCCTGTGTAGGCTGTGACACAATGAGATTTTCACGATATGATAACCATCTCAGAAAACATCAGGGTATTAAACAATCATTTAATAAATAAACTGTATCATTAAATTATGGTTATTATTATCACCAGTTAAAATGGCGTTAAATGAATGAAAACTCTTTTTGGTTGAACAAATGCTTCATTACAACAAACTTGAAACCATTTGTTTGTTTAAAACATGTCTCATCAACTAAATTCAATAAATGATTATGAATTAGATTAATAACTTGTGGTTTGCTGTGAGACGTTAAAAACACCACGAGCATCACGCTGCCATTTGAGTATGTAGTAGATGAAACTACTTTAATCATTCGCATCCATATTTTTTTTGCAAACTGGATATCCTCCAGACAACACCACGCCTATTTTTTCTATATCAAAAGTATTTCCATACTAGCCAGGGGTTCACGGTGGTGTTTGGCTTTCAGTCCGTCTCCATCATTTTGTATTTTTTTTTTTTTTTTTTTTGCACGCTTGTTCTCCCGCCAATTCAATGCAGTCGCTTCGGAGCCTGATTTTCCCTCGTTATATTTAATTATTTTTTACTCAGTAACGGATGTGGTTTAAAACGTAGTGCGAAGTACAATACTTCAAACAAAACATACTTAAGTAAAAATAAACGTACAGATTTTAAAAACTACTTAAAGTTGAAGTACACAGAAAAACTACTCAGTTACAGTAATGCGAGAATGTAATTGCCATTTCCCACCTCTGCTATTTTTATGTATTTTTATATGAAAAATATGCCAGCTTTTAAGCTTCAAACAGATTCAGTGTGGTTATATTTTGTCATCTCAATTTGTTGCAAGTGAAAATTATTTAGTGTAGGCCTATTTATTTATTCAGTCTTTCTGTTGTCAGAAACGCTGCAGGTGCGCAAACATATATAATGTGTGAATCCAGGTTCTGTTGCTGATCTGTTCTGTATGCATGTTAAAATAATCGGGAAAATTAACCGAAATAAGCATCCCTACAACAAACAAGTCCCATCAATGGAGGACCCACCTCAGAACTTAAAGGACTTAAAGGATCTGCAGTTAACATCTTGATGCCAGATCCATTATTATAATAATAATAATATGTTTATATGTTTATTTTATATAGCGCTTTCAAGAACCCAAGGTCGTTTCACAATGGAGAACAAAAAGTACAATCAGTGGGTTGTACAACAAATAACTACAGATAGACAAATAACAATGTCATAAAATCAAAAGAACATTAATACAATAAGTGGTCATAAAGCAAAACATAGGAAGTGTGAGATAACATGAAGGAAGAGAAGGTGAGAGAAAGCAGATTACTTACTGAGCAAAAAGATGAGTTTTAAGTTGGGACTTAAAAGTCTGGAGAGTAGGAAAGTTCACGGATATTCAGGGACAGCTTATTCCATAGTTTGGGGCCAGTAACAGACGGTGTATTGATTTAGTAGGTAAGCCGCTATATAAGGCGTTACAGTAGTCCAATCTAGAGGTCACAAAAGCATGAATAACAGTCTCAGCATCACTAAAGTTAAGGGAACGGCAGATACTGAACAAAATTTCGCAAAATGGAAAAAGTAAGATTTTACTGTCATACCAATATGTGATTCGAGGGATAATGTGGAGTCAAACAGTACTCCCAGATTTCGCACAGTTTTGACGGTCTAATCTGGATGCCATCAATATCAATGAAAAAGTCATCATGTGTCAGATTTTTTTATTTAGGCCAATCAACAGGATTTCTGTTTATCAGTATTTAGCTTTAAGAAGTTATCATTCATCCAGGTTTTAAGTTCCTGAAGGCAAGAGTTAACAGAAACTGGTAGACAAGCTGAGTTGGGTTTAACCGTGAAATAAATTTGAGTATCATCAGCATAACTATGAAAGTTAAGACCATGCTGTCTGATTATCTGACCAAGTGGTAACACATAGATGAGAAATAAGAGGACCAAGTACAGAACCTGAGGCACACCATGAGAGATAATAACGGTACCTGATCGATCCTTGCCTATCCTAACAAACTGCTGTCGATCTGATAAATATGAGGTCAACCACTGAAGAGCAGCACCAGTGATGCCTATTGAAGATATTCGTGAAAGCAGTGGAGTGGCACACAGTGTCAAAGGCTGCACTGAGATCAAGCAGAACTAGGATACTGTGTGCACCAGAATCAGAAACCAGAAGGAGATCGTTAAGCACTTTTAAAAGTGCTGTTTCTGTACTGTGATTGGGGCGAAAACCTGATTGAAGTGGTTCAAAAAGATTATTTTGCTCTAGATACGATTGCAGTTGTGTTATTCGACAACCTTCTCAAGCAATTTGGCAACAAATGGGAGGTTTGATATTGGTCTGTAGTTGTTCTTAATGGTATTTAGAATTGGAGTGACAGCTGCTACTTTTAGATCCTGCGGAACATAGCCAGTGGCAAGAGATCTATTTATAATATGAGTAATGGGTTGAATAAGTGAGGGTAGAAGGGTTTTTAGAAGGTATGTTGGAATAGGATCAAGAGTGCAGGTGGTAGAATTAGATTTGATAATTAGTTGTTCAACCACAACTGTATTCGTGAGTGAAAAGTGTCGAGTGTACGACCTATCAGACATGGAGTTGAATTGGTAGAAGTTGGAGAAAACGTTTGATAAATGTTATCAATTTTTTGTGAAAAAATGGCTGAAAACTTTCACAAAGATCAACAGTGCCAGTGATAGCTACGGATGAGGGTTTAACCAGTTTATTTATTTCAGAAAAAGAGCTTTCAGTTTGCATTTAGCTTTGTTAATGACAGCAGATAGATATTCAGAACGAGCGATGTTAAGTGCTTCTTTATATTCCACTACTGAATCTGAAAAAGCCATGGAATGCACTAGAAGGGAAGATTTTTTTGTAAAGTCTTTCAAGACGCCTACATTTTGCTTTCAGAAATCTTAGTTCAGGAGTAAACCAAGGAGAGGAGTGAGTAGACGGGACAATTCTAGTTTTTGATGGAGCAAGATCATCCAAAACATTACAAATAGATTCATTATAGGTCAGAAACTATCTTGTCTGGATTTAATCGGTTGAGTGAAGAAGGGAAGAGCAGAGACAGCAATAGTGGCAGAGAAATTGTCAACGGTTATAGATCTCAGATTACGGTAAGAGATCATAGTTTTGTTGTTTCGCTTGACAAAAAGGAAGTGAGAAATCAAAGACTATTAGTTTATGATCAGAAATGCCTAAATCATGACTCCTGCACGTGCACTTCGTCAATACCAACAGTACAAAGCAAGTCAAGAGTGTGAGAGTGGGAATGTGTGGGAAAATCAATGTGCCGGATATTCCAAAGTAATCCAAAACAGACATAAAGTCTTTTGAAGAGGTACAATCAGAATCAACATGTATGTTAAAGTCACCCAGCATCATGATTCTATCATGCTGGGCACAGGCAAGAGTAAGAAGTTGAGGCAATTCAGAGAGAAAATTTGTGTTATATCTAGGGGCCTATAAATCAACATAATCAAAAGTGGAGCAGGACCAGCAAGTTTAAGTGACATGCATTCAAAACTGGAAACATCAAGAACATCAATTTTAGTCACTTTGTAATTGTTTTAAAGATCACAGCCAGACCACCACCTCTGCCACTGAGCCTAGGTTTTGTCAGGTAGCTATATCCAGGAGGGGTTAAAAGGTTCAGTTCAATGAAATCATCAGGTGTTTGCCCAGGTTTCAGTCAAAAATAGTAAATCCAGGTTTCTCTCAGTTGTAATGTCATTTAGTTGAGCACCTTGGCCAGACAGGAACGCAGTGTTCAGAACAGCGCAGTGGAGTTTATGAGTAGTGAGCTTTGGTGAGTAAGTAGCATCTCCGTTTATGGTATGAGAGTCCGGCCGCGATGAGGAGTCACGTTGCTATGGAAGCGCCCGATCTCCGCTGACCAGATCACAGGTGAATTGACAAAGATGACTTGCAGTCATAGAACCATCGATGCTTTGCGGACCGGTGGATATAGCGAACCTGGCCGAACAATGCCGAGAGTAGTGCACCAGTCATATGTAGAGGTATCCAGGCTAAAAATGTTTACGCTTAGGTTATGTAGCTGCAGTGAGGTATAATGAAAATCCATACTGTCATTAAGAATCAAAACAAGTCCAAAGACGACAAGGACCAGCAATCTCAGTGGCAGCAGGTTAGGAAAAGCAAGATACATCTTTTGAGTTGAAAAAACAGCACTCACTGAAAGCAATATGACCACCTAAACAACACCACGTTAGCCAAACCCAGCTTATGCTACGCGTGATCCAAGACCAGACAGCAACCTCGCCAAACAAGTGAAAACTTGCATTACGGTTACATCAGTTTATGAAATCCGCTGATAGTGGTAGAGGGCTCAGCGGGAAAGAGTAAAGTGGGCCACAGCACTCCACGTTAGCCAAGCCCCGATAGGAAAACCACAGAGAGACACTACTCAAGAGAAAAGCTTACTTACGAGAGTGAGTGCAGAGTGATAAAACCTAAGCAATGGGCAGAGGGGCTCGTGAGGAATTTCACACAGTGAGACCGGCTGTTCAGCAATTTTACAAAAACGGTCCAAGAAAGAAATTTCAAAGTTGACAGACTTGAGAACTTGATAATTAACAAAAACACACAACGGCTCAAGGCGAAAAACATGGTGAAAACATGCAGGAACTGTAAGTTACACTTACAGTTACACACACACACATACACACATATATATATATATATATATATATATATATCCAAATCATACTGGCTCTTATGTATGTTTTACTGGTCTTTGTATTTGTATTTTGAATCTTGTTTTTGAATTTCTCTTTTGTAACAAAAAAAAGAAAAAAAATCAATGACAAGGTACATCCCCAAAAAAAAAGGAAAGGTCGCTGGATGTAGGCGGGAGTACGCCCATTGTAATATGAAAGCGGTCTAGTTGTAACCATCTCTTAGCTCCTGTATCAGGCTTGAAGAAAAAAAATTGGTCTCTGTTTGCACTTTGAATATTGAGTACTTTATGGTTATTGTTTGCACTTAATATCTATGATCAATCTGTGGGAAGGAGCTCAGTTAGGAGGTCAAAAGAAGCTCATGTGCAGTTCTTGGGTCTGAAGAGACGATCATACAGGAAATCACACAGCACTGTTGTCTTTTACTGAATATGATCATTCATACTCAGAAAGAAGAAATTAAATGACATTCATTACAAGACGATGAGTTAAAACATTTCAAATGCACCTGCAAACAACTTTTAATTCTAATAGTCCATGTATTTCATCATTGAGGATTTCTGCAAAAATACTGTGTAAAAATCTCATCGTCTCGCTCGCTCGCGCGTGAGCCTCGATCTCGCTCGCGTGTCTTCGTCGTCTCGTGAAGTTCCCGAGTCTGCGTGTCTCGTCTCGTCACTCGTGAGCCCGATCTTCGTCTTCGTCAGGAGCTGCGTCGTCTAAGTGAGCCCGATCCTCGTGTCTCGTCTGGTCGGAGCGATCTTCGTGTCATCTGCGTCTCGTCTAGGTTCGAGCGCGATCACGTGTCTGACATCGCCGTCGTCGCTCTACGATGTCCGATCGTCTCATCTGTTCGTCGTCTCGTGAGCCCGATCTGCGTGTCTCGTCATCTTCGTCGTAGAGCCCGATCTCGTGTCTCGTCTCGTGAGCGATCTGCGTCATCGCTCACGTGAGCTCGATCGTGCGTGTCGTCACGAGCTCCCGATCTCGCGTACTCGTCTCGTCTAACCGTGCCCGATCCGTGTCGCGTCACCGATCGTGAGCCTCAGAGTCTCGATCTTGTCTTCGTCGTCTAGTGAAGCCCGCGATCTTCGGTGTGCCCGTCTCGTGAACCCGATCTCGTGTGCCGATCTCGTCGCGTGAGTCTCGCGTGTCTCATCGCTCATGGGCGTCTTGTGTCTCGCCCGATCTGGAGCTAAATCTCGTCTGATCTCGCCTGAGCGATCGTGTCTCGGTCTGCGTCAGATAAGTGTCTGCGTCACACCCTACTGCACATACAAATGAAATCGACTCAATTAAAATGAATATCAGCAGTATGGATTATGCTATTTTATTGAATATCGTTTATAGGCTGCCACTGTACAAAAATCTTGAATTGATTGTCTCAGGTGGGAGCAGAGGTAATCAAAAATGTAAAAAAAAAAAAACTGGCGGATCACTGGCAGCGTGAGATGATTTCCAGAAATCAAATAAAAAAATTAACGATTGGAAATAGCATAGTTTAACCATAATTGTAACAAAATATAATAAAAATAAAAAGCCATCAGCATATTCCAGATTTTCCTTTCTGCCTCAAACCCTGAGGTGATTACGACAGAGGTCATGACAGCAGCCGGTCAATTTACTTCCCCTGCCAAAGCTCAACTTGGGCATCATATGAGGTGGCATATTTAGTACGAGACAAAAAAGCCGCACAATCGGGAAACCCTCATCAAACCCTCTGCTATAACTATAAGCCGGGCTAGCCATGAGGAGTAAACTGATCCATGAACTGGAATCAGTGGCGCTGTCTAAACTCTAACATAGCCCAGGACCTCAAAGTGCTCATCCTGGTGGACAGAGTGAAGAAGAAATGCGCTTTACAGTTAGATGAATCCACAGATGCACCAAAAATGCTTTTCTTACTTTGTATTTTTGTCTTGTTTCCAGTCCAAACATCTAACAATTCTTAAAACTAGAAAAGCATTTACTAGACAAACAAACGTTATTGTCTTGCTTTGGGACAAAATAACTCAGAATTAAGTGTTGGTTTTGCTTGAAAAGTAGTAAAATCGTCATGATTCCAAACAAGATTGTGCATGCTTACTGTAATGTGATTGTACTTGTTTTATTAAATGACAGCTAACAAATGTAGAATTTTTAGATAATAGCTGGACTAAACATTTAAAAGACTAAATAAGAAAAAGCAGCCCTCTGGTATACTCCGTATTTTGGGTTCTGTGGGCTGAAAGTTTTAATTCACCTGTAGCTAATCTAAACTCATCTGCTGATTGGCTATTCCATTGTGAGCTTCAACAGAGACTATAAAAGTCATCTTTGCACACCACGTGAGCATCTGTAATGCCGCAACACTTTTCATTTGTTTTCACTTTTCATTAGTCATAATAGATTTATTTTGATTGGGAGTAGGCTTTTTTTTTAACAAAAATATTTTTTAACATGCATGTTCAACATGCATGTTTGTCCATTTTGGAGGGAGAGCAATGTGTCTCAATGTAGCCATATTTAATTTCCAATTACAGCAACCAATTGTATTATTATTAATG
>CM031946.1:24019575-24081737 GCA_018749465.1 Paracanthobrama guichenoti | reverse complement strand
TAACATGAAATAAATGTGATGTTTATGCGGGACTGTGTCACACCCACCAGCTCAGGGGAAGGCAGCGCCTTCAGGTTAAATACGGCACCCGTGCTGTCCAGCATGAGCTGAGCAGTCCGGCCCCGAACAGTCCAAGGAAGAGGACAGTAACCATGTGCCATGTGACCTTAAGAACACTGGTCGCTGCCATGACAACATCAGCCTCACCCCCTTTAAAGTCATTGAAAGAGCCCATCAATCATTTGACAAGGCCAGAATGCAGAGAAGCCTTGCAGAGAAGGTGACCGAGCACCACATTGACCGTGACGTAGCCAAATGCCACAGATACGGTTTCCTGGAGGCTCGGAGGACAGGCGCACATCTCTGCGGCATCAGTGTGAAATAGGCGGATATGGAAGCGCTCACCTTCCAGAGGAAAAAAGCTGGAACAGGAAATCCAGCAAGCCACGTCAGAAACATGCCCAGTTCCTGGAAGAGAAGAGGGCGAGATCCAGGAGCAAGAGAAGGTTGGCCATTTCAGCCGACAGCACATCTCTCTCTGCGAGGGCTGCACTCAGACACAACACATATGAACATGGTAAACAGCAACAGGTGCCTCCGGGTTCGGACAGCTGGCAGCGAGTCCTCCCCATCATGGCGGACGGCAGCAGGCTCCGACCTCAGGCAAATGGCAGCGACTCTGCTCCCCCTCCGCGGACAGCAGCAGCTTTGACAGTGTGTTCCTCCTTCCTCCTGGGTTTAGCCCCAATGTAACAATGTTCAGGGAAGAAGGAGGCGGGACTGGCAAACCTTCAACATAATACTTTAATCATAAAGTCCAGGCCTGACAACAGTGAACTCTACATTATAGCACCACGTACATCGTTCTGATCAGGGGCGTATTACAGAAGCTTTCCGTCTTAGGTCTTAACTTAAGATATGATAAGTTAATTTAGGTTTTTCACAATTTCTCATTACAGAAGCAAATCTTAACTTGATTTAGGATTCTTATTCTATCTTACAAAGTCTCATCTTATCTAGAAGTTGGGCAATCTTAAACCGCTCCGCTCCGAGTTCGGTAATCAACCGTCAGGTCTGTTACTAGAAGCAACCAACAACACGCAAACTGCTTCTGAGGTAAACTCAAAATCAAAATGGAGAAACAATGGCACGTTTTTTAATTTCAGTGCGGCAGGGATGGAAATTTTGATAAGCTCCAAGGAAAAGTTGCAAAGCCGTTTTTTTTGCACAAAAAGCGTAAGGCGTTAGTCACTTGAAGAATGACCGGTAATGTTCTCAGACGGCTCGTTGGCCTCTGTAATGTTGGTCGCGGAATTCATCAACTAACTGCAAACTCATGTCGTGGGAGTCTGTCATTATTTACTTAGTATTTTAACATCAAAAGCGGCAGCACATCCTCTAGGTACTCCAAAGTCAAGAAATAATCAATAAATGTATAAATAAATGTAACGCCAATCTCAAAAAAAGGCTTTTTGTACTGTGATTTTTACCGTTGGATTTCAAAAAGGTTTGACGTTAGGACACCAGTGTTTGTCCTAAAGTTAAGACAGCTTTAGGATTTTTTTGTGAACAAGGATGCTTCTGTAATACCACGTTTCTATCCATAGTTAAGATAGGATTCTAGTTGAGATGTTTCTCTATGTACGCCCCAGATGTTGTGATGTGCTCATCTGCAATACTTATCGGAAATGTTCTGTCAGATGTTAAATATTTAGTAAGCATCTTTATCTTTAAGATGTATATGGTTTATGTAAATCCTCTTTGGAGATGTATGTGTGTTAATGGAGCTCCTTTCTGTCCTTCAATCCGTGCAGACGTGTTTTTCTCTCTGTTCCTGCTGGCTCTCGCGCTGTTTTGTTTTGTCTAGTGTTTCGTCTCTTCTCTTCTCTGACTGCTGCTTTGCTGGACTCCTGAAAATACTGAAATGGAATTGATTAACTGGTCAATCAGCGCGATCGACAAGATTTTCTCACTAAGGAAGGGTGCCCGGGAGAACCCACCTGCCCGGACGGGACCTTTGCACGCGGGAATGCGTGAGTGCCGCATGGAACAACTGGCAAGTCCTGTGCCTGGAGGCTCTGTCCGTGGAGGATGCGGAAGATTTATACATGATTGGATTATTGATGGCGGGTTCCTATTCTTTGGCTTTGGGATTGCCCTGACCTATCGGAAGATTGGTAAGACAGCTGCAAGCAAATTCACCCAGCCGCTGTCTGTGGAAATTAAAGAATGCTTCAGGTTGTGTGTGACCGTCCTGAAGGAATTAGATCAGAAAGTGATAGGAATTGAGGAACTGAACCGTAATAACGCAGTCCGGACTGCGGATACGCAGGAGGTAGAGTGGGCTCTATCGGGGTCAGATCGGTGAACTTTTACGGACTGTAACCGGTCTGGCCATGAGGCTGGACGTAATGTCTAGGGAAACTGCACAGACCGGACGCGAATGCTGAGGACCAGATCTGATTGATTGATTATGATCCAGACAAATTACCGAAGATCATCAAATGGATTAAAAAATAATAAATTGTATTTGCCTGACCTAATCAACTAGCCCAACGAACCTCACTTGGTCCCTATCTCTCGGTTGGGATTTCAGCCTGACAGCTTTGTCTGCTATCTTTCCCTGTGCACTGCCTTATCTCCTTCAAGGACAAACCATAGAACTGAACTCGAAAACATCTGAAGTTATGGCTAACATTCTCACACAACACAATCTCAGACTCACTCGCACCATACATACCCGACCTTCCCTCCCCCTTTCTGCTCCATCCGTCTGCCTGTCTGTTATCTATCTCCTCTCCCACTCCATCAAAAAATCCCACCACGTGACCACGTGTACTGTGTCATGTTTATGTTTATGTTTTGTTGTGTTTGCTATGTAATGCTTGCTAAATTGCATTCTTGTATTTCTGGAGAGCGTAGGCGGCGCCTGAATAATCGGCTGCGCCCGGAGGCTTGCTCCAAACTTCATTTCGTTATACTGTACTTGTACATGTGTAATGACGCAATAAACTTCAACTTCAACTTCTTCAACCCCTGTTAGCTATACATTATAAAACAATCACAACTATACTATACTGTCTGTTGTCTTTACATCTTCAACAAGTTTCTGTGATTTTTAAGAACTTGTTTTCACGTAGGCCTCTTTCTATCGATGCTTATTTCAGTTTTGAGGTTTTAGCTTGTGAAGTTGATTTAGCGAAACCTTTGCTGTGTGCCCTGATTTACAGAACGCCAAAATCCAATACGGACTTTTTAACAGATTTCTCTGATATTTTATCCAATTTGGCCACAAAAGCTGATGATATTCTGCTTCTAGACAATTTCAATGTACATGTTTGCTGCACACAAAAGCCATTTGTAAAAGAGTTTAATCAACTTTTAGACTCTTTCAACTTTACACAATTTATTTCCGGTCCTACACATATGCAGGGCCACACACTTGACCTTGTTATGACCTCAGGTCTTCCCATAGCAAACACTGATATTCGGGGCCGCTGGCCTTTTCTGATCACCTGCCAATATTATTTGATTCTCCTATTGCGGTTTTAAAACCTAAACGCAGGCCTACTTACCTGTCTAGAGTTATAAACTCTTCTACCGCTGCAGTTTATAAACGGGTTTACAGAACTCCCAGCGGGTGTCACGACACAATATTCTGATGTTGATGATTTGGTTGATAGTTTTAACACATCATGTATGGGGATTTTAAATGAAATTTCCCTCAAAGTCAGGAAATCCAGGAAACAGCCTTGGATTAATAGAGAAGTTTGTGCTGTAAGGAGGAGTGTAGAAGGGCAGAAAGAAAATGGAGAAAGGACAAATTACAAGTCTCTTCTTAGCATTACTAAAATAAATGTTATTTCTGTTATCAACACAGATTCCTTACAGACAAGTTCTGTTCCATCTTGTTTTAAACATGCAGTGGTTCATCCTCTGCTTAAAAAAGCATGTCTGGATCTATCTGATCTTAATAATTACAGACCTATTTCAAAATCACATTGTTCTTATCGAAAGTATTGGAGAAAGCGGTTTAAATCAGTTATCCCTTTACTCAATTGTGAATAATATATTGGATCCTTTTCAGTCTGGTTTTAGATCCAAGTGTAGTGAACTAGTGAATTGGCCTTGTTAAGAGTGGTAAACGACTTATTATTCGTGGATTTGGGAAATTGTGTTGGTGTTGTTGGATTTGCTATGGCATTTCATACAGTGGATCACTGCATTCTTTTAAACAGGTTAAAAACTGAGGTTGGCATCTGTGACTCGGCATTTGAGTGGTTTGAGTCCTATTTCACTGAGAGGAGTTTCTCTGTGGAGATAGGTCAGTTTCATTCATCGCCTGCTTCTGTCACGGGTGGGGTGCCGCAGGGCTCCATTTTGGGCCCGGTTTTATTTTCTTTATATATTCTCCCTCTTTGTTACATTTTTTGAATCTTGCAAGGTTCCATACCACATCTACGCGGATGATACCGGGATCAAAGTCCTTATCGGATTTGTTAGCCTGTATAAATGACCTTAAAAGTTGGATGGGTGATAGTTGAAAGAAAATAAGACAGGCTCCCCCATTTGGTAGATGGTCTGACCTCTAGTATAGGACCTCTACAAGCAAACATCCGCACTCATGTAAAGAACCTGGGTGGTGTTGTTGATTCAGAGTTAAAATATGACAAGCAAATAAACTCTGTTGTCAGAGCCAGTTTTTTCCAACTTAGGGGTTTTACGGAAATTGAAATCTTTTCTATTGTTTAGAGACCTAGAGACAGTCATTCATGCCTTTATTTCAACAAGGCTTGATTATTGCAAAGCTCTATGTGCTGGTATTAACCAGTTTTCTATCATTTCTATCGGTTTCCTATCATTCTTGCAACTCGTTCAAAATGCTGCAGCTCGTTTCTTAATGGGGACGAAAAAGCGTGAGCATATCACTCCTATTTTTCAACATTTACATTAGCTACCTGTCAAATACAGAATCGAGATATTATATTATATATATAAAATAACCACCTGCTGGTTCAAACTCATTTTGTCATACTACTCACTAATATTGTTCTATAATTCATATTTAGACATTATAAAATCACTATTATAACATTTAGACAAATTCATCACTTTATTTGTATTGAAGTATTGGCATTGACAATTGTGCCACATTAGGCATAATGTGAAACCTGAAGGAGACTTGCAGTAAACATTTTGTTACACATCATATATTTCAGATATCTGTATCCACAACAAAATGTTCTGATTCTCACTCTGTCAGTCTCAGTGCAGCAGTGGTCAAAAATGCTTGAGATATCTAAGAGACAAGATTTACTGTCCACAGAAAACAGAGCAGCGCGCTTCATAACGCCTGAATAACGCAAGGGAAGATATGAACATGCAGAGACAATACAGCAATATTAGCCTATGTCCTGTTTTAGGAAAGTGTCTTTCCTAAGTGACAGATACTATAACCACTAGAAAGGCACCATGTATGGACTCATTTTATGGATGGGATGAACTTGGGATGTTCACCTGCCCCTAAGCAAATAGGCCTTGAGGACTGGTGAAAGGCCTCTCTTATAATCTAAACTCTGATGTGAACCTCAAGGTTGGCTTTGTTTGTGCAAGTCTTTTCAGTGATGCCACATGAAATAATTCTCTCCGGCACGAGTTATTACATGAATCCTAAAGGCCAAAGTATACTTCACTGTTTATGTGTACGTGAGGGTCAGTGTAATTCAGTCATCAGAAGAGTATGCACATACTGTACTTTTTTGTAATTACTGTTACACACTGTTTTTGTAACATGCGCTTTTATTTTTGTGTTGCAGTAATTAGTTTATCCACAAGGTGGCAACTGTGCTCTAGGGCGTTGATTACACTTGCCAGAATGCAGGCAAGTGTAAGGCCCGCCAAGAGTCCCAATTAAGGCTTATGATTAGTGGGTGAAGAGGCAAAGTAATTTAATTCCAATTTAGTTTTATCTGACTCCATTTTATCATGACCTCGAATTTAGGTTAGAATGCCAATTCATTAATGACCATTTATCTAGACATCTGATTATTCTATTTAACTCTTTACTCTTATTGAACTTCAGTTTTCAAAGTCGCACGAGGTCCTCGCACAGGCCGTTCTGCGGGCCCACGATTGCAAACTTGTCACCATGCTCACTCACTCTTAAAAGTATTTTATTTAGTCCCCATAGATTTGTGTACACTTGAATAAAGCAACGTTACCTCTAGTCAGAGGTCATGACCACTACTTCAGATATAAGCTGCCCAATACTTTCTAATTGTAGTTTTGGTATGGTCATGCCATGGTTTCCCATGTACTTTACATTAAACAGAGGTAAGGCTCACCCTATTTAGGTTGGCCAATCAACATTATTGTTGTCTTAGACTGTGAACTAAGGCCAAGCGTTAGGCAACCAAAGCGTCTGAAGAGCTCAGTTAGCGGGCCCCAATGCCCCACTCAAAACTGGGCTATAGTCATCACTAACCTGACACAGACTTGTGGTAACAATGGATACAACGTAATCTATTAAAGTCAATCATTTCAGAGTAAGTCGGAATGAAATTAAATGTAACAATTTATTATTAGTCAGGTAAATGTATAATGCCAATTACATAATCAATTCAAAGATAGTCCATACATAACATCAAATGCTCTGAAGTAAAGAGTAAAAGATGCATATCTGACATCTGAAAATTACATGAAAAATGCTTACGGGCTTGATCTGGTTACAGAATCACGCTCTGAAGTGTCTGCAACATCTCCTTAAATACAAGACCAAAGGTAGAAAACTCTTTCAAATGTAAACATGAGTTCACAATGGGAATTTGCATTAATCAAGTCCTACAGACCTGTATTGACGACAGGAGGTAAAGACCAATTGGCCCAAGACATGCAGACCATAATAAGCTAAATATCTCTAAACTCTTAAAACCTTTATTACCTTTTGGTTTACGTCTGTGGGGATGAGACCTTCACACTGAGACATTTCAAATGATACCACACATGTATTGTATAGTACTTGTTAGTACTTGTTCACATTAAAACATAGATTTTGGGTGAATTTCACAGTAAGAGTCAGTAAGAGTCGGGGTCAATAGAGATTAGGATGACACTGAGACGAGATTTGCTAATTTCGTAAGAGACAGTTCAGATGTTCAGTTCTTAAGGTTTCTCCAGTCTTTCACAATCTCTCGTCTGTGTAGCCCTCCATTGTAGCTCGTGCAAGTACCTAATTTTTACACCTCTAGCATTAAAGAACACAAAGATATTTACATGGATTGTAACTCATGGTGAGAGATAGCTCAAAACTGCACAGAATGCCTATGTGCGCATAGGAGTCAAAAGAAGTATAGTTTGCAATGCTGTGTTTGACTGTGCACATACACGTAAAATAACAGAGTATACTTTTCGGATTAAGGGTTTTCTGTCTGAAACTCATTCCACACTACTGACATATAAACCAGTTCTCTCATATGGTGCTTAAAGGTGACTTTATATCTGAAACTCTCTCCACAGAGATCACAAATGAACGGCTTCACTCCAGTGTGAGTTCTCATGTGGGAATCAAGACTTCCTTTTCTGTTGAAACTTTTTCCACTTTGTTGGCAGGGGTAAGGCTTCTCTCCAGTGTGAATTCTTAAGTGGCCTTTAAAGTGTCCTTTATGACTGAAACTCTTTCCACACTGAGGGCACGTGTAGGGTTTCTCTCCAGTGTGAACTCTCATGTGGACTTTAAGGTTAAAGAGCCAGTTCAGTTCCAGTGTTTTTACAGGAAAGAAAGACACAAGGACTTTTTCATGTTCATGTTATTTTATTGTCACAATAACTGACATTTAATTTTCTGATGTATACATATATTTTATGACAATATGATTTGAACAGGCACTGCTGTAATGCTCAGACTGATGTCTTTCTGTACCCTGATGTGTTTTTTCATACAGTCCCGACTCAAGCTAATGTCTCACGCGCCTCTTCCAAACTTTCCAAGCAGTCAAAAATTGTTCTGTCACAAACTAACTTTCTTGCTCAGCATATAAAGATGAACTACTTATTTCAGACTGTGGTGATGTGGTTTCTCCACTGCATGGATCTTCATGTGTCTCTTGAGGTAACTTTTAATAGTGAAACTCTTCCCACACTGATCACACGTGTGCGCTTCTCTCAGGTGTGGATCCGCTCGTGTCTTTTCAGATTCGATGACTGACTGAATCTCTTGTCACAGTGTGAACACTGGTAAGGTTTTTCTCCAGTGTGGATCTTCTCATGTGTTTTCAGATGTGCTGACCGACTGAATCTCTTGTCACAGTGTGAACACTGGTAAGGTTTTTCTCCAGTGTGAATTCTCTGGTGCAGTTTTAAACAGTTTGCTGTAGTAAAAGTCTTCTCACACTCAAAGCACATGTACTCTCTCACACCAGTGTGTATTTTCTCATGTGTATGTAAACTTCTGCTGATGTGAAAAACTCTTCCCACACACAGAACATGAATATGGCTTCTCCTTCGTATGAACTCTCAGGTGTGTCTTCAGGGCTGATGTATCAAAAAATGTTTTGCTGCACTGATCACATGCATACGGCTTCACTCCGGTGTGGATCCTCATGTGACTTTTAAGGTGTGCTGATTGTGTGAAACTCTTCCCACACTGATCACACCAGTGCGGCTTCTCTCCAGTATGAACTCTCATGTGACGCTCAAGATTACGTTTCACTGAGAATCTCATTCCACACTGATCACATGTGAACGGCTTCTCTCCGGTGTGGATTCTCATGTGATCATTAAGGGTTGATGATTGTGTGAAACTCTTCCCACACTGAGCGCAGGTGAAAGATTTCTTGGCTCTTCTTTTCTTTATAAATGTCTCTTTAGTCTTTGAGCGACTCAAAGGTTTTTCTGCAGGTTTGACATGATGTTCCTCCTCCATTTCACTCAGTTCTTCACTCTCCTCGTTCTCTTCCATCAGGTCTGAAATCAAAGAAAAACTGTTTAATCACATTTCAGTACGTCAAAGTAAATAAAAGAGAGAAAGGTCATTAAGTGAAAGGACATAAAACGTTAATTTGTTTGATGCATTGTTATTGCATGAATTAGGTACATTGATCTACCAGCTAATATTTAAAACATAAATTAGGCACAGATCTAGTTTCTGTAGAGAAAGATCAATGACACAATTATCTAATTTAACATTAAAAATTATGCAGCATTGCCATAACTTTGGCACCTAATTTTAGATTGATATTTAATTCATTGTATGAATTACCCTATAATTCAAGTTCAGAAACTGTTGGAAACTCTTTTCCTCCTTGAAGCAGAGACCAGGAGACTTGAATATATCTTCAGCAGGATTCTTTATTGAGAACTTGCGCTGTGTTTCATCTGTGGTCATCAAGTCTACTCAAACCAGTTTACACTGTAATTTATCCACATTTCAGGGGAGGGATTAACACAGTAGAGGAGGAGACAATCTGAACACAAGAATGCAAATGCTGTATATGTAAAGAGACCTGCCCCAGACTCCAATCCTAATCTAATCAGCCTAACGATTACAGGGGCTCCAAGAGCCGTTAAGAGACAAAAGGTGAGAATCTCAGTAATCTGGCTCATTTGACTTAATAAAGAGAACAGGAACTGGCCTGGAGACTTTGCATAACAGATGTCGTCATCTTTACCTTAAATACTAAACCGATATCATCGTCGTTACCTTAAATACAATGTACTTTAAACATATTCTTACATTTGTAATACCAGTTACCTTAAAGGGATAGTTCATCCAAAAACAAAAATTTGATGGGCCCCAGGGCATCCAAGATGTAGGTGTGTTTGTTTCTTCAGTAGCTCTGTTGCTCTGTGTTAGTCGTATAATTGATGTTACTGGGGTCCGTTTATAGTAAGAGAGCTATGAGTTAAAAACATAGACATACTTAATCCATATTAGTGGTGTACATATAAAGTGGTGTACATCAGATTAGAGCAAAATGACAGGAATGAGAGAATTGAAACTATTGTGGAAGCAGCAAAAGAGTGTCTTGGGATGTCAAGTACAGAATGGAAAATGTTACAAGAAATAATGGTAATAATTATAATTATTGTATCATGCTGAAACATATGACTGTTATTTGACATCACCCCAAGTTACCGTAATCAAGTATATGCCACGCAAGTCAGTGTGCCTGTGAGAAATACTCGGTGCGCACTTATCCAGGAAGAAAAGTAACCAGCGCGTGCGTTTTAGCCGATTACAGTGTCATTAGTTCAATAACGTAAGGGATGATAGTGTTGAGGATTTACCTTAGATACGACCGAGAGAGAGCCTGCAGTGTATTCACGCTTTTTTTATCCTCCCGATTACACACTGACTGTAGCAGCCATTAAAATAGTTCAGCTTTGTTTTTAATGTCAAAGTATTTATAGTTTGTTTCGTTTCTTTATTAAGTTCATTTGGAAAAATGTTTGGAGCATTTTTTGTTTGTTAAAGTTTTAGTTTTTAAAGTGACGAGCAAGCGTCGACAGCGAGTTAACCACGCTTTTGATCAATTTAGCCTCTTAAATCAACACTTAAATTGTCTTGCCTATAATAAAGTCAATAGATATAAAACACTTCAAGCATATCACAGTGTTAGTTTATATGTTTACTGTCACCACCACAGTAAAAAGGCGCCAAAACTAAATGGGCTATACGATCTACTAATAAACTAAATACAAATAAAAACATGGGGTTTGTCTCACCTTACACCTCTCCGCAAAATGAATACAAGATGGATTGGAGGGTGAGCTTTGGAGGCAGAGCACAAATATCAATAATGTTCTGCAATGACTTTCAGAAATATCGCTTACTCCCACCCTTAATTAGTTAATGCACTATGAACTAGCATGAACAATTTTAAATAGAAGCTCAGCTCCTTATGCAGAGGTTCACTATTGTCACCAGTCTTTATGAACATATGCTGCTCGCATTAGACACTCACTAATGCGTTGCCTTGACACAAAGACACTTGAGAGGAGGGCATTCCTGGAGGAGGAACATGGTGGAATCAGAACTGTCAGGTCGATCCCATTTACAGTGTTTGATATACGGGTCAGTGACATGATGAGCATCTCTGTGTGTGCACGAGCATCATTTCCTTTAAAGATGAATAAATTCCTAACATATCACTTCATTCTATCATATTTAGTTCAAATTCAATTTTATAACATCCAAACTAAACATTGTTTTAATGTCTTCATATCTTAAACCCCAAAATGTCAGGTGGTGCAACTGTCCAAACAAATGAACAGACGAAGAAAACTATTTGAAATTATGTCTTGATAAATCTTAATACTATCATTTTAGGTTTGAAACCTTTCATATAAACACATTTTGCAAACATCAGTAGTTTTAAACTTCATGACTGTGATTATGAGTTGGTAAGGTAATAACAGTAAAGATGATAAAGATCATCAGAGGAGCTCAACTGATCCTGGAGCAGAGGAAAGGTTTGTAGATCTCTCTCAGATACTGTAAAAACTGATCATTTCAAGAGTTCATCAGGTCATACACTTCATAAATCAGTTTAGAAAAGATTTAAATAATAAACACATGAACCCAATTCAGTTTTGAACACACAACGAATAAATCACACAAGCACGCCAGCACAAGTTGTGAACATGCAGTTATTAATCAGTGTATTATGAATGAGCCAAACATTGAAGCACAGGAGAGAAATTCAGCTTCACAGGAGAAGCGCTCACATAAACCTTCACACTCGGTTAAAATCACACTTCTGCTGATAAAACGCCTTTAAACTCGGTTCTGAGGAAAGCTCACATACTGCGTGCAGCTCATTCACACATTTGAACAAAACACAGATGAATTAATCATCGATTCTTAACCTTTGAGACGCAGATGCGCCGGTGACGTCGTCTTCTTCTTCTTTTGTTTTTATTGCCGGTTGGCAAACAACTTCCGGGTGAATTACACGCCACCCACTGATCTGGAGAATGAACTAATGCTCTATATAAACACTCAAACTATAAGCACAAAGACAACATTTTCTCACGAGATTATAACAAAACAAACAAAAAAACACAACTATATATATATATAAATATATATACTATATATATATATATATATATATATATATATATATAAAATATATATATATATATATATATATATAATGATTCAAAAAGTTATATATAATAAAATATATTCTGATAGAGGAGGGTACACTTTTCTGAGGTAATTTTGGTCTCAAATCAATATTCACTCTTCCCATCATTATGTTCTCCAGTCACGGAGAGAGAACTGTTTAGCCAAATCAAGTTAGTATTTTGAAAGTTATGAGGAAATATCAACATAATAAAATATATTCTGTCAGAATCTGTTCTGAGAGGAGGGTTTCTGACCGGAAAATGACTTTTCTGAGGTAATTTTGGTCTCAAATCAAGTTATATTAATGATTTTTAAAAGAATCGTTAAAGGGAAATATCAACATAATAAAATATATTCTGACAGAATCTGTTCTGAGAGGAGGGTTTCTGACAGGAAAATTACTTTTCTGAGGTAATTTTGACCTCAAATCAAGCTATATTAATGATTTTCAAAAAGTTATGGGGAAATTTCAACATAATAAAATATATTCTGACAGAATCTGCTCTGAGAGGAGGGTTTCTGATAGGAAAATGTCTTTTCTGAGGTAATTTTGACCTCAAATTAAGTTATAGTAATGATTTTTAAAAGGTTATGGGGAAATTTCAACATAATAAAATATATTCTGACAGAATCTGCTCTGAGAGGAGGATTTCTGACAGGAAAATGTCTTTTCTGAGGTAATTTTGGTCTCAAATCAAGTTATATTAATGATTTTTAAAAGTAATGGGGAAATTTCAACATAATAAAATATATTCTGACAGAATCTGCTCTGAGAGGAGGGTTTCTGACAGGAAATATGTCTTTTCTGAGGTAATTTTGACCTCAAATCAAGTTATATTAATGATTTTTAAAAGTTATGGGGAAATTTCAACATAATAAAATATATTCTGACAGAATCTGCTCTGAGAGGAGGGTTTCTGACAGGAAATATGTCTTTCTGAGGTAATTTTGACCTCAAATCAAGTTATAATTTATATTAATGATTTTTAAAGTTATGGGAAATTTCATGATTTTAAAACGTTATGGGGAAATATCAACATAATAAAATATATTCTGACAGAATCTGCTCTGAGAGGAGGGTTTCTGACAGGAAAAATGTCTTTTCTGAGGTAATTTTGACCTCAAATCTGCTCTGAAGTTATAAATTAATGATTTTTAAAAGTTATGGGGGAAATTTCAACATAATAAAATATATTCTGACAGAATCTGCTCTGAGAGGAGGGTTTCTGACAGGAAATATGTCTTTTCTGAGGTAATTTTGACCTCAAATCAAGTTATATTAATGATTTTTAAAAGTTATGGGGAAATTTCAACATAATAAAATATATTCTGACAGAATCTGCTCTGAGAGGAGGGTTTCTGACAGGAAATATGTCTTTTCTGAGGTAATTTTGACCTCAAATCAAGTTATATTAATGATTTTAAAACGTTTAAGGGGAAATTTCAACATAATAAAATATATTCTGACAGAATCTGCTCTGAGAGGAGGGTTTCTGATAGGAAAATGTCTTTTCTGAGGAAAATAAACCTCTAAGGTATTTTGTAATTTTGACCTCAAATTAAGTTATAGTAATGATTTTTAAAAGGTTATGGGGAAATTTCAACATAATAAAATATATTCTGACAGAATCTGCTCTGAGAGGAGGATTTCTGACAGGAAAATGTCTTTTCTGAGGTAATTTTGGTCTCAAATCTAGTTATATCAATGATTTTTAAAGCTAATGGGAAATATCAACATAATAAAATATATTCTGACAGAATCTGCTCTGAGAGGAGGGTTTCTGACAGGAAATATGTCTTTTCTGAGGTAATTTTGACCTCAAATCAAGCTAGATTAATGATTTTTAAGAAGTTAAAGGGAAATATCAACATAATAAAATATATTCTGACAGAATCTGCTCTGAGAGGAGGGTTTCTGACAGGAAAATGTCTTTTCTGAGGTAATTTTGACTTCAAATCAAGTTATATTAATATCCATATCCACAATATTCACTCTTCCCATCATTATGTTCTCCAGTCCCGAGAGAGAACTGTTTCGCCCAGTATTTTGGAAATTATGTGTGCAATATTCCATTAAATACATAAGAATTGTCCATTTTGATTTCAAGGCGACTTCTAACAGCTCAAACATTGGGCCTGGGAATGACCCGAGTATCACGTCAGAGGCTCATCATTCTGTGTGTCTTAATATGATTGTGGCAGCTTCTCTGAAATATCTCCTGATCAATGTTTAGAAAATTTCAAGGTTTAATCATACATAAGATTTGCATGAAGCAGTTGCTATCAAGCTCATTTTGTAAAGAGAATTAAATGAAACTTTATAAAGCATCAACATCCTATATTCATGAACGCGTCAAACCAAACTGAACTCAAAGCACAAGCGATTAAAGATCATGGCTACGAGTGAAACTGTAATGGCCTGCTGCTTGTTATTCTGCTCACGCTCCTCTTCAGCACCCAAGACCTGCTAATGTGATTTTTACAGTCATTCTGCTTTCCACACATCTGTTCACCCAGTGCACTATGGGCCAGAGCAGGAACCCTTTAGTTATTGTACTGGATCATGGATCGCATGGATTGTTTTTTATTAAGCTGTTTGTCTATGTGTGGTCACGACCCAAATGCTGCAAAAAACAAAACCGTCGTTTCTTATTCTTGTAATAACCTTCTCCTCTTTTCTATTTCATCCTCCAGACCCTGCACTCCCAACTAATGGATTATTTTTGAACAGATATCTTCCTTTGTTCACTGATTCTACGATGCACATGCGATTTCAATATTTCAGGTAAAAGAACTGATATCAAAAATTACTTCATTATTAAAGTGTAAAACATCGGGAAGTAATATTAATGATTTTTATAAAGTTAGAGGGACATTTCAACATAATAAAATATATTCTGACAGAATCTGCTCTGAGAGGAGGGTTTCTGACAGGAAAATGTCTTTTCTGAGGTGAGTTTGACCTCAAATCAAGTTATATTCATGATTTTTAAAAGTTAAAAGGTTTTCAGATTATGCCGCGTGTCGCTCTGTCTCTAGTGTAGTTGTGACGCTTTTTAAAAATCATGAATCATTACAGTTTAGTGTGATCTGTTATCAGAGGTGACTGTGTCCAAAGTTGTTTTTCTGAAATGTACATACACACATCACGCAGTAGGGCCGTGTCATTGTCTGTGTGTATTTCCATTGTCCCGACCTCCAAAGGAAGCGTGGCTACTTATTATGCAGCGCTCTGGCCGGCTCTAGCTGATATCAAAATTCAATGAAGATGGATGCCGCAAAGAGTATCGCATGGCTATATCGATAGTAACATTTGATGGGGATAAAGACAGGGAAAATCCATAACTTTGACTGTAAATGCTAGACGAGGAGAAAAGATCTGTCGTTTTAATTGTAATCGTTAGCATCGTATCACTTGCCAAAAACCCCCATTACTATAATGGGCTTTTAGATGGTAATGTTAGCATCTGCTATTAATTTAAATAATGCTTCAATTGCTTGAATTGACTGGTGTGAATGACTTAGCCCACGTAAACCTGCCTGTTAACATTCTTGAATTGAATGTGATGCTAATAATTTTAGCCAGTGGTACTATCAAACAACTATCCAAACTGTTTTAGACCTAAAAGAGTCTTTGTAGGCCTATGTTACCCTTAAATGTCAGAGAAAAGAACAGAATCAGAGATTTTTTTCTTTGTACTTTGCATATTAAACTATAAAACACATAATTATAGTTGATTTTAGTTTATCATAGTTGATCATAACTAGAGATGAAAATTTCATTTCATGATTATAGTGACCAAAATGATCACGGTTATCACAGAATCCTGTTCAAAAGTCCTAATGCTACACAATGAAATCAATTCACCAAGTTTTATGTAGAAAACCAGCAAATAACAAATAAAATTTGCATCAATATGTACTCTTTGTTTACATAAACATTAAAATAATAACATTAAAAATGATGGCCAGATTTTAAAGGAGTGTCTTGCAACATGTTATCTACAATGCACAAGTTCAAATTGAGTTTTGACAAAAAGGTTTTATAAAAGATAAAACTCACATATTTCAGCCTCTAAATCATTTTTATAAAAGTCAAAAAGATAAATACTGACATTTACAGTGCACATTATCCTTTATTATTAATAGTATGCGGTCCGATTTTTCCTGTTGTCTGTCGTTGCTATGCAACCATGCAGCTTTACAGGGGGTATGGCTTATGTAAATGAGATGTAAATGAGCCCTGTTGTCACTCCAGCAGGTGAGAACAGGTGACAACTGCACAATCTTTAGAGGCCGTTTTCTCCCTTTTGAGCTTTTCTGAGTGCCTACCTTCAAATGGCCACAACTTCTCCAAATATTATCAGATTTCCATGTGTTACACATCGTTAGAAAGCTTGGAGACTACACTTTCAGAATCCGTGAATAACTCAAAATGCCCCAGAACCGACTTGTGTCCCTACTTTCTGTGATTTAATGTCAGTCATGTGTGCAGGGAAATATCATTTATTAGGCATTTAAAAACATGGAAAGCTCAAAAGTAAATGGCTTTCAGGACTAAAATTATGAAATCATTCCTGATGCATTTCTATTAGCAGAAAAATAAAAATGGACAACAAAGATAAGCTGTTGATCAAATGAGTAATGAGATAATAATCATTATTGTATTGTGAGATTTGAGAGGTTTTCAGTGTCGACAAGAGCCAGTTCAGTTCCAGTGTTTTTACAGGAAAGAAAGACACAAGGACTTTTTCATGTTCATGTTATTTTATTGTCACAATAACTGACATTTAATTTTCTGATGTATACATATATTTTATGACAATATGATTTGAACAGGCACTGCTGTAATGCTCAGACTGATGTCTTTCTGTACCCTGATGTGTTTTTCATACAGTCCCGACTCAAGCTAATGTCTCATGTTTATCCACTGGATTTCTGTCTGAAAACCTTTCATCGTCATGCAGAAGCTCAAATCATCAGTATGTGGTGTGAAAGCCACTGAAGACTTAACGTCTCATAATAACGGCTACATGTCTCGTAATAATGAGACACTTTCTTGTTATGATGAGAAACTTTCCAAGCAGTCAAAAAATTGTTCTGTCACAAACTAACTTTCTTGCTCAGCATATAAAGATGAACTACTTATTTCAGACTGTGGTGATGTGGTTTCTCCACTGCATGGATCTTCATGTGTCTCTTGAGGTAACTTTTAATAGTGAAACTCTTCCCACACTGATCACACGTGTGCGGCTTCTCTCAGGTGTGGATCTGCTCGTGTCTTTTCAGATTAGATGACTGACCAAATCTCTTGTCACAGTGTGAACACTGGTAAGGTTTTTCTCAGTGTGGATATTCTCATGTGTTTTCAGATTAAATGACCGACTGAATCTTTGTCACAGTGTGAACACTTGTAGTTTTTCTCCAGTGTGAATTCTCTGGTGCAGTTTTAAACAGGTTGCTGTAGTAAAAGTCTTCTCACACTCAAAGCACATGTACTCTCTCACACCAGTGTGTATTTTCTCATGTGTATGTAAACTTTGCTGATGTGAAAAACTCTTTCCACACACAGAACATGAATATGGCTTCTCCTTCGTATGAACTTTCAGGTGTTTCTTCAGGACTGATGTATCAAAAAATGTTTTGCTGCACTGATCACATGCATACGGCTTCACTCCGTGTGGATCCTCATGTGACTTTTAAGGTTTGCTGATTGACTGAAACTCTTCCCACACTGATCACACCAGTGCGGCTTCTCTCCAGTATGAACTCTCATGTGACGCTCAAGATGATGTTTCACTGAGAATCTCTTCCCGCACTGATCACATTCGAATGGCTTCTCTCCGGTGTGGATTCTCATGTGATCATTAAGGGTTGATGATTGTGTGAAACTCTTCCCACACTGAGCGCAGGTGAAAGATTTCTTGGCTCTTCTTTTCTTTATAAATGTCTCTTTAGTCTTTGAGCGACTCAAAGGTTTTTCTGCAGGTTTGACATGATGTTCCTCCTCCATTTCACTCAGTTCTTCACTCTCCTCGTTCTCTTCCATCAGGTCTGAAATCAAAGAAAAACTGTTTAATCGCATTTCAGTACATCAAAGTAAATAAAAGAGAAATATGAAGTGAAAGGACATAAAACGTTAATTTGTTTGATGCATTGTTATTGCATGAATTAGGTACATTGATCTACCAGCTAATATTTAAAACATAAATTAGGCACAGATCTAGTTTCTGTAGAGAAAGATCAATGACACAATTATCTAATTTAACATAAAAAATTATGCAGCATTGCCATAACTTTGGCACCTAATTTTAGATTGATATTTAATTAATTTGATGAATTACCCTATAATTCAAGTTCAGAAACTGTTGGAAACTCTTTTCCTCCTTGAAGCAGAGACCAGGAGACTTGAATATATCTTCAGCAGGATTCTTTATTGAGAACTTGCGCTGTGTTTCATCTGTGGTCATCAAGTCTACTCAAACCAGTTTACACTGTAATTTATCCACATTTCAGGGGGAGGGATTAACACAGTAGAGGAGGAGACAATCTGAACACAAGAATGCAAATGCTGTATATGTAAAGAGACCTGCCCCAGACTCCAATCCTAATCTAATCAGCCTAACGATTACAGGGGCTCCAAGAGCCGTTAAAGACAAAAGGTGAGAATCTCAGTAATCTGGCTCATTTGACTTAATAAAGAGAACAGGAACTGGCCTGGAGACTTTGCATAACAGATGTCGTCATCTTTACCTTAAATACTAAACCGATGTCATCGTCGTTACCTTAAATACAATGTACTTTAAACATATTCTTAAATTTGTAATACCAGTTACCTTAAAGGGATAGTTCATCCAAAAACAAAAATTTGATGCGCCCCAGGGCATCCAAGATGTAGGTGTGTTTGTTTCTTCAGTAGCTCTGTTGCTCTGTGTTAGTCGTATAATTGATGTTACTGGGGTCCGTTTATAGTAAGAGAGCTATGAGTTAAAAAACATAGACATACGAATCCATATTAGTGGTGTATAAAGTGGTGTACACCACATATAAAGTGGTGTACATCAGACTAAACTAAATCTCTGAGAGTCTCAATCAGCTCTAGTTCAGTAGTTCAGTCTCTGGTAAGAGAATCAGAGAGAGAGTTAATGGACTTAAATCATCTGATTAGACTAAAACTAACACTACAGATTAATATAATAATGCAAATTATACAGACCCTTAATATATTAGTCAGTTTAGCTATTTAATGATTTGTAGAAATCGAGCTAGAAATGGGAATAGAGCGCTTTGAATCATTGAATAATTTATTGTGAATCAATCGGTTCAATTGACTCGGAGAATCTAAAGCTCCGGTTCTCTCGTCACTCTCCAGAGACTGAACTCATGTTTGAACTGATTCACGATAAAGAGCGAAATGAGACGCTCCTTCTGTTCCTCATGAGTTTATGATGTTACTTTACTCACACAACGCTGATAAATGTTAGATAAAGCAATGCAGCATTACATTTAATAAAGCATCATTCATTCTGTGTCGATTTAAACACTTAAAACAAACCTTTCTTCAGCCGAATCACAACAGATGCAGGAGCGCGGCGCGGCCTTATGACGTCACACCGACACACCAAAATAAAAGTCCCGTTCCTGCTGTGTCTAAAACCACACAAGTGCACAGAAATGTTTTCTCTTACTGTATAATCCTGAAATCTTCTGTTTACTGGCGCTTCATTTCATTCACTGTAACCTGAAAGGATAGTCAACAAAGATAGAATTGTGTAAGAAATACTTTAATTAGATGACCTGACAAAATAAAATTAATATTAATCGAATAAAATTGTAAAATCATTTCAGAAATTCTTCATTTACTTGTGCATAGAGAGGTATCAGATATGTATAAAATAAAAATAAATCAGACCTCTGTTTCAGAGATCTTAACACAGACGTGTCTTTGTAAATGCGCTGCACAAACATGTCGTCATGGGCACAGACAACAGTCACACCATTCCATACCCGTGATAAGGTCTCTCAAGCGGGTCATTTACCAGCCCATCAGGTGACGCACCCAGCCAAGCTGCATTTGGATGAATCACCAGTCCACATTTCTGTAAGTTCAGGTTTTTGAGAGTTGCATAGCCCTTTAAGGCACCTGCCTCCATATCCAGTCCCCTCTTCATGTGTGCTGTTTGCCGTGTCCCTCGGATGATCCTCTCAGCTAGGTTTTCTGCAGAATTTGGACCTCTAACGTGGCTAACCTCCCTGAAATATGAAGCAGTGACCCTCTCCTTTCTCATTGAATGCCACTCAGGTGCTGCACTTTGGCATCTTGTTGCTTCTTCAATGAGGTGTGACTGTGACAGTGAATTGAGATGCAGCTGTTCATGGTTTTTTGGCACATATGTACACATTTCATATTATTCTTCAGATTTTAAAACAAACTCCCATTTTCTTTAGTGTTATAGACTAACCCTGCTACCCTGTATCTGCATCTGTTTCAGCTAGAATTTGCAGTGATAACACAGCGCTATATATCTGTAGTTGATAGAACGCCATTACATTTTTATTATTCTTAATCATCCATAATAGCTAAGATAACATCTGTGCTTCTGTGGTCATCCAAGCTAAACAGTGGTAACGTTAGAACAGTAAAACATGTTCAACAGAACTTTGAACGTCACATTTAAGCTACCAGTCCTACTCTCAGCTGGTGTGGTGTTTCTGCTTTCTTCATAGAGCGGCAGCAATGAGCTCTCACTGAGGTCTCATTTGTGGCCCTGTTTTTATATGACACTTTAAAACAAAATTACAAGCATTAACTGTCAAACATTTCTACTAACGTGATTAGCCTGCTGCTGGACGGATCACAAAAATAACAGCACAGTGTTAGCCCTGCTAGTCACGGCCAGCTTAATTTACCTTCAGAATTGCAGAGATAAGAAGACAGATAAAACTTGAAACCTTTCTCAAGTCTGCTCTGTGTCGTACTGCACAGCCGGACAATTCTTCACACATCATTGATTGCTGGAATTGCCTAAAGTTCAAACAACGAGTAAACTTCGACGACTCTGTCATAATCCCGCTTTCCTCCGCTTTCAATCTCCTGCACCGGAAACGGAAGAGCAGCCTCACGCCAAACGCGGAAGTAACGCATGCAGAGAGCCTATTGTGAGTATCTAGGGTGTCATGATGGTGATGGGTGACGTCAGGCAGGGGTACCCACCATCTCCCAAGATGCACCGGCCCTCAGTTGGATACAACTACCTGCTGTAAATGGCACTCTTCTCAAGGATCCTTGCACCCAGGAAAGCCGACACAGATGTCCAAGAACTTTCACACACAGCCTGGAGCTGCACTGAATAGAACAATTTCCTGTTAAAATAACTTTTAGTATAAAGCAGGAGACCCTGCCAGTCTAGCAAACCCTGCACCAATCTCCTCCAGCTCTTCACCCTGAGGGAGACGCACCATATTTTTTAGCAGGCCAAGGACAGCCCTGCTGACTTTGGGACACCAAAGGCTGAGGCAACAACCCGATAGGATGCAGCATGAGCCAGCCAGTACAGAAACATCACCACCTCTATGTCTTTTGGCTATCCATGGTCAATCTCATAAGGCAGTGCAGCCACAAGGTTTATTATGGATGGTCTGGTCAGGTGCAGATAGGGGCAGAGGTCAGATTCTCTGTCCAGAAACAGCCTCAGGATGGGGACTGTTGCATTCAGCTGTGACAGTATGGTGTGATGTTTTCAGTCTAAAAACAATAAAAAGGGCTCCAGTAGAGTGTCCTGTCCTTATATATATTCTCAACCTTGTAATCATGGTTTCCTCCTGCCGTGTCACTTCTGACACGTTCATATGTTGTATAAATGTATTCCTTTCTCCTCCTGATCCCATGTATCCTGCCACATTTTATTAATATCTTTCACAAGTTCACAAATAATCAGATATTAAAAAAAGTATGCATAATAGTATGCGTATGTGGCGTGCTGTCCGAGGAGAGGGCTCCAAGCTCGGTATTTGGCCCGAACCCAGAGTACTCCCCAAAAAATGTGAACCAATGCAGGCGCTCCTGCGGAGAAGAGGGAACAGCTGAAGAATTAGTCAGAAGAGCTGAGCTCCTGCGGAGAAGAGGGAACATCACTGCTGCGACAGTGGAGAATTAGTCAGAAGAGCCGAGCTCCTGCGGGAGAAGAGGGAACATCACTGCTGCGGCAGTGGAGAATTAGTCAGAAGAGCTGAGCTCCTGCGGAGAAGAGGGAACATCACTGCTGCGGCAGTGGAGAATTAGTCAGAAGAGCCGAGCTCCTGCGGGAGAAGAGGGAACATCACTGCTGCGGCAGTGGAGAATTAGTCAGAAGAGCCGAGCTCCTGCGGGAGAAGAGGGAACATCACTGCTGCGACAGTGGAGAATTAGTCAGAAGAGCTGAGCTCTGCGCGGAGAAGAGGGAACATCACTGCTGCGGCAGTGGAGAATTAGTCAGAAGAGCTGAGCTCCTGCGGAGAAGAGGGAACATCACTGCTGCGACAGTGGAGAATTAGTCAGAAGAGCTGAGCTCCTGCGGAGAAGAGGGAACATCACTGCTGCGACAGTGGAGAATTAGTCAGAAGAGCTGAGCTCCTGCAGGGAGAAGAGGGAACATCACTGCTGCGACAGTGGAGAATTAGTCAGAAGAGCTGAGCTCCTGCGGGAGCAGAGTAAACATCACTGCTGCGACAGTGGAGAATTAGTCAGAAGAGCTGAGCTCCTGCGGGAGAAGAGGGAACATCAGTGCTGCGACAGTCGAGAATTAGTCAGAAGAGCTGAGCTCCTGCGGGAGAAGAGGGAACATCACTGCTGCGACAGTGGAGAATTAGTCAGAAAAGCTGAGCTCCTGCGGGAGCAGAGTAAACATCACTGCTGCGCAGTGGAGAATTAGTCAGAAGAGCTGAGTTCCTGCGGGAGCAGAGTAAACATCACTGCTGTGCAGTGGAGAATTAGTCAGAAGAGCCGAGCTCCTGCGGGAGCAGAGTAAACATCACTGCTGCGCAGTGGAGAATTAGTCAGAAGAGCTGAGCTCCTGCGAGCAGAGTAAACATCACTGCTGCGGCAGCAGTGGAGAATTAGAAGAGCTGAGCTCCTGCGGGAGCAGAGTAAACATCACTGCTGCGGCAGTGGAGAATTAGAAGAGCTGAGCTCCTGCGGGAGCAGAGTAAACATCACTGCTGCGGCAGTGGAGAATTAGTCAGAAGAGCCGAGCTCCTGCGGGAGCAGAGTAAACATCACTGCTGCGACAGTGGAGAATTAGTCAGAAGAGCTGAGCTCCTGCGGGAGCAGAGTAAACATCACTGCTGCAGCAGTGGAGAATTAGTCAGAAGAGCTGAGCTCCTGCGGGAGCAGAGGGAACATCACTGCTGCGGCAGTGGAGAAATTTTTCCTTACCCATTTCTTTATCTCTTGTATCCATTGTTTTAAAGCTCCTAGGGTTAATGTGTACAGTAGCGTGTCTATGGCAACAATATAATTTTATAACGGTAAAACCTGGGTCGCAGTGGTGAAACACTTAACCTAAGTTTCCCTTACCTAAGAGAACCGTTTTATATATGCCGCTTATTATATGCCGTTTATTATATGCAACACCCTTAAGTCCCATACTTAAGGGAAAAACTTAAGGTGCTTTATGCAACCGGGCACAGGAACTGTTCAGACCAATGAAACTGTCAGGGCGGGCTGAAACGATGATGGACAGATGATCAACAGTAACGTAAGCATTTCACGTCACTAAAGAGCGCTTGGGTTGAGTTTGTTCTAATCCTAAACGGAGAACTTGTTCATATATGCATTCACCTTTACTATTTCTCTCAAAAATTATGATCGTGTTGGTAAGTACTCTGTGTATCCTTAAATTATTTTACAACACCGGCAAAGATCGTTTACACTCATCTTCCACTTCTTCTTCCAGCGTGCGTGCAGCTGAGTTCTGTTGACGACTATGTGTCGCTCCGTTGCTCTGATTGGTTGTAGGTCTATCCAGTCGAGGTCTTTCCTGGTTCGGTTGAAACATCCCATAATCACAGCCCAATGGAGCAGTATCAGACTCCTATTCTGACTAGAATTGACTAGAAACCGTATCTTTGTTATTTTAAAGTGAAGAAATCGAGACCTACCCCGAGACTCAATAGCGATGTCTGATTTTCATGAATAAATCATTGTCATGAGTCGATTCTTTCAATGAACCATGTTTAAATGCCTAACGTTTCCTATTAGAGTTAGGTAATGTCTTTCAAACTTGCCTGTATATTAAAACACTAGAAGTCAATGAAATATCCCAGTATAGATAGATAAGCAAACCTGTGTGTTTGTACCTCTTTAATCATATTAAGAAGTGAGCTAAATCTGGCAAAATTGGAGGACCTTCTCACTTGTAAAAATGGTAGAACAATAAAGTAAATGAAGATTTACAGTTTTAGTCTTTACTTGTGTATAAAAACAATATGGAACGTTCTCTTTTAGAAAGCCAAATAAGTGTGTGTGTGTGTGTGTGTGTGTGTGTGCGCGCACCAAAAAAAGTTACTCAAAGTAAAAAATTATGATTTTTTTATTTAATGATAATTTCCCCCAATTATGAATTATGATTTTTTTATTTAATGATAATTTCCCCCCCCCATTATATATTATATATATATATATATATATATATATATCATCTTACATTTCATACAGTTGATTTGTGACAGACATGAAGCAGACGGCCATGTTAATTTCTTAAGGGCTGACATCTGCACACTGTTCTGTACATCATAATGCCCAGAGACCAGACCGTTGTCGGCTCCGCCTCATATTCAAAGTCCGCAAAGTATTCAGGAGGGCAGGCAAATCCTGTTCATTTAAAAGAGATATTCAAGTCAAGCAAATATCCATTTCCACAAATCACATCTCATTAGGGCTATGGTAACACAAAAAGACAACTCACCTATAAATTGACCCTTATAGACACTTTTGATGATTTCACCGCAGCCAGAGTCTATCAGTTTGACTTGGTTCGTCGTTGTGTTGATCACAAAGTTGTCTAACTTGATGTCACGGTGGAAGACGCCTCCGTCAAGACAGTGCTTGGCTCCGAGCACCGCTTGGTACATCAGGCTACGTGCCTGAGATTCACTGAGCGTTTCTCTCAAGACGAATCTGAACAAGTCTCTGCAGGGTTGTGAATACTCCAGGATGAGGATGTGCCGATGTTCCTCTTCAAACCAGTCCAGCATGTGCACAATGTAGGGGCTTAACGGAGGCTGGTTCAGCAGCAGATTCAGCAGCAGCCACTTCTGCAAACAAACTGCTTTAAAACGATACCAAGCTTACGGTGCCAAGCTAGCAGAGAAAAACAGTTTTCATGGACAAAGGAAAGGTTCTCCTCTCAGAAAACGTTCAAATAAAGACACTTTTAGATGTTGAACTGTTATTTGGAGCATTGGGATCGCTAGACGAGGGCTTAATGAACTTATTTTTGTGAAAACCTCAAAATCGAAAAAATGTTTCACTTGTTTTGCCTGTAGCTCGAAATTATTTTGTGCGCATCCCGACTCCTTGTGCCAGCACGGATCACATATAATATTTCATTTGTAATTATGAATATAAAGATCTACACACATGCAGTAGTGGCCAGAAGTGATGTGTGCTTGGAGAGTGTAAATGGTTTTAATTGTTTCATTTGCTATAACGCAAGGAAATATGTGTGCAAAGAATGAGCACTAATCAAATACAAGAGAAATACCAATGAATTATTAATAACTCTTTATACTGTAGTCAATGTAAATTGTTTTGTTATGCTTTTTTGTATAGTAAAATAAAACCTATATTGCTGAGCTGTAGTTTGCCTGTTTGGCCAAATACATTTGTGAATGAAATACTTTGACCAAGTTTAATGTTTTCATCTCCCTAATGTAACATGTTTTAACATCATTTTATGGTTTTATTCAGGTCATTCATAGCACATATTGTGACTTTTGGCCATGTGTGGCTATATATGTCTTGTGTTTGAAACCTTCTGTGTGAAATTAATATGTAGAAAATGAAAACACTTTTCAACATTTTTGTTCTGAATATGAGCTATATTCACCTGTGGAGCTGTTCTCCACAGCTGCTGCAGTAGAGACAGTGCTCTGGTGTTCACAGTGAAGCGGTACAAACAGATTTCCAGCGTTTGGCTGCTCGTGAAAGTCTTCGCTGCTGCTCTGATTCTCGCTGAACTGACTGTTATACTGACGCGGAGCTCGGAATGTAGCACTGTGACGTCATGAGGCCTGTGACATCACACGCGCAGTGGAGCCTCCATCGCTGCCTTCACAGATGATAAACTCTACAGCTGCATACAATATATCGTTTTGATCATTTCACGGGTGTTGTGCATCAGTTCAAAGTAAGTGCATCATATCTGATCTCTGCAGCGATCATGTGTGTATGCTTGACCTACCTGTCTATTATATTTTGCGGTTATAATGTGCATTCGTTTGTTATAGCCATTGAAATTGTGTTTTTAGACAGATGCAGCGCTGTATATGTTAGCTTGTTTATGATTAGTTGCTTCTATCATTTATGTATATTTATATTTCGGTGCAGTTTATTTGTCATAGCGCTCGTTTTGAGGTATTCTGAAGTTGCAAACAACTAAATGCGCATGCGCGTGGAACATGTCCATTCATTTCTCAAAACCACGTTCGGACTTGTACTTGGTGGTTAGGACTTGGCAAATTCAACTCAGGAGAACAAACTCTCTTGGACGGGAGGACACAAGTCCGTTTTCTTTCTGAAGTGGAACAGCAGTGAACTTGATTGCGCCACGTGTTCGTCACGCACATAAGCCTACTTCATTGTATCTGTCTACTGTAGATCTGTGTACAACAAAATGTGGTATGTAAAATACAACACATCTTTCTTTTGTTTTATTTCAAAACTATTAAACATATTAATATGTGGTTTAGGCAACACGTGCCTACTCTGATTATCTTCTCTTTATGAATGTTTATAATAAAAAGAAATATGATATAAAACCGTCTCTTTTCTTGTTAGTGTTGACAATGGGGCATTTGCTACAGAGCACTGTTCCATGGTAACTCGTTCTGTTTCAGCATCATTGTTAATCCATGCCGCTATTTGCCAGTTTTTATTGACGATTATGTGCACCGCTACCAGATACCCGGAAGCAATTCCACTGCGTAAAATCACATCCCGAGCAGCTGTTAAAGCTTTAACAAAGTTCTTTTCCACTTTTACTGACGTGGCTTTACTGAGAATTGTCCAGACTAGGCATCGACTGATATGGATTTTTTTAGTGCCAATGCCAAAACCGATTTTTTTTTCCATCCGCTTTAGCCGATGACCGATACGGGCTGCCGATTTTCTTGAGCTGAGATTTGGTGCCGATACTGCTTTTGCTCCCTCAGTTTACATCATAAAATGACACAATGGTCATGATAACAAATGTTACAAGTCTCAAATTAAAAAAGACACATTTATGGTTTTATTATTATATGTTTTCATATATAAACGTTGATCAATTGCCATTAAAATGATCTCACAAATATTTGCTAACTCAATGTTTTTAGTGTTCTTCTGTTGTTTTTAACAGTGGGGTAATTTTGTTGCAATAGCTTACACACAGCACAAGGAAGCTTTATTTCAAATGATAAACTGAATTTAAAAAAGACAAGTAAACTGTAATAAAATAAGAACAAATAAACAAATGACTAGCAATAGCACAAATAAATGCAATAGAATAAAGATACAAATCAAATAGACTGTTTTTATTTTTTCAGGTATTGAGGTAAGAAACTGAATAAAGAAACAAAGTAATCAAATTTAAAATAACATGGACAATCTTCATTGTAAAAATGAAATGCGGATTAATTCATAAGTTAATCAGTCAAGAGCAGTAAGTGATTTTCTCCTTGTCTTTTGTTATTTGAGTGACATTAACAACATAGAGAGCCACACGTTTATTAGGCCGCTGTCCCTTTAAAAGCTGACGCACGCGCCGACTCCTGTTACACGTTCTTCCTGAACGCTTTACGACTGTGTTAACGTTAATACTCTACAAGAGTAATGCTGCACATTAAACTAAGCCTATTCCTCACAGAGATCCCCTGCCTCGCTATACTCACTCTCACTGTCATCACTGTCACGATGCTCCACGAGCCCCTCCCACAGAATGTCATCCTCGCTCCCATCAAGGGCATTTGATATGCAGCATTTCTTAAATCCATGAACGATGCTCTCCTGGCTTATGGCATCCCATGCTTGGAGGATCCAAGTACAGAGCAGATGCACTGCTGGCTTCTTATGTTTTCCAGTAGATGTCAGTGAGTGATCACCTGACAGGAGCCTCTCAGTGTACCTCTTGCGCAGATTATCCTTGAATGGCTTGTTGACGACTACATCCAATACCTGTAGCTGGCTTGTCATTCCCCCCGGTATGATCACTAGATCGCTGTTCATTTTCCGCAACTGAGTTTTGACGGGCTCCATCAAGTCTCCGCGGAATGCATCCAAAACTAGCATATTTCTCTTCTTATGAAGCGCACCACGGCACCTGCCCCACACTACTTTGAGCCAGTCCACTACCAGGTCAGTGTCCGTCCAGCCCTTTTCCTGGGCACGTACGATAATGCCAGCTGGCATCGTCTCCTTTGGCATAGTCTTGCGTTTCAAAATCACATATGGGGGGAGTTTGGTCCCGTCAGCGAGACACGCCAACATTACAGTGATTCGTTTTTTTTCATTTCCAGTAGAACGCACAATAACTGATTTGTCCCCTTTCTTGGCAACAGTGACAGATGTTGGCATGTCAAAAAACACTGGTGTTTGGTCAGCATTCCCTATCTGATCCAGGGGGTATGAGTGAGTTTTCCTCAGTTTAAGCACATATCGCTGAAAGTCTGAGGGCAGGCGCTGGGCCAGACTTGTTCTACGACGCAGTGTCAGCCCTGTGCGCCGCATCATTCGTGTACACCACCCAGTGCTAGCTTTGAATTCATTTGTCGGTATGTTCAGCTCCTTGGCTACCTCTAGAGCCCTCAGCCGAATGATTTCATCGCATCCCGACGTTTTTCTATCACATATTCATAGATTCTATCATCAAGTTCTGCAAACTTGCCACTTTGAGGTCCACGGAAAGCTTTCCTTTGGCTGTTGGTATTTTTTAGTCGTTCTTTTTGTGCTCGCCACCTCCGAACATTGCATTCTGTGACTCCAAATATTTTGTCAGCTTTGCAGTTATTAGATGATTCTGCCTCATTCACGACCATACGTTTAAAGTTGGTGTCATAACTGTTTCGAACGTGTTGGTTTATTTGACCAACTTTTGAAGCTCTTTTCTCAAGATGACCTCTTGACTTCTCCATGGGCACTTTACTGTTTATTTCATTCATGACACTGTCACTAATTACGTAGCCTATCGTGTTGGCGCCCTCGACTGTTTCCCCTGCTTTCTCCCTTTCCCCCCGTGATTTACAAGGTTATATATTCATTTGGAAAAATATTTAACCTGCAATATGCCCTTTAAAACAGAGAAATGCAGTCAAAATGAACTCAAACACTATTTTACAATCATTTTTTCTTGTGTTTGCCACTTTATAAATGAATCTTAAATACTTCTAGGAAAACACATTATACAATACAATATGAAGATATACTAATTTATTTATTTATCATTTATAAACAGGACATTTACTGAACTGGCAGATTTGAAAGTGATGACACTGAAGACTGGACTTACTTTTGATCTCGTTCAAATTCTGTGAAATATTATATTTTTAATTGGACTGAACATTTTAGCAATATTTTTGGTATTACATGAATTACATTTATACTTTATTTCTTCTTTTGCTTTAATGACTCTTGAAAGATCTATATCTTTTTATATTTTATAGTTATTTTTAAACTCAAATGAACTTTATATGTCCACATTTTTAATATTGGTAAAAACACAGACTCACATGTGTTTCAGGCCGGACACATGAAACTCATCCACTCGGTTCACATTTTTTTAATACAGGGGTTATCTGGTGAAGAATAACAGACAGATAGGTCATCTCTCTGCACTGCTGTGATTTCAGACTGTAGTGTGTGAACGGGACTTTTATTTTGGTGTGGTGGTGTGACGTCATAAGGCCGCGCTCCTGCATCTGTTGTGATTCGGCTGAAGAAAGGTTTGTGTTTTAAGTGTTTAATCTGTATAAGTCGATGGAAACAGTTCAGTGTTTTATAGTTTTTACTAGGTCATGTGACATTATATATTTACTTATTGTTGAATGTAACATTGTAATGCTTTAACTTTAATGAATGATATTGTGTGTGAGTAAAGCGCATCCACACCAGTAACAGTAAAGCTGCGTCTCATTTCTCTCTCTCTATCGTGAATCAGTTCATCATAAACACGAGTTCAGTCTCTGGCGAGTAATGGTGGAGAAACTGAACTTTTCGACACTCCGAGTCAATTGAGTCAAATACTGTGCGAAGTGATTCAGTGATTCGAATCGCGACTCGAGCTGGTCAAATGAACCAGAACAACAGACACTAACGTGTCTAATGACAACTTTAACAAACTAACTGCTAAGGTTTTCATGTAAGTGTAGTCATTTAACTATAATATATAAAACATTAAATACCAAATGTAGATCATAAATGCTTAAATTTTGAGAGTGTGTAAAGTGTGTTTTTTCATTAATTTGAACTGCTAGTTTTGCAGATTGAAACTCTCAGAGATTTGGATTGGATTTATTATTCTCATGTTAAACAGGACAAACACAGAAAAACTCCTGGTGAAGAGACTGAGATCCACGTCACTCTATTATAAAGATGGAGTTCATTAAAGAGGAGAGTGAAGACGTGAGGATCGAGGAAACATTGGGAGTGAAACATGAAGAAACTGAGGAACAAACAGGTTGGGTTCATTCTCAAAGCTGAACGCACTCATTTGATCCTTAATCAAATCTCCAGCTCTACAGAAATGTACAGAAGTAGCCTAAACAAAACCCAATGTCTACATCTGAATAGAGAACCATGAAAAAGTCATTTTTGTTATATTTGTCCTCAAAAGTGCTCTAACATTTTAACATACTAGAACATAAACCGCAGTAAATGTACATATAAGTCATAATCGAGTGGATCTTATCGAGCTTTCAGAGCTTGACACTATTTACTTTGTTAGCACACGTTACAGGTCTGAGGGTGAATAATTAATCTGTGTAAGTTAATACACAGAAAAAAACAGTATGTCGCGGTAATCTTTAATCAAAATCTGAAAGTAACTTCCGGTCCGGAATGGCGTTCCTTTCTCCGATGATGTCAGTTTGACGGCTTAGGTTTGAATAACCTTAACCCCTCCCTCCAGCCGTTAGTCTGCTGTGAGCCATTTTTAATGGTGGAAACCTGGCTCGCTTTAACTAGCGAATTCAATAAATGGTACTTTGCTAATTGTTAACAGTGCTTTGATAGCATTAGCATAGCACTTGCTGAATGAGTACAGTGATATAAAACATTTAGCGTGTTTATCTGTTCTCAAGCTAAGCTGATGCTCCACTCGTCACCACGATGGCAACCTTACAAAAAACAACATAAGAGAGACTCTTCTAAATTAGCATAACAAAACATTGAACACTACTAAATCCCCCACTTAACATTAATCTTGCACAAAAAAAATATAACTTAATTTTAGCATTCACTCTCCTTTTTGAGTGGCATGGGAAAGCATGCTAAGAAATTGAAATTCCAGTTTAATTTGTTTGTTTGAGTTTAATTTAAGTTTGTCTAAATTAAAAGGAAGAAGTTACTCAATACTCAAAAGTTCAATTGATTTAGTTTAGTTTTTTTTGAGTGTTAGGGTTTACAGTGCAGAGAAACAGGAGAAAAAGATAAACTATAAAGAAAATGGCACCACCTCCCTACAGGTTTCCAGATAACTCAAATTACACAAGATTTACTCAACTTGAACCGTCAGCACAAAGGTACACCAGAGCACATTCTTGGTGGAAAGATTCGAATACTTTCCATCCAGTTAACAATGAATATCCACTGATTTACACCAAAAGAAAAACAGTTATCAAATTGTCTGGGGCAGAAGAGAGGACACCTCCAAGTTTCTCTGCTTGCTGTGAAATAGCAAAAACTGCAATGATCTTAAACGCATCCCCAAACATAATGCACAAAAGAAAACCAATACGTCCTGGGAATGTTGGTTTGGTTTTGTCAACTTGAAATGAATCCTGTAACCCATAATTTGCGCGGGCCCTGGTCTCACCTGCGTTCACGTCGTATCAACACCCGGGTGATGAGCGTGTAATTGACTGCTCATATTAGAGCGTACTGCACTCTCACGGAGCAAAGTTTACAAAGAGTGACTGTTCTGACCATGTTTTTGTTGATCATCACTGCTGTAACACTGGGAAGCCAGAATGCGTATCCATCGACAGAAACATACATTAACCGAACTGCCTGTCTGTCTTTATCGCTCTTTTCAACAAACCACATTATAAATGCGTCGTCAGATTTAAGGTCAACTGCTGTGAAATAAGTTATAAACACCTTTATCTGCACAGAGGAATGGTGTTCCCGAACTGTTCTGTGTGTTTCCTCCTTTTGCACTTTGCGAATTGGATATCCTCCAGGACAACCACATTTTCTATATCAAAGGATTTCCATCCTAGCCAGGGGTTCACGACGGCGTTTCACTTTCAGCTGGGTCTGCATCACTGACGTCTGTCTTGTCCATCCATCTCCATCTTTTTGTGATTTATTTATTTATTTATTTATTTTTTTATTTTTTTTGCGCGTTTGTTCTCCCACCCTTCAATTCAATGCAGTCGTTTCCGGAGAGCGTTTTACTTACTCATTTATTTTTACTCTGTAATGGGTATGGTTTAAAATGTAGTGAAGTACAATACTTTAAACAAAGCAAACTTAAGTAAAATTACAGATTTTTAAAACTACTTAAAATAGAAGGACACAGAAAAACTATTCAATTACAGTAACGCGAGTAAATATAATGAATTATTTTCCACCTCTGTGATCATGTATGTTGTTATGGGAAGAAGGAGGTGGGAACCGGTGAACATTTAACACTTTAATATACCAAAATAAACAAAGAACAAAACGAAAGTAAAGCGACAGCCCCTCACGGATGACTGCCGCACACACGCAAACAAAACATAACGTAAAGTCCAGGCCTGGTCCTCTCTCCCCTTCACTGTCGTCGCTCCTCCTTTATACTTCCGAAGCTCCGGTGCAGGTGGCAGTTCTCCGCATCTCCGTTTGCTGTTCTGAGTGTTCACTCCAGCCATGTGCTTAACTAGCCACACAAATTCATCCTCATTTCTTCATTCAACACAGAAAAATGTATTGCAACTTCACAACACCATTTGACTCACAGAATCATCAGATGTGCAGCACTTGTAAGTGTTTGACTATTTTTGCCACGATACCATGGTTACAGTTAGTGTTACTACATTAAATCCATGGTGAATGTTGCTGAATTGTTTAATCGCACAATGTTTCTCCTGGTTTCCACGTCATCGCTGTTTGATCGCGATCGGCCTGTGACTTGCAAGTAGCTCATGGCATTGCGGTGTCTATTATTGATCCAAACTGATAAAGGGTCCATGAAGCACAAATGAGCAGTGCAGTTTCGTTCCACTTTCATTTAGTTTTCCATTTGATGTTGGGCAACTTTGTGGTCGCACCAGCGCGACTTCTGACAAAATTTTGCTTGCATTGGCAGGAAAGATGGTCTGGAGCCCTGAACTAAAATTATATATTTGATTTCAACTGTTGTTTTTTGGTTTTTTATCATTCTATCCTAATTACAGTGATGCAATCATCGGAGGTGACCCAGTCAAGAGTCGTTTATAACAATTGCATCTTATTTTAACTAATTGTTTCTAAATTATTACATGTAGATTTGTTTTTATTTATTTGTTGTGGGTCAGATGAGGGGCTACTGAGCTCTTACACCATTTCTACACCGGACGCGACCATTGGCGCGTTGCATCGCACCACAACAGCTAAAGGCTGTCTACACTGGACGCAACAAAGCATTTGTCCTTCGTGTCAGTATGTCTTAAATAGAACGAGGCATCAGTTTACTGTCGGGGATTTGTTGTGTTGCTCCACATCTAGAGACATCATCACTGATTATAATGGGAGCTATTCTATAGTTATTCTTATATTATATTCCCGCAAGCAGCAAGTAGTGATTTTATCCACTTCAGTACTCTACTGTACAAACATCATATTTATGCGCTACCCCATCATATTTATGCGCTGCACGCGCTCCTTCCTATAATGGCAGTGAATAGCGACAAGGCTAAAACATCACAAAAATATACAAAAGTATCACGCAATGATACAGTGAGACGCGCACCATATATGGAAAGTGTTCAGGAGGCATACTATAAGGTTTTGTGAGGAAGAAACCGTATTATTCAGTCAAAATGAATAAGCTCGGCCGTTAGCGTTCCTGTGAGTGCTGCAAGCCGTCAGCAGATGCTTATGCTTACTATAATTCGCACTGTTGTCATGGTTCCCAGGATATTTTGAGAAATCAGGCTCAATTGAAACAAACGTCTTTTCTATAAGGTATATGATAAGAACTAATACAATACTAATAATAGTAACCTCCTGAAGTGAATGCTGTGTACCGGTTGTCATGACAACATTGCGTGAGTGGCTGCTGACGCGCAGTGAAACAGCCAATCAGAGCAGTGAAACCATATCTGGACAATTTTTGCCCTTAAATAAGCCACACACCCTCAATGTAGATATTAGAGAAGAATTTAAAATATTGTTTCAACTCATTCTAGGACATCTTTAATTTGTCTCTTTTCCCTTTTAGACCTGATGGAGCTGAAAACGGAGAATGAAATACGGAATGAAATGGAAAAACAAGATCAATATAAGATTCATCATGATTTCATAACTGGAGAAAAAACTTTAGTTGCTCACAGGCTGAAAAGACGGGGACTAGAAGTGATTTCACCTGCCAACAGTGTGGGAAGCATTTCTCTCATAAAGTACACCTTAGCAGACACATGAGGATTCACACAGGAGAGAAGTGTTGTACCTGTCAACAGTGTGGAAAGAGTTTCACTGAAAAGAAAGCCTCAAAAGACACATGAGAGTTCACACTGAGAGTACCCTTTCATCTGCCAACAGTGTGGAAACAGATACAGTCTAAAAGGAAGCTTTAAAAGCACATGAGAACTCACACTGGAGAGAAGCCTTACACCTGCCCTCAGTGTGAAATAAGTTTCACAATGAAAGAAAGCCTTACCAGACACATGAGAGTTCACACTGGAGAGAAGCCTTCACCTGCTCTCACTGCGGAAAGACCTTTACTGAAAAAGAAAATCTTAACAGACACACCAGAGTTCACACGGAGAGAGAAGCCTGCATGCCAACTGTGTGGAAGACGTTTCACTCATAAAGGAAGCCTTAAAAGACACACAAGAAGTCACAATGGAGAGAAGCCTTACACATGCCCTCAGTGTGGAAAGAGTTTCACTCAAATTGGAAACCTTAAAGTCCACATGGGACTTCACTCTGGAGAAACACTCTACACATGCCCTCAGTGTGGAAAGAGTTTCAATCAAAAACGGCACTTTGTAGACCACATAAGAGTTCACACTGGAGAGAAGCCGTTCACCTGCCCACAGTGTGGAAAAAGTTTCAACCGTAAAGGAACCCTTAACCGGCACATGAGAGTTCACACTGGATAGAAGCCGTTTATACACTCACCTAAAGGATTATTAGGAACACCTGTTCAATTTCTCATTAATGCAATTCTCTAATCAACCAATCACATGGCAGTTGCTTCAATGCATTTAGGGGTGTGGTCCTGGTCAAGACAATCTCCTGAACTCCAAACTGAATGTCAGAATGGGAAAGAAAGGTGATTTAAGCAATTTTGAGCGTGGCATGGTTGTTGGTGCCAGACGGGCCGGTCTGAGTATTTCACAATCTGCTCAGTTACTGGGATTTTCACGCACAACCATTTCTAGGGTTTACAAAGAATGGTGTGAAAAGGGAAAAACATCCAGTATATGCGGCAGTCCTGTGGGCGAAAATGCCTTGTTGATGCTAGAGGTCAGAGGAGAATGGGCCGACTGATTCAAGCTGATAGAAGAGCAACTTTGACTGAAATAACCACTCACTACAACCGAGGTATGCAGCAAAGCATTTGTGAAGCCACAACACGCACAACCTTGAGGCGGATGGGCTACAACAGCAGAAGACCCCACCGGGTACCACTCATCTCCACTACAAATAGGAAAAAGAGGCTACAATTTGTACAAGCTCACCAAATTTGGACAGTTGAAGACTGGAAAAATGTTGCCTGGTCTGATGAGTCTCGATTTCTGTTGAGACATTCAGATGGTAGAGTCAGAATTTGGCATAAACAGAATGAGAACATGGATCCATCATGCCTTGTTACCACTGTGCAGGCTGGTGGTGGTGGTGGTGGTGGAATGGTGTGGGGGATGCACACTTTAGGCCCCTTAGTGCCAATTGGGCATCTTTTAAATGCCACGGCCTACCTGAGCATTGTTTCTGACCATGTCCATCCCTTTATGACCACCATGTACCCATTCTCTGATGGCTACTTCCAGCAGGATAATGCACCATGTCACAAAGCTCGAATCATTTCAAATTGGTTTCTTGAACATGACAATGAGTTCACTGTACTAAAATGGCCCCCACAGTCACCAGATCTCAACCCAATAGAGCATCTTTGTGATGTGGTGGAACGGGAGCTTCGTGCCCTGGATGTGCATCCCACAAATCTCCATCAACTGCAAGATGCTATTCTATTAATATGGGCCAGCATTTCTAAAGAATGCTTTCAGCACCTTGTTGAATCAATGCCACGTAGAATTAAGGCAGTTCTGAAGGCGAAAGGGGGTCAAACACAGTATTAGTATGGTGTTCCTAATAATCCTTTAGGTGAGTGTACATCTGTCTATTATGGGATTTAGATAAAACCAGACCAAACAGAGTCAGGCCTATAGTTATTGCAAATGTGCTATACATTTGTTTATATGGAAAGTACCCTAGCTTGCAAAGCAGGAACCTTCAAGTTATAAAATGTAATAAATGTGGATGGAGAGGCCCAGCCTGCCGCCACACAGATATCTTCCAGTGGTATTCCACTGGACCAAGTCCACGACGAGGCCATGCCTCTACTGGAATGAGCTCTGACGCCTCTGGCGAACCCATGGCGAGGCCATGTCTATCACACAAACATCCGCCAGCAGCCTGCACGTTTAATGGAAGTGAGGCATGACTCCCGTACAGAGATGGAAGGTCGTGGCTCCTTGAGATTTGAGATTCGGAGGTGTCGTGGCACATGAACTGCGCCACCTTGTACCGGTCCCCGGGGCTGTGGGTGTTCTTTACCTGTGCGGAGTGAGGAAAGCGTAGTTGGAAACAAAAACACGCACGTCAGAAATTCTTATCAAGTAAATAGACAACTATTTCACTAGAAACTGTGTTCTGGGTTCTGTGGGCTTTTCCACAGGGACGCACACATGGGACGATGATGTGGAGAACAACACGTCCTGGATGGTAGGTGTGGCCACAGAGTCCATGCTAAGAAAAAGGAACCAACGGCTTGCCCAGTGGAGTCTGGTGTATCGGACTTAAAGGTGAAATTCTTAGCGTCACAGATCCTCTGGAGTCGCACGTCCCACTACTTGGATTTGAGAAACCCACGGTAGTGAGGGTGAAACTGGACTTGAGTGCAGGACGGCTGTCATTCTCAGATCTTCTGTGCGAGACTGTCTATCACACCTTCACACACAGTTTCCCTGAGATGGTCTTTCCATTCTTCTACACAGAGGCCCATTACCCTCTCACTGTTTTGCCTGGGGTCAAACCTGAAGAGATCTGAAGAGAAGAATGTTGGCTGTCAGAGAAAGTGTTCTTGATTTCCTTTTTTTAAATTGTTGCTTGTTCCGGTTATTGATATGGTCTCTTCAGTTTGTAATCACTTTGAGGAGTGTTCAAGGTTAATGTGGATTGAGTATGTTATTGTTACTGGTAGTTTTGTTATTTCATAGACATTTTTTTTATTAAATGTTTGAAATGTTCCTAAATCCTAAATTACAGAACCATACAGAGATGTTTTGCCTCATGTTTGTGGAAAAAACTTTAATGTAGGAGCCTTTTTATTTCAATATAAACCAGAATGACCTCTTGATTGGGACAGGACCATACTGTCTTTATTATTACTTCAAATAGTTGGTATAAAATGAGTGCTTAATACTAATAATTGTATATTTATTAATGTTTTTTGTAAAAATTGCTATACGAGAGCAATGACTAAATGAAGAGTGACCATACTCTTCTAATCTGGACATCTTGAGATCTGGGCCGCTGCTGAAGAGCGATTGGTTTTGTCCTCTAAAACACAATCACACCATCAGAGAAAGCAAACAGAAATGCTCAGATTGTATTAATGAGTGTTGTGCATGTTAGTGACTTTCAGAAAATCAACGGCATACCATTAAAAATAACCTTCTTGATTGTAACTCTTGATTAATGACTAAATTCAGACTGAAAAAGGGTGTTTTTGGTAGGGTTACACATGTACATCTTTTTTTAAACACTAGATTAGGAAGACATTAATTACACAATAATAGCAAAAGTTGGCAAATGTAATCAACTCCTCAATAAAATAATCCACGCTTACATTTATTTAAACACCATTTCCAAAATGGGGCAAATTTATAATATTTATAATATAAAGCAAATTTATTTAACATTAAGAAATAAAAGGGTAGTTTTTCTATAATTAGTTAAATTCATAAATGAATACATAAATTCATGTCAAACTTAAAAATGACAAAATATTATTATAGTGGATTAGAGAATAATGATTTAAATACACCCTTTAATATGGGTAGATGATAAATAATCTGTAAAAAATGCTTTCTTGTAAAACGCTTTTGAAGAAAAATGCATATTGTTATGTAGTGTGAAGTCTGATGTTTGGGAAAATATAAGGGCTCACTAACTTTGTCAACGCTTTCAGGTTTTTGAACATTTTTACTGAAACGTGAATATGGGGAATTAAGAATATATCGGGTGTCACACCAAAGGACAACAGAAAAAGTTAAATATTTGAACAATTCTGAGACGATCTTACCATGTGCTTCACAGTAACATGACCTTGAATGGGGTCCTTTAACTAATGTAACAAATGTTTAACCATTTACTGCATTTTAAATGATGACAATACTAATTATATTCATTTTTATCTTGTGTAACAGTCAAAAAATGCAGTCACGTCAACAACCCATATACAAGAAATGTCACTTGTTTATTATAAGCATTTTTAAACCCGAATACCAAAGAGCAACGTTCTACATTCCGGTTAACCACTCTGTGACATCACAATGTGCTTGACACGATATATATTTAGAGTGAACATCAATGTGCTATTGCTTCAGTGTGAACAAGCTCATGAGAGAACTGACAGCGAGAACGAAGGATTTCATAGAGAACAGCAATATTTGTCTAGAGAAAATGTCATCGCTTATCATTCGCCTGCACCGCCATCAACCATCAGGCCATCAACCATCAGGCAGCATCACCGTGTGCAGATGCCACCAAAGCCTCGAGAGTCTGTGAAGCCCACTGTCCAGACACCCACACACACACCACTCATGGTGATTGGAAATGAGTGTAAAATTGGTCTGACCCGACCTAACCAGAGTCAGACAACCATCAGGCAGCATCACCGTGTGCAGATGCCGTCAAAGCCTCTAGAGTCTGTGAAGCCCACTGTCCAGACACCCACACACACACCACTCATGGTGACTGGAAACGGGCATAAAAATGGTCTGGCAAGAGTTGAAAGGCCACAGTGGGCAGTTATCAAATCTCCAGTCCCGACTCTGCCTCCGCTGGTCCGTACGGCTGCTGTCAAGACGGACAAGCCCCGAGTGACAGCGAGAGCTCCGCTACGACAGCTTGCTGCTGATCTGCCACAGCCTGCGACTCGTCGGATAACACCCATGCCCCGTGTGGAGAAACCAGACAGAGGAATGTTAGTTAAGCAGAGCCCTGTTCGTCCAATACAAAAGAACAGCAGCTGTAAAAAGAAGGAGCCATGTAAAGACAAACCGCAAAAGCCAGTGAGACTCCTGGCTGTGGCTGATTTTCCTCCAGTGAGCGACTCAGTGAGGGCACTGATGTGCAGAATGGCCGCTCAGCAGCATTCAGAGCGCCAGCAGGCAGCAGCGACAACTGTCCCGCGGAGAGCTGCCTGAGAGCATCAGTGTGTGGGTGTGTCCAACATAGAAAAGTGTGGGGCGCACATGTTTCTGGGCGCAAGCTTGAATGGTCTGGTGGAGTGGCGTTCACAGACCATATAGACGACCACAAGACCCAGACAAGTCCTCTGCACAGACCCTATGAACAGCTTTAACTCCCATGGAGTTTGGGTTCCTTGCTACAGTCGCCTTTGGCTTGCTCATTCCGGGGCAGCTTAATATTCAGCAGTATTACTGATTTGACTGCACTGACGCTATTGGACGAGAACTGAACTGAGCTGGATTATAAAAAACACTGTTGAACGGAATGAGTTCAATAATTGATGAATTTTACAGTTATTGAATAAGAAAATCTATCACTGAATAAATGTTTTAGTCTTTAATAAGACTCAGTGTTTATTTCATTCATACAGTGTGAAGAATATTTACATTTGATTATTCAGTTTCTTGCTTGAATGCTGCTGTTAAATATACCTTCTGTACCTGAACATTTAAAGCAGTTTATTTCTTATATTGTATTTGTCATATTGTTTTTTCTATGAATAAACATGAATTAAAATAAACATGTTATCAACAATGCTGACATGTTTATTTGAATTAAAATTAGCATCAATATGTACTTTTGTTTACATAAACATTAAAATAATAACATAAAAAATGATGGGCAGATTTTAAAGGAGTTCAAATGTCTACCTTCGGGACGGTGAAGTCCCCCTCCCCATGCCTCGATCTAGAGCTATGTCTGCCCAGCAGGATAGACCTACTTCGACGAATGCCAGGGGTGACCTGAGGATCACGTTCAGGGCAAACCCGCCGAGCCAGCCTCCGCAGGCCCTTGTTCCCTCACAAGTTCCACAGCCGGTGGTGCTTGTGAAAAAAGCACACTCTTGCAACATGTTATCTACAATGCACAAGTTCAAATTGAGTTTTGACAAAAAAGGTTTTATAAAAAGATAAAACTCACATATTTCAGCCTCTAAATCATTTTTATAAAAGTCAAAAAAGATACTGACATTTACAGTGCACATTATCCTTTATTAATAGTATGCGGTCCGATTTTTCCCGTTGCGTTTGTCGTTGCTATGCAACCATGCAGCTTTACTGAATCTTCACACACACATAGACAAGTGGCTCCTGAAGACAAAGAGCTGATGACGTTTATACTCCATGTGATGTAATTGTCAGCAGACAGAAGGAGACAACACATGAAGTATTCACAATGGTTATTTTGCAGATGGCAAAATGGTGACTTCACTGTAAGGGGACCCGCGGTGTATGGAGATAGAAATGGCTCATTCTAAGGTAATAAAAACATAACGGTTTATTATGTAAGGTCTTTGCATTTCTGTCAATAGATCATCATACATAATACACACGGCACCTTTAACATAGACATTAACTGACAAAGAAATGAACAGAACCAGGGGTATAAATACACAAGAGCAAACAAGGGAACTAAACAAGGCCCAGGTGCCAACAATCAATAACTAAAGAAACTAACAGGGAGTAATAAAGGTCAAACGTTCAGCTGTAGTATTAATGAAATGAAGTGAAAAAAGAAGACACATCAGAATAAGATTATAATCAACACAGCTTCACTGATCCTTTATAAACCGTAAACCCAGGATAGAGCGGCTGAGTGAATGTGGTCTGGACTGTGTGGATGAGGCTCATTGTGTCTCCAGAGATGCTGTAGAAGGACAGAGTTCCTGCGCTGGGATCCACATACACTCCTACTCTACGACAGCTGTGGGGCTTTACAGGGAGTTCAGTCTCTGTGTTATTGTGTCTGAATGAGCAACTGGAGGAAGAGCAGAACAAACTCCAGGACTGATCATTACGTCCAAACACACACCCAATACCCCGTCCCTTCCTGCTGATGCTCTTATATGACACTGATATATACACACGTCCACTCCACTCAATCTCCCAGTAACAGCGTCCACACACACTCTCTCCACACAACACCTGCTCATAATAATCAAATCTGTCTGGATGATCAGGACACGGCTGAAGTTCTGTGTTAGTGTATGTAATCATTGTGTTCCTCTCAGACAGACGGAGGCGTTTATGTGCTGTGTTCAGATCCAGAGTGAGCTGATGTGAATCTGATGGAGAGAAAACACATCACAATCAGGAATTATGAATCTGTCTGATCTTTTAATGTAGCTGAACTCATGTTCAGTATATCAGCAGTGTCTCAGTGCAGTTTACCAGATATCCTATGCTAATCATCATTTACATGATCAACTCTAAAACTCTTCTGCCATCTTTCAGGTTCTCCAGGAAGAACATGAACACACTCGGTGAGTTGTTCTGCTGGTTTTCTCAGTGACTTACATTGGAGGAAGTCGTCCCTGGTCCTGGGAACAATGTTGGTGGAAGTGACTGTGAAATCGACAGACATGAAGAGTGTGATTATCATGTATCATTTCCCTGCATCCATTCCTAAAACAGTTCTAATGTAATATTCTACATGCTATAAGAGAGGATATGAGAACACGTGAATCTCAAAGATACTTTTATACACCTTTTAGCAAAAATCCTAACTTGAAAAGACATTTAGGTCAAATGATTACTTGTACAACGGTGATTTCAGATTGTATAAAAAGCATTCTTAAAGACCACATCTGTAGGAATAAACCAAAATGATGGGTTTCTCTGTACAAACATTGTGATCACCATTTACCCTCCACTGGTTTTGAACTGTCTCCAGCAAGCACAGGATCCTCAATACTGCCCTCAGCCGGAGCTGTGAGAGAGAAAGAGATCAGAATGAAAAGCACACAAACACATCAGCAAAGCAGAGAGGAAAGATTAAGCTGAAATCCAGCAGTCATTCATTTATCCTCTAAACATTCACTTTGAGAGATGAATTCTAAAAGAAATTGTATAGCAGGGACTTTTTCATGTTTAAAATATATTTAGAAAAATCAATTCTTTAGTTTTGCTGTATTTTTTCAAACAGCACATTTCATTTTAACCCAGTGGTTGTCACACTTCTTTGGTCGCATGCTCCCTTTAAAACATCTGGCAATATTTCAGCGCTGCTTCGTCTGAACAATACACAATCAGCAGCTGCAGTGAGCTCTTTTGACGGTGCCGCACAAGCTCAGCTTCTTTACATCTTCTCGCCGGAACACGGGAGCAGAGCGGCACGTTCACAATCACGGCTTGTGATGCCGTTCACTGAAGAGGTGCTTTTCTATGGCAGGGAACTTCTATGTTGGGCTTGTTCAGACGGTGACAAGCCAATGTTCTGAAGAAGAAAGATTCAGTGGATTTGCCATTCACGCACTTGAACGCCACTGAAATGGCTATTTTGTTTTTCCCCCTTTGAACCACTGCTTTAAACCTGTTACCCTGCTTGTGTTTCTTCTCTAACTGTTCAGCCACATAGTTCTGGTTCATCTTCCTCAGGATGTCCATCATGATCTTCACAGCTTCTTCTGGTCCAAACCGCTTCGTCATCAGATCCACTGTGTCAAGGGCATCTGCCTTCTCCAGATCAGCATTCGAAACATGGTAATGATTCTTCAAGTACCATTTAAACCTCTTTAGTTTATCTGTGTCTAGATCATCCAGAGCGGCCAGGAGCTGCTCTGAAACAGACGCCATCATCTTTCACGGATTCACTTCTGCAGGACAAGAAGATACAGAGAGTCATGTGATTTGTGTTAATCAGCTATAATTACTTTGAAAAGATGAAATAATTGCATTTGAGTTTTATTAATGAACTCAAACTATTGTGATACGCAATGTCTGGAATCGATTTAAATCTATTAGGGCTTTTTCGCTGAGTACTTATAGGAACTTAGTTATAGGAACTAGCCACCAAGGCGGAGCCTTTCACGACTCCATGACCTCCTCATGCACCTCCGGAAAGAAAAGCACCAGAGCAGGAAGTTGCTGTTTAGCAACCCCTGTAAAACATCTGTTCCTAAATTCTCCCCCTCTGACATCACACCAGAATGGCAGCTTCCGCAGGAAGTGATGTGGCTGCTGCTTTAAAAAGCAGTTTGCCCCAGAGGGAGGGTTTTGTTTCACAGAGTGGGAATGTGAACCGGGAAGTTTAACTGCAACAAGATTTGTGGAAAATGTGTACACAGACGTTCATTTTGCCAGCAATGCAAAGCGAAATGGGTGAACGTTTGCAAGTTCAAGTTCATACAGTCAGCGGGTTAACCTCTTAACTTGTGGCCCTATTTTTATTCCCAATTTTTTTGGGGGGGGATTTTTAAGAGTGGACCCTTACATTGAAATGCGTGCTGGTGTTTCTCGGCTTCGTCCGATCTGATCTGCACGATAGGAGATGAAAGATGAGTACTGCGTTTATTTTGTTCATGTTCATGGCTGGTCCTCCAGCATTTCGTTTAACCCTTTCCTCTCTGGTGTATTTATTACAAAACAAGTTCAGAACATGAATCTTGAGTGTTTTAGCGTTCAAAAGATGCAGTTTGAGAGAGTTGATTTATTTACTTTTGTTTTATAAAATATTCAGAGTACAAACACGCCCACTCCCACAACTATTTGAATTCATGATTGGTTGAAATTAAAACGTTAAACCGAATGTTATAATAAAGTTATTAACCGGTTAATGGCAATTTCAAATAAGCATTTCTGTTCAGAATGATTCAACTTGATTTTATTTTCGTTAATGTTTTATTATTGTTCTTGTTTCATTTTCCAGTTAAATTTGAGTTTGTTCCCTGAACTGGTTCGGAGCCCTGCTTTATCTATGAACCATGAAAAGGTTTCTCCGGTGCCAAAGCCCTTTATGTAACCCTTGTAAGATGGAAATGAATGTACAATAGAAATGGGAATGAAAAGAATAGGAAACCCCAAAACCAGCAATTTACATGAAAGGTTAATAGACCTCATTCAGAGCAGCGCCATGAGAGGGTATGAAAGCGAGAGATGTGAGGGATAGACGAGCCATGTTTTTAATGGCATCCGCTGTAAAAAGCCGTATGCACCTAAACCACTTATGATTTTCCACAGCTCATATTGTCAGAAGTTTTTCATCTAATGAAACTTATTGGAAATATATTTTTGCAGTGTTTTGTCAGCAGAACAATCCAAAAACACATTAAATAACAGTTCAACCCACTGAAGAGATCCATGTCTGTCCCTCACAGCCTCGCTTTCACTCCAGTTCAAAATTAAAGATGGCGCTGCTGTGAATAAAATCTACAAAAGTGAAGAGATACCATTCATAAATGTAACCTGTAATAAGTGCAGCAATAACAAAATAAACAACCATTACAATAACCCTTTGTGTGTGTGTGTGTGTGTGTGTGTGTGTGTGTGCGTGTGTGTGTTCAGTGTACATGTATAGTTTGATAAATGAAGTTCACCAGTTATGTCCGATGAAATCCAGGTCACTGAGCTCAGATTCTTTTGATCCAGTGTAATTTCTAACAAAGGTTAGTTAACAACATAGCAATCAGCATCTCCATCTGCACACTTACAAACACAAACAACACAATCCTTTAATAATCGTCTCGTACGATTTAATGTGATTACAATTTACAACCGTGTGTAAAAAATGAAATAAATCTTTAGCACAGTGACATATATAAGATGATTTCATAGTTCAACGCTCACCGAGATGTGGTAAATGTTCTCATCTCTGCAGTCAGCAAACTAAATAATAATTGAAAATAATTCTCCTACATGTGTTACTGATACGTCTGCTCTTTCAACTTCTTGACTATTTATACAGCTTAATTCCTCTGAATCTCTGCTCTCATTCACAAGCACCTGAGCACATGGAGGAGAAGCTCAAACTTTTCTTTTACTGATCAATTATAATTTTATGTTCACATCTGATCAACAGTTGCTAGGCAGATTTGAGTTTTACCTACACATATACACTGAGTTAACAGAAATTATTCTGATAAGAATTTTCCAACATAATGATTGGAAATATTAAGTATTTAAAACTTTTTTTTTTTTTTTCTTCAGGTACTAATTTGCAGAATTTACTAAATTAAAAACAAAAGCAAGGAAAGTCAAGTAACGCGAGCGTGTTAGTGAAGAAGAACAGGCCGAATCACGTGTTGGGTAGCCTATGTGATGTGTAACGGCCGTGAAGCGCTCTATGCACATGACAATATATTAATAAAGCCTATAAGCCTACAGTGGAGAAAACAGCGAAAGTGTGTGTGTGTGTGTGTGTGTGTGTGTGTGTGTGTGTGTGTGTGTGTGTGTGTGTGCGCGCGGTGTTTCAGTTCTACACAGCCAAAAAAGACAAAGATTTTACTTAACCACCGCCCATATAATTGCACATGAAAAATTTAAACGCGTTTATTCTTTTGTGGCACTTAAAAATCATTTGGCGCCTAACCTTTTCACACAAGAATGTTTGAAGAACTATATTATTACAGAAACGCCTTCGAGGGTTACATCTGAATAGGTCAGTATTGAAGCATTAATTACTTACCGTGACAAATGAAGACATTTGTAGGCTTCTTATACCACCTCTCTCAAGAAAAAGCTCTGAAACTCATCTCTGGGAAAACCAGTGAAGCCAGTTCTTCAAGAGACGTGAGAGAAACTCTTGTTGTCAAGACGCGTAGATGCATATCTTATCATGTGTGCAGCAGACTGAATGAGAAATGACAGGGACAGTAAGAGACAGATGACTTATTTAGCAGAAACGTTTATCCAAGAAACATCATCATAATGTGTATACATATAAATAAATACAGTACAGTTCCTTTGTGGATGTGAATTAGTTAACCGTTTGTAGAAGTGAGTCCACCAAAGAGGAACGGAGAGCGCAGTGTGTAGATGAAGCACAATGAATCGCTGACACGAGAGATTAGTTTAGACTTGCTTAAATGGCAACTGCAATCAAAACAATAGGCAGGAACACAACATGCTCGCTCTGCCCGCGGCAACTGCTGGGAATCACACACTGGCACCACCCGTTCCCCTTTTCTTCAGCGACTGCTGAACTGTGAAACACACAAAGGGGATAAGCAAGGTATGTTGGCTACCTGATGTGAATTGTTTGTTGGGATTGTAGAAACTCAGTGGCGTGTCTAATTTTCTTGCCCTAGTAAGTGACCCTAGTATAGCTTGCTGCCCCATATGTGCAGGCTAGCAAAGGAAGTTAATTGAGTTCAAGTTCATTTTTGTTGCATATAATCATGCAAGGCACAGTCATAGGGAATGTAAGGTTTGTTTAGTATTACATTAGCTCATTTATTAGCTCAACATTATAAATGTTCAGATGAAGAATGGTGTTGCGGATTGGTTTGTTTTCCAGCCCAGTAATTTTTAAAATCCATGTAAAAATGATATCATTAACACCCAAATAAATCTATAATTAACCATACAAATTAATTCATAACATCGTGGCTCATCCCAGTATGAGATAATATCTCATCATAATATCAATGTTCTTTCAGAGCGATATAGAGGATACAGTGAGCAGTGCAACTGTACAATTATTTTCCATTTCTGTCTTTTGCTTTAAAATAACACAAATTCACCTGCCCAAGCCTTTTTTAAATCACACATAGTGCAACCCAAAACCGACCAAATGGCTGGAAAACTGTCCAAACTGGCAACGTGAAGAATACTGGTGTAAAATATAAGATGTTCAGTTCTGAACAGCTGTTTTCTCTCTCATCAGGTCCTTCAGTTTTCCCTGCTCTTTATTCGAACCCCCCATCACACATGCACGCACAGAAACGCATAATAAAGGCACGTTTAAGAGCCACGTCTGTCTGTGCTGGAGTGTACTGTCAGTCTCTCTGTCTCGCTCTGTCTGTCATTTTGTGTATATTTGTTGTCTAGTCATGACAAGGCCCAAATTCAGGCCCTGCCCTTCTTTACCAGACTCCCAATCAGGCAAGCAGGAAAACCTGTCAGTTCTCACGCGCTGTATGAGCCTCGGCTTCATTAGACAGCGCTGAGAAACCGTCTCTCAGAGCGCGCGTATATACTGAAATGCAGTTCTCTTTCACTGCTTATTGCGCTTCAACAGTTTAAAATCATCTGTTTTTAAACTGCAATGCTAAAAAAACGCATTCAAGCGATGGGCTTTTGTGACGGCACAGCACCGCAACATCACGTTAGCATAACCGAGATAGAGACGATAGTCCAGAACAGGGTGACCAGACGTCCCCGTTTTCCGGGCACAGTCCTGATGTTTGGTGCTCTGTCCCCAACTGGAGCTGTCCTGAAATGTCCCGTTTTACAGCTCGTTCAAAACAACCCGCACATATATTGCCAAACAAAGCACCCAACCAACATACACCAGCAGATGGCGCTGTGAGATACGCTGACTCTACTTCATGAAGAGCGTAACGAGCAGAGCGCCATTATCATCAAATATCAAAAGAGACATTGCTATCGCTTTTCAAGGTAGTGACGTACATCTAACTGTTCATGTTAAATTAAAGTGCTTTATAACAGAGCCTCGACAGGGTGCGGGATTGATCTGACCCCAAACACACACACACACATCTGAACTATAAAAAGACCAATTAAAGACCATCTAAAGACCACTGGTCTTTAAGACCAATTAAAGATAGTAAGATTTATTTTCAAGCACAAACATTTGAAGTACAAAAACGTTTTACGTAATTTATACAGTATAAGCGTGTGAAAAATGTTTGTGCATAAAATATTTGTTAAATAGTTTTAATCATCATATTTATGTTGTTTTATTTTTGTAATGTTTTGGTAAGTCATGTTATAATATTGTTTTGAACTGCTTGTTAATTACAATGGTTACTATTAACGGTTTTATTTTTAATTAATTGTTTTTTGTTTGTTTTTTTTGGGTGCGTTGAATTGTTTTAAATCCAGACCAAAAAAATCCTAATAATCAAAGTAAATCCTAATAATTATTAATGTTAATAATAATATAGGAGCCCACAACAACAAAACCTTCAAAAATGTTGTGATATATAAATGCGCGTGATATTTTGACCACTCAAATAGGAAATGTCCCGGTTTCCATTTCAGAAATCGGTCAGCTTAGTCCAAAATGTCTGCCGGTTGACACGTTTCTGCTGGTTAATGGTGTCTATAAACATGACTGCCTGTACAATGTGTCTTCAATGTACCGCAGCCGTTAAAGAGGACAGCTGGGGAGAAAGCTCATCAGTTTTAAACACCAGGTGAGCAGCCTATAGTTGCTAGCGTGCTAGGCTAGCAAATGTAAACATTAACTGCTGGAACATCAGTGACCATCAGCGGCATACATGTCTGTCAGAAGATAAGATACCGATTCATCCCCTGCTGACCTCCGCTACACGTTTGAGGTAGTCCAAAAGATTTGTGTGGAACTAGATGGAGATAAACGTTCAAATAAAGCGCTACCGCTGTAAAGAACGGACTCTTTCAGTGAAAGGGTCAGAGACGCTGCACTGTCACCGACAAACCTCCAGTCCTCAAGAACTGTCCTCAGTAGTTTTTATCATTATTTTTTCAATCTGTTTAGTGTGTTCACTCGTTTCAGTCCATTGTAAGATTGCTGTATTCGTTTAAATCCTTGGACTGGTTTATCTAATGAAGGATTGTTTTTTCTGTTCGCTTGTAATCGACTTGAGCGCTGTGATTTCTAGCTATTTCAGCGATTCGACTGTTTTCAGCACTGAAGATGGTGCATGGTTAACCTTGGGAGTAACTCTAACAATCTCTAGTTGGACTTGTTCAGTTTGTGCCATTGGGTTACTTCAGTAAAAAATGCGGTTTTATATCTCTTAGGAATGCACTGTTTATGCTAACAGTTTGCTATTGCGCCTTACACAACTCTTGACATGATGAAATCTGATGGAGACCTGTAAGACCTCCGTTCATCTTCAGAACACAAATGAAGATATTTGTTGAAATGCGACGGCTCAGAAAGGCCTCCATTGGCAGCAATGACATTTCCTCTCTCAAGACCCATAAAAGGCACTAAAGACGTCGTTACGGAGCCCATCTCACTCCAGTGGTTCTGCAGTCATTTTATGAAGCGACGAGAATAACGAGAAAAACCTAAATAACGACTTGTATAGAGATGGCCGATTTCAAAACACTGCTTCCTGAAGCTTGGAGCGTATCATATTCCCTTCCTGAGTTATTGAATGTTAAATGAGAAAGATTTGTAAAATTATAAAAATAAATAGTCTTTTATCAGCAGTTTCTCAGCATTAGATTGTCCAAATATAATTATATATATATATATAGTCTATAAAGTCTGCTCATCTGCTCAGACACAGCTCCTGCCTGAACTACCTTCAGGGCTTAAGGGGTTAATGCCAGGTGTAAACAGGCCTTATTTACACCCACTAATGCAGTCACACACAATTCTAGATTCTCTAATCTTGTAAAGGTGTAGTGTGTGATTTTTAGTGGCATCTAGTGGTGAGGTTGTGAATTGGACCCCCACTCCTTCCGGAGCACATAGAGAAGCTACGGGGGGCCGACACAGGACAAAAATGTCGTAGTCGAAAGAGAGCAGAGAGTGACTAGCGCTCTGTAGAGAAGTTTGGGCTACTGTAGAAACATGATGGCGACTTTACTGTAAGGAGACCATGGTGTGTAAACAGAAATGGCTCAATCTAAGGTAATAAAACATGACGCTTCATTATGTAAGGTCTTTATACACCACTGAAAACAGTTATGTATATTATTTTGCATTTCTGTCCATAGAGCCTCATAAATACTACACACGGCACCTTTAAGTCCCTCTCATTAACTTTCTTGCATTATCTTGAGCCTGAAGGGCTTTAGAGATTGGCACTAGCAAACCTTACACTGCACATTGCACTCCTTTAATGTCATTATTTTGTATTGTTTATTGTTTAGTGGAGCATACAGATCTCACAATTTCATTGAAGAGAGAAACTGACTAATTTAATTGCCTCATTATTTGTCTCAGTTACTTGCCCAAATATTGATAGTTTGTACCAGTCCACTGCCACACACACACACAGACACAGACAGACAGACAGACAGGTTATGTTTTTACAAATACCATTTGTTTATTTGGTGCTTACATGTGAAATAGTTGAATTACTAATTAACCTTATTTGTCACTGTTCATAATTAATTAGTAATACTTGAACATGTAATTACGATACATGTTACTTATTACAAACATGCTTGTGAAGTGGAATTAAAATGTCCTAATCCATCATATCAAATATCATTAAATGAATGTGACGATACACTTAACTCAGTTGTGTTGTTTTATTGTGAGATTATACCTCCTATATATACTGTGATTGCATTGTTCAATTACAATCTCTCTGGTGAGTTTGATGATCACAGAATTAAAGCATTTCACAGGATACAACAGCCGCCGGGAGAGCGTGCCATATCATACCGCCCACGATAATACCGGTATACATTTTTACATGATTAAAAAAGCGTCATATATCGCGATATCAATGATATAGTGACGCGATGACGTGTGGCGCATTTACTTCTCTAGCGCACACAACAGCTGTCTGAGAGTCACAGGAAGAGCAGCATGGCAGCCTCCGATGACGAGTTAGCACCTGAAAAGGAGCTACTAGGTTACAAGAGGTCAGCCCTCTGACAACTGACATAACATTGACAACTTAAAGCTGTTATTGACGTGTGCGGCGCAATATTTGACCGGAAGGGTAACACTGACGGTTATTTTCATCAGTTACGGCTCGTTAGATCCAGCATTCTGCTCGCTCTGAATCGGACACAGAGATAAAGTAGTGCGTAAGATTACGTTTATTTGAATGAATGGATTATAGCTTTTATTTGAATGAATTATCGAGAGAGAGATTTTTGTGCCTGCGTCTGTTCAGCGTCTCTTAACAATGAAGATGTGCGTTTATTACTTAAAAATAGCGATGCAACCCCATCATTGCTGAGAAATATAATATAGTGATCCAGTAGCTTAGATATTTTATTGCTAAAAGTCGTGGGGGCGGCGTTGATAACAAGTTTCTGTGCTCCTGAGTCTGCAGCGATCTCTGCTCTCAATGCGCAGCGTGTGTGTGTGTGTGTGTGTGTGCGTGTGTGTGTGCGCTTCATAATGAAAACAGTGCATTAATATAGAACGATGATCCATCTGACTTGGAACTACCTGTGCATTAAAGGATATTATTGCACAGCCAATCAAAATATTCAGACGGACCATGGCATAAATTACTTTAGTTGTTGTTAAACTAAAATGTTATGTTGTAGTTTAACTTTCCGGTGAACACACTAATAACTTGTACCAAGGCTACTTGGCTTTGATTTGACTCGTGCTGTGTGTTGCTGCCTTTCACCGTATGACAATAGATTTACACTCTGAATGAAATATTCTCTCATCAATGACAGTAGCTCATTGGTAAAGGATGGATAATGTCCTTCATTTTGTTTGCACTAATAAATGCTGCAGCCTACCAGCTGCAATAACCAATAAAACTTTGTTCCATATATTTTTTTTTATAACGATATTGCAAATATTCTTGAAATATGGTGATATAATTCTGAGGCTATATCGCCCACCCCTAGCATGCATTCATCCGCTGTATCTGTTCTTGATGTTGCTGCCTCATCATAGCCATAGACTGCTCATGTCTTCTGTTGGAGTCGCCTAGCATCGCTGCATACTCTCTAGCTCTGTTACGCTCGGCTTCAGCGTGTTCGTCTCTTGAAATCTTCCATCTCCTGGTTCATTCGATCTGCTTTATCCTTAAAGATCTTCTCCAACAGAGCGACCTGCTCCCTCAGTTTACTGTCCATGGCACGCCTTCGGCCTCCTCTCTCTGGAGCCGCATCTCCTCATCCATCTTCTCCTTCATCTGTCTCGCCCTCTCTTCGTTACTCTGTCTCTCGGCTTCCATCTTCTCTTCCAGCAGTCTCTGCTTCTCCTCTTTAGCTTTGATTTTCTGCTCCAGGAGGGCTGCTTTCTCCATTTCCTCTGGTCATTCATTGATAGAAAAGAGAAAGAAGGAAACAGATGCTTCAAAGACAAAAGAAGGCTCAAACTAGAGTCTATTTTAAGAGTTATTTTGCTGTAAGAAAGATAAAATGTTGATTTTATATATAATTCATTGTCCGTTAAGGAAATACACTTCTGTGAATGGTAGAGTTTATTTTTTCAGTTGCACAGTTCTGGCCTTATAGGAGTTAGAACTGAATTAGAACCATTAAAGAGTTAATTCACCCAAAAATACTGAAAATTCTACATTTACGCATTTGGCAGACAGCTTTTATCCAAAAGCGACTTACATTGCATTCAAGGTACACATTTTGTCAGTTCTTGCTTTCCCTGGGAATCGAACCCATGAGCTTAGCGTTGCTAGCGCCACGCTCTTATTGTTGGAGCTCCAGGAAAGCTTCCACAGCAGCCTCCAAAATTCTGTCATCAGTTACTCACCGTGTAAGACATTCGTCCATCTTTGGGACACAAATGAAGATATTTTTGAATGAAATCTGAGATATTTCTGTCCCTCCATTGACAGTCTACGCAACTACCACTTTCAAGCCCTAGAAAGGTAGTAAAGATATCATTAAAGTAATCCATGTGACTCCAGCGGTTTAAACTAAATTTTATGAAGTTACGCTAATGAGTGCTTTGTTTGCACAAAAATACATAATATAGCACTTTATTTACAAATTATTAATCTCAATGCACATTCACACAACAATTCACATTTCCGGTCAGCTGCGCGGAATAGAGCCATTAAGATCTCGATATCCGGCCCCTGTCGCTCAAAAACGTGCTGCTATTAGCTTTAGCATCGGGCAAGCAGAAATAAATGATCATTAAACATTAATAAAACCAAATTCATGTTATTTGATAACAGTAAAAAGAGTGCACAAGTCCACATACAGGTAGATGGTGTGGACATTGAAATCGCATATAAAAACATGTACATAATAAACTCTCAAGAAGCATTTCAGTACTGAATAAAGCAAAGTATTTTCTGGACCATAAATCACTCATATTTTCTATTGTGCACTGATATTACCATATCTAAATTACTGTGCTGAGGTTTGGAGTAACACTTTTAAGCATTTTACACTTTTCCAGACTGTCATCTTTCCAGACATGTTGCAAAAAGAGCCATAAGGATAGTCCATAATTCTAGTTATAGAGACCACATGAATCCATTATTTTTTTAAATCATTTGGTTCATCTTCAAACAGCACAAATAATGCATAAAGAAAAAACAACCTACTTCCTGGCAATATTCGAAAACTGTTTTTAATAGAGATATAATTTTAGGGTGAGCACAACTTTAAACATCTCTGTGTCTGTACAACATTAAACCGTTTTTGTATTTCTATATGTGGCGTGAAGCTGTGGAACCGGTTAAGTTCAGTGTCCAAGTGTCACTGTCACGTGTCTGTCCCGTCTCTCGTGCTGCACTCGCGGCCGCTTGTTGTTTTGGGCCATGTGCTCCTGTCTGCAGTCTTGAACCCACCCTCTCCTTGTCATCTAATAAGTGATTCATTTGCCCCACACAATCTTTTCTTTTAGGGTGGATATAAACAGGTAAATATATATGTTAATTTTGTATTCCTGGTGTGTGGAGAAAAAACTATAGGCCAACCGGACGATTATTAACGAGAAGTGGAAGGGGTAGAGATTAAATAAACTTATGCTTTCTCCTACTCCTTTTAGACATGTATAAGTTAATTGTATTATATTTACATGTACAAAATAAAGCCATTCGTTCATTCATTCATTCATTTTGTAAATAAAGTGGTAAATAGTTGTTGTTGGGTTTTTAGTGTAAACAAGCACTCACGTGGTTTCACCAAGTAAAATGGAGGTTAAACCACTGGAGTCACATGGATTACTTTAATGATGTCTTTTTCTACTTTTCTTGGGCTTGAAAGTGGTAGTTGCGTAGACTGATGCTGTGTCATGCTCGAGATGCTGCAAAGTCTAGCGCGACTGATTAAAGATGTCTGTCTAGCATGTGCTTACATTGAAAAATAATGGAAAAGTTATGCAGTGGAGCGGAACGGCACCTTTACAGGTTTAGAAACGACATGTGGGTGAATAATTAATGACAAAACGTACATTTTGGATTGAACTAACTTAAAACAGAGCCAGAAGAGTGATCTTGATCCGTAATGATAATGGCATACAGAGCCAACCTGACTGCAGTTGCCATTGCAGTGCAATTTCTGGACCCTTAAAACAGTTTGTGCCAAAATAATTTGGTTATTACATCATCTTGTCCATGTCCCTGTGTCCTTCAGTGTATCCAGCAGCACTGTCAAAAGTGCACTAAACCTAGCAGCCTCTTTCTTTCACAGAGAGCATGGTAAGAGCTTTACAAACAGGGAAATCTGGATTAATAAGGCTTAAAACACTCACCCCCTTAATCTTTTTCCTTCTCTGTCAATGTATTGTCAGCCTGCAGAATTGCTTTCTGCATCCACAGACTTCTGCTTTTCCAGAAAGTCCTTTAGGACCTTTTTCAGCCTATTGACAAACAGACATACAGAAAAAGTGTATAATTATGAGTGACGATCATATTTCTGTAATGTGTATTATGTGTATAGATGTGTAATATGGGCAAGACCTTGACTTCATTATTGGCCTGGCTGTTGTAATTCTTCACGATGTCCTCCAGATCTCCTTGCCTAAGAGCTTATAGCCTCCAGGTGTGTATAGAAACCCCTGCTCGAGTTTTTTCTGTCATTGGTGCCAGAGAGGGATGACAAAGAGATCCTCACATCGTGTGTCTTTGAAGCTTGCTCGTCAGGAAACACAGGTATCCATCAAAGAGTTTATTCATGTTTCCCTAAAACATAACATGTAGTATGTATTTACCAGTTCTCAGTTTTATAATGTATCAGAGGACATTTCATCTGTGTACACCATGACATCTCTAAGATACACCACTGAACCCAAGGAGAGGGAGCAAAAAGCACAGTATGCTTTCAGAAGCAAACAAATGGCCAGAAGAGAGAGTGATTTTTTCAGATGCCAGTGTTACAGAGTCATCAGTTCACTGCATCATCCTAAATTAACTAAACTGAATGAGAAGAGAGTCAGTCTACCTCTAGAGATTTCAGGTACTTCCCATCAGTGTCCTTGAAGGAACGATTCATGAAGAGTTTGTGTGGCCGTGCTGTTGAGACGTTGGTGTTCTGAGGACACATCCTTCAGTTCCAGAGAGGAAGGAGTCCTTCAGCTTCTCCATTCCACTCTGGTAAACCTCAAGCCCCTCCTTCACTGCAGCCTCATTCTCAATCATTGCCATAGCGAGTCACAGTGTTCTCCAGGACATGGGCACAGCCCTCTGGAGATGGAAGTCCACGTGATATTTTTGCTACACTGACCCAGAACTTCAGAGAAGGAAAGAAGTCAAACAAAAATGTTACAGAAAACGTGGTTGAAAAAATAGACAGTCATCTGTAAGTACACTCACCTAAAAGGGATTATTAGGAAATACTGGTACTGAATACTGTGTTTGACTCCCTTTCGCCTTCAGAACTGCCTTAATTCACGTGGCATTGATTCAACAAGGTGCTGAAAGCATTCTTTAGGAAATGTTGGGCCCATATTGAGTAGGGGATAGCATCTTTTTTTTTGCAGTTGATGGAGATTTGGTGGGATGCACATATCCAGGGCACGGTAAGCTCCTGCCTTCCACCACACATCCCAAAGATGCTTCGCATTGGGTTGAGATCTGGTGACTGTGGGGGCTATTTAGTACAGTGAACTCATTGTCATGTTCAAGAAACCAATTTGAAATGATTCGAGTTTTCAGACACGGTGGTGCATTATCCTGTTGGAAGTAGCGCTACTCATAGAACGTGGGTACATGGTGGTCAGTAAAGGGATGACACATGGTCAGAAACAATGCCTAGGCAGTAGCATTTTTAAACAATGCCCAATTGGCACTATAAATAGCCTAAAGTGTGCCAAGAAACATATCCCCACACCATTACACCAACTTCACCACCAGCCTGCACAGTGGTAACAAGAAGATGGATCCATGTTCTCATTCTGTCTACGCTAAATCTGACTTCACCATCTGAATGTCCTAACAGAAATCTAAACTCATCAGACCAGGCATGCTCAGGCCCTTTTAAACCGTCCACCCAGGAGCGCAGTGCAAAATTGTAGCCTCTTTTTCCGCATTTAGGTGGAGATGAGTAGTACCGGTGGGGTCTTCTGTTGCTGGGAGCCCCATCCGCCAAGGTCAGCAAAGAGCAATCAAGATTTAGCCAAAGTTTAGTTTTTCATCAGCTTGAATCAGTCAGCCGACTTTCCTGACCCCATTTACTGGCAAGACGCCGTCGGCTGGTGACTGCTCGCGATACCGATGTTTTTCTCACCATTCTGTAAACCCAGAAATACACAGCGAAAACCCAGCAACTGAGCAGATTGTGAAATACTCCAGATTCGGCTTTATTTTATTCAACAACCATGCCACGCTCAAATGCTTAAATCACTTTTCTTTTCCTATTCTGATATATTCAGTTTGGAGTTCAGGAGATTGTTCGAATCAGACCACACCCCTAAAATGCATTGGAAGCGAACCGCTGCGTGATTGGTTGACGATGAATTGCATTAATGGAATGGAACAGACAGTTCCCGAAGGAATCTTTAGAGGGAAGCATGCAACTTCTCACTTATTTGAATCACTCTGCAGTGACTGTGATTCCATCCTTCAGCTTCTTCTTGGCTCTCCTGAAAGACAAACTTCTGTAGTGAAACGATCTGTGACCTCCAGGAAGTCAGTATTTGTCACAGGATTCAAGCTTCTCCAAACGAGACACACTCCTCTGTGTGTATGGAACGGGAAAGTGTAAAGCACGCCCTGTAAGTGGAAGAATTTTTTTGATGCAATCTCCTGGCAAGTTGTACCATCACTTTTTGATGTGCCTAAAACAAAATGAGCACATGCTGTAGATCCTCTCACCGTATGTATTATTAAACCATGTTATCATCCAATAATTCAGAATTTAAAACATCATCATAAAGATGATTGTTTGACAAAACACTTGTTAAAAGATAGTGAGATTATGAGGCTTTTACTACACCAATTACCAAGTTTCCAGCTTCCAGAGCAAAACTCTAGGTACTCATCCGTTATGGAGTCTTTGCCATCGATTCTTTCAACAGTCATGTGGCAGAAGTCCCCTCACAGGCCCAGATGAAAACTAGGGAAGAACTTCTCACAAACTCATTTGAATGGTCTTCATCCTCATCTGATGATTTGACTTTAATGCACTCCTTTTCAAGTTAGTTCAGTGAATATAACTGAAAGTTTGTCGGGAATGTTAAAATACGAATGCGAAGTGACTGTCAAACAAATTCAATAAAAACAAATGATTAATTCCTAGCTATATTGGCAAATTCTCAACCACTAGTGCAAATACTTTAGTATTACAAAGTGCCATGAAGGAGTAGAAGAAGGCAACAAGCCCATAAACACGCTTATAGCATCAAAGAATGGTGTGTAAACATTGGTAAAACATGTAAACTCAGAAAAACCTGAACACAGCTTTCATTATAGACTGAAATTGCAGTAGTTTACAGCCGCACAGCGGATGGCTGGCAGAGCGTGCCTACGCGCTGATTACGCTAAAGTAACTGCAGGAAACTTAAGTATGGTATGCTGAGCCGAGGACCAATAAGGAGCCATCCGGCGTTATATCCCTATTATCTATGAGCCTATGTGTGTGCATTCGCCATTGCAACGCACACTTCAAAAGAGCAAAATGAGCGTTGTTGCAAATGCTCCTTAATCCTTCCCAGCCTCTCGGTGAGTGCGTCTCTGTCTGGGAATTTGGGGCCCACCACTCCAGGGTCGTCTAAAACCAAGATATTTATGAGATACTTCCTAAAGTGCTTCCATTTAAAGCCATTGGTGGTTTAGTTTCGCATTACTGCCTCAGTCACAAGATGAAAAAGATGTGAATCTGTTCTGCCCAGTCAGGGCCCTGAGGTCATATATAGAGCGTTTGGTTGCTTTCTTGTATAGAATGTATCACACCTAAGCAGACATTGCCATGTTGGGATAGTGATTTATCTCGGCTATTTAAATCAAGGCCCTGTTGCTCCTATATATATATATGTTATATATATAAAGAATAATATAATAATATATAAAGAATATATATATATATATTTAAAGAATAATAATTTTTTATATATATATATATATATATATATATATATATATACATATATATATATATATATTTAAAGAATACACTTTTATACATATATATACAGGTATATAAAAATTATTATTCTTAACTGACATTTAGCTTCTGCAATTAGTTAAGTGTGATTACAATTGTAAGTGATTGGGTCTAATTTCACTGTGCTTAATAGGGACAATAAAGCACCTTGTATGATAGTTACCCAGGTTGTCAGAAGGATACCGTGGTGCTCCTCTACATTGTTGTCAATCGTCCTCGACTGTTGTACACCAGAGTGCTGCTCAGCAACACAGCCAGGTGTAGATGGTGCTTCATGCTTTGAGTCTCCTGAGCCGAGAAAGACAATTGCGGAGTTAGAAAAACTTTCGAGATAATCTAAAATTATTTTAACAGCGTAAATCAGTAAAATTAGTTCGGCGAAGTGTGTTACGCTTAACGATGCTAAGAAAGTGCAACGCCGCTTCCCATTATAAAATAATCTAGTGCAGCTTATTAATTAATATTTGCTCATTCTCAAAAGCCAACATCATGCTGAATGGACATTTCTATCTGGGAATAAGGGCATCTTCTGCTCTGAAGGTGGAGTGTCTCGGACCCATGGAACTGCTTAGAGGTTTGACAAAGATTTAGTTGTGTTTTCAGTACTTCTTGGCTTGCTTCACCTTGTCCACGCCTCCGAAGTCCTCAGTGTCCAGCAGTACCAGAGTGAACCCCTGCTTTAGGGTGGGGTAAAGCACACACTACACCCAGATGCCTCTTCTGTCTTGACTCAATGGTGCTGCTCAGTGCAAACCTGATAATGAAATAAAAATAACTTGTATGCATGAATTAGCAACCTGATTCCAAAAAGTTGGGACACTGCATAAATTGTGAATAAAAAAAGAATGCAATCATTTATAAATTATGAACTATATATTTTATCTATAATACAGAATATAGATAACATATCAAATGCTGGAAAGTGAGACATTTTGAAATGTCATGCCAAGACACATTTTTGGATTTTCAAGTGAGAGCTGATGGTAGAAAGAGCCTCTCAGAGTGGCAGGGGTTCTCTCAGAAGTCATGATGGGCAGAGGATCACCACCCCAATGCTGCGTGCCAAAAATACTGGAGCAATATCAGTGTGAGCTAGAGAAAACTGCAAAGAGTTTGAAGTTATTATCATCTACAGTGCATGGTATTATCATCCAAAGATTCAGAGATTCAGCCCCTGGGGCTAGCGTCATTTAAAATGGACTGTGGCAAAGTGGGAAAACTGTTCTGTGTGGTCAGACCCTAATTCAAATTTAGTTCTTGGAAATTGGGACGCCATGTCACTGACTAAAGAGACAAGGACAACCAAGTTGTTGAGCGCAAGGCCAGTCTGTAAAGCCTGCATCCTGATGGATAGTCTATGTGAGTGTGTGACATGGGTAGCTTACACATCTGAAAGGCACCATCAATGCTGGAAAGGTATATCCAAGTTCTAGGACAACATATGCTCCTGATCCAGACGTCACGCTCTCTTCTTAGGGAAGATCTTGCATTTTCTCCAACATGACAATGCCAGACCACATATACCGTGCATCAACAGAAGCAAATATCATGGCTATATAGAAGAAGGATCCGGGTATTGAAAATGGCCAGCCTGCAGGTGTCCAGATCTTTCATCCAGAGAAAACATTTGGCGCATCATAAAGAGTGAAGATGCCATAAAGAAGACTTCTAAGACAGTTGGAGCAAACTAGAAGCCTGTATTAGACACAAGAATGCATGGACAATATTCCTATTCCTAAACTTGACAGCTTATCTCTCTCAGTCCCTCAGATTGCTTGCAGAGACTGCTAGAAAAAGAAGAGGGGATGCTACCAGTGGTGAAATATGACCTTGGCCCAACTTTTTGAGAGATGTGCTGATGCCATGAAAATTTAAAATCAACTTATTTTTCCTCAAAAATTATACATTCTCAGTTTAACATTTGATATGTCATCTATGTTATATTCTGAATAAATATTAAATGTGAAACTCACGACCATTGCATTCTGTTTTATTCACAATTTGTACAGTGACCCAACTTCTTTTTATATCTTATGTTTTGGAAGTTATCAGCGAGTTTGTTCAACTGGTTTGTTTTCCCCGCGAGTAAGTGTCGACTAGAGGACTTCCTCGAAAAGCGTGGTGAGAGGGCACGTTCACTGGTACACCACCACCACCGCCGCCGATCTGCTCCAGGATCTGGGCAGCGCTGGCTCTCGCGACACAGCTTCCCATCCACCTGTACAATCAAGTATACTGCTTATCTACAGTCACCGGAGAACAAGGCCGTCCAACAGATGAACATAATGAAATCTCATGGATTGTGTATTTAGCGGTTGAGAAATATTCAGCAATTTACAGTAAACAATACAGTGATTTCAGATTAACAGCTTTTTCATTTGTGTTTGTAAAAATGCTTCTCATGTAACCTTTAATGTCTCAATGAAGTGCTCAAATGCACAGTGCATTATTCAATGTGTTGTCATAATTTCCACTGAAACAGGAAGTATTAGGAAGTGGATATATCGAACAGCTCCTCTCTTTTAAAAATAGCAGATAGCGTTTTTTAGTTTATATCACAGCTCGGTCAGAGCCG
>CM031946.1:24001494-24012426 GCA_018749465.1 Paracanthobrama guichenoti | reverse complement strand
AGGAACATAATTGTGAAGACACTGCCTTTTTCTAGTTGTGGGCGTTACAGAAGGTTGTCTGCTGTGTTTGCATTCTTAGCATATGATGTCTTAATACATTTATTGGTATAATTATAAAACCCTATTTAAATAAACTTAACCTGAGTTTATGGAAGTGGCTATTTATAATAAACTCACACAAGAAGTATCTTACCTGACAATGATATTAAAATGGGCAGACTTTGCAGTTTCAGCCATTTGGCTCTACTCAATTTTATCATTTAGTTTTTTCATTGGATAACATTCATGTTAAATTGAAATGAAAGCTTGTGAAAGATTGTTGCACAAACGGTAGCTCAGGTAGGTCAAAAACACATGAAAAGCGTTAGAATAATACAATATCAGCAATCGCAGACATTCACATCAGAACGGGATTAGATTTCACAGAGGACCGCTGATTTTCAGGTAATTTGCTGTGGAATGTTTATTGAGGTGTGAGAAAAACACAGACTTGGCAGATTCGGACAAATCCTGAGCAGGATCAACAGTCCCATCAGTTCAGCTCAAGATTCTTCAGCGTCACTTGCAGGTTCATCTGAAGCCACACAGATGAAGTGCCTATTTGCTTTAAACACAGCCTCCAGATTAATTTGTTCACATAGGTATTTTACAGCAAGGCAAATGTATTTATATAGCACATTTCATACACATTGGCAATTCCAAGGGCTTTACACAGAAAAGGAATTAATATAATCATAAAGTAGCATATGCATAAGAAATAAAAAATAACCTGAATCACTAAGTTAGGGGAACCCCTATCTGGAGCGGAAGAATGGAGTCAGGTTCGTGATTTTACTTTCTTGTTTGTCAGAGCGGATTTACACAGATCTTCCTCACATGGAGAGCTTGACTATTTTCTTGTCTGTCAGAGCGGATCTAAACAGCCATATCGGTCCCTTCTCTTCACCTCTTCCACCCAAACAGCCCAAAGTAATACGATTTTATTTATTTTTGGTAGGAAGTAGGAAAATAAAAACAGTACATCCAGTGTAAAGACCGGAGGACTAGTGTGATATGTTCATATGTTCTTGTTCTGCTCAGCGTTCTGTATGAGGTACATCTGTCTAATGGTCTTTTTGGGAAGGCCGGTGAGGAGCCCATTACAATAATCCACCCTACTGGTGATGAAAGCATGAACAAGTTTCTCCAAGTCTTGTCTGGAAACAAAGCATCTAATTCTTGCAATATTCTTGAGATGATAGTATGATTTAGTTTTCGCCTTTACATGACTACTTAAAGGGGCTTTAGGTAGGAATGGACACCCAGTGGTTGAACTAGCTATTGCAATCCAAATTCAAAATATTGGAGCAGGTTTTGTTTTTCAACCAGCCCCCTCCTCAGACTTGAAGAACACGCAGGTTGCCAGATTGACGACACCAGCAGGAACGAGCGCACCTGACGATGGAAAGCAGCGTTCACACTTGATGTCTTTTTTCAAGCTGCCAGCGTCTGTTTTACATTATAATCCTATGGAATAAACCGTGTTTTCATGAGCGCTTTAAGCGCCAATGCCAACGTCTTTTACTGCAGCTCAGAACATCTTTGCAAGTTGAAAAAAGTTGAACTTTTCTGATAAAAACACCCCGCGTCAAGCACCTTTCTGACAGCTGACCAATGACAAGCGAGTAGTGAGACCTGAAACATTAATCTGACAAGTGCATATATGACTACCACTGTAATAAAATTAAATAAAACACAACCCAGTCTCTTTTTGTTAAATGTAAGTTTATGTATGATGAATAATAGCTATTATAAAAGTATAAGTAAAAGGTATAAGAAGCTATACAAGAAATAAACCAAACAATTCAGTCAAACATACAAAGTCAGCCCTACAACGGTAACGAAAATGTTAAATAGCCTAAAAATATAAAGAATGAAATGAAATAATGAAACTTCACTTTGCCCTCAGCTCCCTAGATTTGCCAGGGAGCAAATTATAGATCCATGAGAGCAAAGATCGCCCGTTACATATACACAAGAGGAATTATATCTCAAGTAACCACTACAGAGACATCAGAGCCAGCGGCAAACGTCAGAAGGACTGGCAGAGCTCTCAGCGGGGTTAACGAGTGCCGAGCGCCACTGATCGACTGGAGCTCACCAGAGCCAGCGGCAAACGTCAGAAGGACTGGCCGAGGAAAGGCTGCTCTCAGCGGGGTTAACGAGCACCACTGATCGACTGGAGCTCACCAGAGCCAGCGGCAAACGTCAGAAGGACTGGCAGGGGAAAGGCTGCTCTCAGTGGGGTTAACGAGCAACGAGCGCCGCTGATCGACTGGAGCTCATCAGAGCCAGCGGCAAACGTCAGAAGGACTGGCCGAGGAAAGGCTGCTCTCAGCGGGGTTAACGAGCACCGAGCGCCACTGATCGACTGGAGCTCATCAGAGCCAGTGGCAAACGTCAGAAGGACTGGCCGAGGAAAGGCTGCTTTCAGCGGGGTTAACGAGCATCGCTGATCGACTGGAGCTCACCAGAGCCAGCGGCAAACATCAGAAGAACTGGCAGGGGAAAGGCTGCTTTCAGCGGGGTTAACGAGCACCGAGCACCGCTGATCGACTGGAGCTCACCAGAGCCAGCGGCAAACGTCAGAAGGACTGGCAGGGGAAAGGCTGCTCTCAGCGGGGTTAACGAGCACCGAGCGCCGCTGATCAAATGGATCTCATCAGAGCCAGCGGCAAACGTCAGAAGGACTGGCAGGGGAAAGGCTGCTCTCAGCGGGGTTAATGAGCGCCGCTGATCGACTGGATCTCACAACTACGAAAACAGCAGATAAAATATTCAAATATGAGCTCTCTTTATAAATAAACCACAGATTTGAGCTTTACACAAGTACATTATCACCTGAAAAAGTCTTAAAACTACATTTCGTTACACACATTAACAGTAGTATTTTTAAATAACACTCTTGCTGCGGCTGTTGTTAAGACGCCCTCGGCTGCTTGGGGAGTAGCAGATAGCAATAAAGGATATAACGCCGGATGGATTATTTTGGATGGATGTCGAGGTTTTTTTAGGACAGGAATGTTCGCTCTCTGACTCTGACCCCTTTCGTTTGGCAGCTTCCATGACTGGACTAAACTGAAATGACATGCGCCGTGTTTGCCGCCAACTGGCAACCCGGGTTGCCTAAATACAATTGGATAAACTGACAGTGGGCGTGTTACACAGACCAAAACAAAGACAGAGTGTCATTTTCACAGGAGAATAACTGACTATAGCATTGTTTTTCAGATAAACAATTATGTTAAACTTAGCATGTTTTTAAATATCTGCAAACATATTATTGTATTTTTATGCTTTAGTGGAGTCAAAAACCTACATAGAGCCCCTTTAAACTAAGGTCTGTCTCCAGAATCACACCAAGATTCCTGACTTGATTTTTTTGCCCCCTAGCCTCGAGGCATGCATTCACCTTGAGAACTTCATCTTTGTTTCCAAATGCAATGAGTTCAGTTTTGTCTTTGTTCAACTGAAGAAAGTTTTGTTCAACTGAAGAAAGTTGTTAACTTTATCAATGCATCTGCACAGGGAGTCAATGGGGCTGTAGTCGTTAGGCGATAGGGATCAGTAGATCTGGGTGTCGTCTGCATAGTTGTGGTCAGCATTTTGGATCTTTCTCAATATTTGGCTCAGTGGGAGCATGTACAGGTTGAACAGGAGTGGCGCAAGAATTAAGGGGTCCCCATAGGGGACTCCGCAAGCCATGGATGTCCACTCAGACTTATGGTCACCAATACTTGCATAATAACCTCTCCCTTCTAAGTATGACCTGAACCATTTTAGGACCATCCCAGAAAGCCCAACCCAGTTTTCCAGCCTGTCAAGAAGTATGTAGTGATCGACAGTGTCAAATGCAGCACTGAGGTTGAGTATACACACACACACACACAAAAAAAGTGTGTATCGGCACATAAAAGGTAATTTCTGTGTATAGAGCATGCAAATTGAAAGCATGAACTAGTGCTATAGATACACAGTACTAGAAGATTGGGCTTGGACTGATAGCAGTTGTCGAATTGGAGGTGTCCACCTGGCTTTTATGAACAGAAATGATCTCTGAATCACTCTCAGAGTCAGTGTCAGATGAACTGTCAAGAGACATCCTTATCTGAATCTGCTCCTTCATTAGACTCAGCATCATCAAGCATCAGCAACAGTGATGCACATGACGTCTTCCAGTGTTCCCAAGTCCTCGGTTTATATCGTTCTTTTGTGCATGCGGGTCAGTTCAGAACCATAATCTGTTCAAACTGGAAATAAGATATTGGCCACATTTAAAACAACAATGTGAACATTAAGGCGTGCAGTGTTAATGTTGCCATGCTGCACATATTATTGTAACAGTTAAATTATAAGTAACTGAAATATGTCAGGGCATGATAAAACACCTCCAGGGCCCAAAAACCTCCTCAGACCCCAGAGGGTTAATGTGACCTTTTCGGTTGAAACATTTTGTACATTGTTGGCAAGGTGAAGAGACTCTTTAGGTGTAAATTATCATGTGGATTTGAAGGCTTCCATGTTGAGCCAAACTCTGTGTTGACAGGTTCTAAAGCTTTTCTCCTGTGTGGATTTTCATGTTAAATGTTCCTTTTTGGCTGAAACTATTTTTCACTCTGTTGGCAGGTGAAAGGCTTCTCTTCGGTGTGAACTCTCATGTGGTCTTTTAAGGTTTGTTGTTGACAGAAACTCTTTCCACACTGTTGGCAGGTGTAAGGCTTCTCTCTGGTGTGAAGTCGCATATGCCTGTTAAAGGTTCCTTTTTGTGTGAAACTTCTTCCACACTGCTGGCAGGTGAAAGGTTTCTCTCCAGTATGAATTCTCATGTGGTCTTTTAAGGTTCGAGGTTGATTGAAACTTCTTCCACACTGAGGGCATGTGAACGGCTTCTCTCCCGTGTGAATTCTCATGTGGACATTAAGGTTTGCTGGAGTACTGAAACTCTTTCCACACTGTTGGCAGGTGTAAGGCTTCTCTCCAGTGTGAGTTCTCATGTGGGATTTCAGGTTTCGAAGATGATTGAAACTCTTTCCACACTGTTGGCAGGTGAAAGGATTTTCTCCGGTGTGAACTCTCATATGCCTGTTAAAAGTTCCTTTTTGTGTGAAACTTTTTCCACACTGTTGGCAGGTGAACGGCTTCTCTCCAGTGTGAATACTTGTATGGTCTTTCAAGATCTGATGTTGACTTAAACTTCTTCCACACTGTTGGAAGGCAAGCGGCTTCTCTCCCGTGTGAATTCTTATGTGGGCTTCAAAGCGTACTTTTTGAGTGAAACTCTTTCCACACTGAGGGCATGAGTAAGGCTTTTCTCCAGTGTGTACTCTCATATGGTTCTTTATGGTTCGTTGTTGACAGAAACTCTTTCCACACTGTTGGCAGGTGTAAGGCTTCTCTCCGGTGTGAACTCGCATATGCCTGTTAAAAGTTCCTTTTTGTGTGAAACTTCTTCCACACTGCTGGCAGGTGAACGGCTTCTCTCCAGTATGAATTCTCATGTGGTCTTTCCAGGTTCGATATTGATTGAAACTTCTTCCACACTGTTGGCAGGTGAACGGCTTCTCTCCCGTGTGAATTCTTATGTGGGCTTCAAAGCGTACTTTTTGAGTGAAACTCTTTCCACACTGAGGGCATGTGAAAGGCTTTTCTTCAGTGTGAACTCTCATGTGGACTTTAAGGTTTCCTTTTCTGTTGAAACTCTTTCCACACTGTTGGCAGGTAAAAAGGCTCTCTCCAGTGTGAAGTCTCATGTGGTTCTTTAAGGTTCGATGTTGATAGAAACTCTTTCCACACTGTTGGCAGGTGAAAGGCTTCTCTCCGGTGTGAACTCTCATATGGTCCTTTATGGTTCGTAGTTGACAGAAACTTTTTCCACACTGTTGGCAGGTATAAGGCTTCTCTCCGGTGTGAACTCTCAAATGCCTGTTAAAAGTTCCTTTTTGTGTGAAACTTCTTCCACACTGCTGGCAGGTGAACGGCTTCTCTCCAGTATGAATTCTCATGTGGTCTTTCCAGGTTCGATGTTGATTGAAACTTCTTCCACACTGTTGGCAGGTGAACGGCTTCTCTCCCGTGTGAATTCTTATATGGGCTTCAAAGCGTACTTTTTGAGTGAAACTCTTTCCACACTGAGGGCATGTGAAAGGCTTTTCTCCAGTGTGAACTCTCATGTGAACATTAAGGTTTCCTTTTCTGTTGAATCTTCTTCCACATTGTTGGCAGGTAAAAAGGCTCTCTCCAGTGTGAACTCTCATGTGGTTCTTTATGGTTCGAAGTTGACAGAAACTCTTTCCACACTGCTGGCAGGTGTAAGGCTTCTCTCCAGTGTGAAGTCTCATGTGGTTCTTTATAGTTCGAAGTTGACAGAAACTCTTTCCACACTGTTGGCAGGTGAAAGGCTTCTCTCCGGTGTGAACTCTCATATGGTCCTTTATGGTTCGTCGTTGACAGAAACTCTTTCCACACTGTTGGCAGGTGTAAGGCTTCTCTCCAGTGTGAACTCGCATATGCCTGTTAAAGGTTCCTTTTTGTGTGAAACTTCTTCCACACTGCTGACAGGTGAACGGCTTCTCTCCAGTATGAATTCTCATGTGGTCTGTCCAGGTTCGATGTTGATTGAAGCTTCTTCCACACTGTTGGCAGGTGAACGGCTTCTCTCCCGTGTGAATTCTTATGTGGGCTTCAAAGCGTACTTTTGAGTGAAACTCTTTCCACACTGAGGGCATGTGAAAGGCTTTTCTCCAGTGTGAACTCTCATGTGGACATTAAGGTTTCCCTGATTAGTGAAACTCTTTCCACATGAAGGCAGGAGTAAGGCTTCTCTCCGGTGTGAACTCTCATATGAACTTTAAGGCTTCCATGAGTACTGAAACTCTTTTCACACTGAAAGCATGAGTAAGGCTTCTCTCCAGTGTGAGTTCTCATGTGGACTTTAAGGTTTTCATTCTTATCGAAACTCTTTCCACACTGAGAACATGTGTAAGGCTTTTCTCCAGTGTGAATTCTCATGTGCTTGTTAATGCTTCCTTTTTGAGTGATACCATTCCACACTGTTGGCTGGTGTAAGGGCTCTCTCCAGTGTGAATTCCCATGTGGACTTTAAGGTTTCTATGTAGAGCAAAACTCTCTCCACATCGTTGGCATGTGTAGGGCTTTTCTCCAGTGTGAATTCTCATGTGCCTGTTCCAGCTCCCTTTTAGAGTGAAATTTATTCCACATTGTTGGCAGGTAAATTGCCCCTTTCCAGTTCTCATGACTTTGAGTTTTCCATGTCGATTGAAATTCTTTCCAAATTTAAAACAAGTTAAATAACTTCTTATATTTTGAGCAGTTTTTCTTGTGGAAGTTGTTTCAGTCTGTGAACAACTGAAAGATTTTTCTCCAGTTATGAAATCAAGAAGATTCTCATACTGATCTTTCTCTTCAATTTCATTGAGCACTTCCCTCTCCTCTTTCAGAGCCATTAGGTCTACTGTGAAAAAAAACAAAAAGAAAAAATTATTTAAAGTCAACTTCAATTTGATGGCATTAATGGCAACCGACATCAAAATATTTAGATATGTAATGCATCAAAACCAAGAACGTCTGTTCTAGATCCTATATACCAGGGGCTGTCCAAACCTGCTCTGGAGGGCCGGTGTCCTAAAGTGTTTAGCTCTAACTTGGCCCAATACCCCTGCCTGGAAGTTTCTGAAGTTGCCAGAAGACATTAATTAGCTGGTTTAGGTGTGTTTAACTGGGGTTAGAGATTTTCGTCTATGCTTTGAAAGAGATGCACCGGTCAACTTGCCATGAATCATAACTGGACATTTTTTGTTTTGGCTGATCTCTGTACTAGACTAGCACACAAACTGCATTGCAATAATTTCCCAAAATATCCAATGTGTAGAAATATTATTAGTTTTGAAAAAAGGATGTTAACTCAAGCCAGAGATGGAACACGGAATATGGATAGAAAGATCGAACAGACACGCCAGAAGAGAAAATAGTAGTACTTAAAAGCACAGCGCTTCTGTTTTATAAGTGCCACCAAGTGGCAGATAATGAATGTGCATTTATTCAGTCCATGTGCTAATTTTGTTTTGCGCAGGTGTCATGTAACAATTTCACAAATCTAATGTCCGACAATTCTGTTTTTGCTTTAAATCTCAAAAGTTATACAATCTAATTTGAATCAAAAACCACTGCTCATGCAGCATGTGTAACATCTTTGTTTAAATCATAATTCAAATGAAGTGGTGCCTCTAATGGCTACAGATATTTGAGGCCAGTTTTTTTGCATGTTGAGCAAATAAGCAACAAATATATTTGCTTAACCCCCATGGGTCAACGGAAGCACCATTGCGATCACTTGGATTTTTTTCATGCTTAGAGCGATATGAACTTATTCTCCGGCACCATTGGTTATACTGATCAAAGTAATACATCATTCGAATAGGTTGCTGAATTTTCCAAATGATTTCATGCTGTGCTGATTAGAATATGCATCCAGGAGAAAACGGTGAGTGGGCTGTCATTAGGAAAAACAGTGTGGGGGTTTAAACACTAATAGCAATATAAAATGTTATGCAGAAAACCAGTAAATTAAATTAAGTTCCACGTGTATGTCAATATTTTGGGGCAAAAAGGGGTATTAAAAATATCTTAAAAAAGGTAAAAAAGTTTCCCAACATGAACCAGTAAACAGAGGTTGTTCCAAACGGTACCAGCTGCCTACATTCAAAATAAGAAATCTACATTCTTCTGGAATCTACATGCTGAACAAACTGCCATGGATGACTTTCTGGAAAACAGCCAGGGAAGCCAGGATAACATATTACAGCCTCTAGTAACACCAGAGCAACAGTCCCCCTCACCAGACATGTTATTCCTCTCTCCAGCATCCCCGCTTCTGAGCTTCTCTGAGAAATGTATTCTAGAATCAAACTATCACACTATTGCTGCGAGCCCCCAGATATCAACCAAAAAGTGTTGAGCCCCACAACCACCAAAGCCTATGGGCCCAGCTCGTCCTCCCCCTCCTCTTGTGAGAGCTCTTCAGCCTCTGCCACAAAGCCAAGGCCCACACTCCTCCTCCATCTGCTGTAGGTGAACCAAAAACATACCAGCTCTCAGTGATGTGTCGGGTCCCCGCTATAACAGTAACTTTATCACGTTTACAGAACAAGAACCCAGTGTTCATGTAGCGTGCTCTATTCGTGTTTTATTATGTGAAGTCTAAGGCCTTTCAAGCCATATGGCAAACCCATCTAATCTGCTGCTTATTACACGTCAAACTAATATTACTCTGGGGACAAAAAGTAAGACCGTTAAGTTGGCACTTTTAAACATCCGCTCACATAAATAAATAATTTCTAGTCAACGACTTAACCACAAACAACCTGGATTTTAAGTTTCTAAACAAAACATGGCTAGAAGACAGCTGCGGTTCAATAGTCTTCAATTAAACAGCCCCTCCTAACTTTACTTTTATGAGTGGTTCTGCAGAGCGGTTAGGAGAGGTGGAGGTATTGCTGCTCTTTTTAAAGATACCCATCAAATGTAAGCAAGTGTCATTTGATGATTACCTGTCTTTCGAATATCTGGGTACTGTGTTAAAGGGGGCTCCATGCATTCTACTTATTATTTACAGGCCTCCGAAATACTTTCCAGCCTTTGTTGAGGACTTTACAGAGCTGTTATCAACAATCACGTCTGAGTTTGACTGTTTTACTATTGCTGGGGATTTTAACATTCACATTGACAATGCTGAATCCAGTACAACAAAAGATCTCATGACTGTTTTTATCACTTTTAATCTGACTCAGCATGTACATGGACCCACATACATTCATGGTCAAACTCTAGATTTACTTATCAGTAAGGGTCTAAACATTTTATCAATTGTTATTAAGGATGTAGCACTGTCTGATAATTTCGGTTTTCTTTGATATATTGATCTCTCCTGAAGCTAGATCTGTCTCTGTCAAAAACAGATGCTTAAATGAGAACACTAGTGTGCGGTTTATGAAGGCCATATCTCTGACACCAAGCATATCTGCAGACTCTGTTGATTTTTGATCATAGATTATCATAGATTACTGTAATGTTCTACTGGGTAGTTGCCCTGCTCACGTAATAAATAAACTCCTGATCCAAAACGCAGCAGCTCGAGTTCTTACTAGAACCAGGAAGTATGACCATATTATCCTGGTTCTGTCAACACTGCACTGGCTCCCTATTAAACATCATATACATTTTAAAATCTTGCTAATTACTTACAAAGCACTGAATGGTTTAGCTCCCCAGTACTTGAGCGAGCTCTTAATGCATTATAATCCATTACGTCTATTGCGGTCTCAAAACTCTGTCCTGTTGATAATCCCTAGAATATCAAAATCAACTGCAGGCAGTTGATCCTTTTCCTATTTAGCACCTAAACTCTGTAACAGTCTTCCTAGCATTGTTCGGGAAGCAGACACACTCTTTTAGACTCTTTTAGTCAGTTTAAATCTAGACTAAAAACGCATCTCTTTACTATGGCATACATGGAACATTATCAATCTCTATTATTCAAATCAGTTAAATGATTGTTAGGCCTGAACACTTCCCATAACACCTGATGTACTCGTTACATCATAAGAACAGTGGCATCTACGCTAATGTTCGTCTCTCTGTTTATCCCGAGGTTTACTGCAGTCAGCCGTATCCAGGCCGTATCCAGATCAGATGGTGGACCTGCGCCTGGACATGGCCAACGCATCCCTGAAATGTCTGCAGAGAACGTGTCAATTAAACTCTCTCCCTGTAAATGCCGCATCGACATGACATCCTCATTAAACCCATCTCCGGCATGACTACTCCGAACTTTCGAGCAATCTTATGAATATCTATTTACCTAATATGACTTAAGAC
>CM031946.1:23956566-23999999 GCA_018749465.1 Paracanthobrama guichenoti | reverse complement strand
GATCTTCTCATGTGTTTTCAGATCTGATGACCGACTGAATCTCTTGTCACAGTGTGAACACTGGTAAGGTTTTTCTCCAGTGTGGATCTTCTCATGTGTTTTCAGATCTGATGACCGACTGAATCTCTTGTCACAGTGTGAACACCTGTAAGGTTTTTCTCCAGTGTGGATCTTCTCATGTCTTTTCAGATTAGATGACTGACTGAATCTCTTGTCACAATGTGAACACTTGTAAGGTTTTTCTCCAGTGTGGATCTTCTCATGATGTCCTTTCAGATGTGCTGACACACTGAATCTCTTGTCACAGTGTGAACACTTGTAAGGTTTTTCTCCAGTGTGGATTTTCTCATGTGTTTTCAGATCTGATGACTGACTGAATCTCTTGTCACAGTGTGAACACTTGTAAGGTTTTTCTCCAGTGTGGATCTTCTCATGTCTTTTCAGATGTGCTGACACACTGAATCTCTTGTCACAATGTGAACACTTGTAAGGTTTTTTCTCCAGTGTGGATCTTCTCATGTCCTTTCAGATGTGCTGACACACTGAATCTCTTGTCACAATGTGAACACTTGTAAGGTTTTTCTCCAGTGTGGATCTTCTCATGTGTTTTCAGATGTGCTGACTGACCGAATCTCTTGTCACAGTGTGAACACTGGTAAAGTTTTTCTCCAGTGTGGCTCCTCTCATGTGTTTTCAGATGTGCTGACTGACTGAATCTCTTTTCACAGTGTGAACACTTGTAAGGTTTTTCTCCAGTGTGAATTCTCTGGTGCAGTTTTAAACAGTTTGCTGTAGTAAAAGTCTTCTCACACTCAAAGCACATGTACTCTCTCACACCAGTGTGTATTTTCTCATGTTTATGTAAACTTCGCTGATGTGAAAAACTCTTTCCACACACAGAACATGAATATGGCTTCTCCTTCGTATGAACTCTCAGGTGTGACTTCAGGGCTGATGTATCAAAAATGTTTTGCTGCACTGATCACATGCATACGGCTTCACTCTGATGTGGATCCTCATGTGACGCTCAAGATGATGTTTCATTGAGAAACTCTTTCCACATTGATTGCATGTGACGGCTTCTCTCCAGTGTGGATTCTCATGTGTTCCTCAAGATTTTTTTTTTTTTGAAACACTTCCCACACTGATCACATTGAATGGTCTCTCTCGGTGTGGATTCTCATGTGATCATTAAGGGTTGATGATTGTGTGAAACTCTTCCCACACTGAGCGCAGGTGAAAGATTTCTTGGCTCTTCTTTTCTTTATAAATGTCTCTTTAGTCTTTGAGCGACTCAAAGGTTTTTCTGCAGGTTTGACATGATGTTCCTCCTCCATTTCACTCAGTTCTTCACTCTCCTCGTTCTCTTCCATCAGGTCTGAAATCAAAGAAAAACTGTTTAATTGCATTTCAGTACATCAAAGTAAATAAAAGAGAAATATGAAGTGAAAGGACATAAAACGTTAATTTGTTTGATGCATTAGGTACATTGATCTACCAGCTAATATTTAAAACATAAATTAGGCACAGATCTAGTTTCTGTAGAGAAAGAATGACACAATTATCTAATTTAACATTAAAAATTATGCAGCATTGCCATAACTTGGCACCTAATTTTAGATTGATATTTAATTAATTTTATGAATTACCCTATAATTCAAGTTCAGAAACTGTTGGAAACTCTTTTCCTCCTTGAAGCAGAGACCAGGAGACTTGAATATATCTTCAGCAGGATTCTTTATTGAGAACTTGCGCTGTGTTTCATCTGTGGTCATCAAGTCTACTCAAACCAGTTTACACTGTAATTTATCCACATTTCAGGGGAGGATTAACACAGTAGAGGAGGAGACAATCTGAACACAAGAATGCAAATGCTGTATATGTAAAGAGACCTGCCCCCAGACTCCAATCCTAATCTAATCAGCCTAACGATTACAGGGGCTCCAAGCGCCGTTAAAGACAAAAGGTGAGAATCTCAGTAATCTGGCTCATTTGACTTAATAAAGAGAACAGGAACTGGCCTGGAGACTTTGCATAACAGATGTCGTCATCTTTACCTTAAATACTAAACCAATTTCATCGTCGTTATCTTAAATACAATGTACTTTAAACATATTCTTAAATTTGTAATACCAGTTACTTTAAAGGGATAGTTCATCCAAAAACGAAGATTTGATGGGCCCCAGGGCATCCAAGATGTAGGTGTGTTTGTTTCTTCAGTAGCTCTGTTGCTCTGTGTTAGTCGTATAATTGATGTTACTGGGGTCCGTTTATAGTAAGAGAGCTATGAGTTAAAAACATAGACATACGAATCCATATTAGTGGTGTACATACAAAGTGGTGTACATCAGATTAGAGCAAAATGATAGGAATGAGAGAATTGAAACTATTGTGGAAGCAGCAAAAAAGTGTCTTGGGATGTCAAGTACAGAATGGAAACCGTTACAAGAAATAATGGTAATGGTATGGTAATAATGGTACCTACCATCTTTCAGTGGAATAGCTGAAGTTTAATAACAAATGGACAGGAATTTAAGAAGGACTGAAAGGACAGACCGGATATAATATGCATTCAAGAAACATGGTTGAGACCACATCTAGATTTTGTATTGGCAGGAAACAATTCAGTCAGACATGATAGAGCAAATAAACACCCGGCTGTCTTACATTTGTTAAATATAATTTAGCTTTACAGAAGAATAAATCTGTCGGGTGGACATGAATGCAGTTATTGAGGTATACAGAACACAAGGCTCAATCAAAATAATTATTACAATCCATGTCATATTTGAACAACAGCAGTGTTTGAGGAAATACTGGGAGAGGAAAGTCACCGAGAAGTTTGGTGTGGTGATTTTAATGCACACAATAGTGATCATACTGATATAATGGCACAGTGATTGAAGAAGTGATGGGTAATAGTCAGCTGCAAATATGGCTTGATCCCAAAACAAATTTAACAAAAGGTTTCTCAGTGGTTTACAGTAGTATCAGACATACTTAAAAACAAAAGTTTACTAAAGTTTGACTACAAGAAAGGCCCCATTTTCAAAATGGCGGCCATCAGGTCCTTAATATGACCATTACTTTTTTGTATTCCTCCTAGACCAGAGCTGCGTTCCAGTTGTTTTTATTATGCCCTTCACTCATTAACTTCCCTCCGCCTCGTTCACTCGGATGTGCGTCATTGCTTACGTCGCATGAGTGCCCACTACTGGCGGGACCTTTGCAACTGGAACGCAGTATTGATGAATGCAGAAGCGCAGAGGATAGAGCAAAACAAAACACCGGTCATGAATTAGAGTCTAAAACGAGAATTTTTTAAAGAGAAATGGTGGAGGATTTCGATATAAGAGAAGAGGGGCTTGAGTTTGTTGCCCAGCACTATCCACAAGAGCCGTCAAAACTTGCAATGCTCCTATTACGTCACATCAGAGGTTCAAGGGTTACTCTTTTGATGTAAGTCGAACTGCGTATGTCATAGAAGAATCTCATGAAGAATGTCATATACACCTAGAATGACTTGAGGGTGAGTAAATCATGGGATAATTTTCATTTTTGGTTGAACTAACCCTTTAAGGGCCATTTTATACCTAAAACTTTTCCCACAGTGCCCACATGTAAACGGCTTCTCTCCAGTGTGAACTCTCATGTGCCTGTTAAGGCTTCCTTTTCAGTTGAAACTCTTTCCACACTGAGGACAGGTGTAGAGTTGCTCCCCAGTGTGAGTGGCTTCTCTAAATATGAAGTCTAATGTGTTTGTTTAAGTTTCCAATTTGAGTGAAACTTCTTCCACACTGTTGGCACGTGTAAGGCTTCTCCCCAGTGTGAATTCTCATGTGTCTGTTAAGGTTTCCTTTTTCAGCGAAAGTCTTACCACAGTGAGGGCATGTGTAAGGCTTCTCTCCAGTGTGAATACTCATGTGCCGGTGTTACGTCCTTTAGGACTCTGTGTTTTTGTGTGTGTGTGTTCTGTTTCAGAAACCTGTCCTCCCATTGGTTCATCCACCTGCATGCGTTCCAGCCAATTGCTGCCTGTCCTGTAGGATCAGCCAATCGTATACCATGCCCTGAGATCTGCAAAGCCTATAAAACTCAAGATGGCGGTTTTATGAGGGGGGCTGCTTCTTGCTTTGTACAGCTTGTTATTGTATTGTAGAGCTTTTCTGTTTGTCATTGTTTCTTTTGTTATTTTGATGTCTTTTTGCCCTGGTTAATTTTGTAAGGCCTTTGGGCCTTGTTTTTTGTTTTTTGAATGTCTTTGTTTTTGAATTGGGAACAGGTTATGGGCCCTATACATAGTGCACATGTAGTTTATGGTTCTGTCTATTTACACCAGGTAAGGAGTGTTTGCCACCCCTTGTAAGTTTTGGTTGTAAGTAGAGTAGTTAGGTTTTGTTTATGTTTTGTTTTCAGACAGTTTTCTTTGTATTGTAGTTAATTGGGTTTTGTTTTATTTGTTTCTTTTTGTTGGCAACACTCTTGTTCCCTTTTCACCTTTTTGATTTTCCCTTTGTACATATGTAAATACATATAATCTTTCAGTAAAGCTTTACTACTTATGTTTAAAGCTCTGTTGTTGGTCTGCTTAAATCCCCCTTTTGGTTAGTTTTCTTACACGGCTGGTCTAGCTGATTCCTTTCTAGTTTGTTTATGTCCCTTTGAATATCCCTAGACTAATAGGGACGTAACAAATTGGGGGCTCATCCGGGATACTATTTTTGAAATCTTTGAAAATGGACTGAACGGAATCTGAGTAGTATTATGGCGTCGTTTGATATAAACCAGTTTGTTGACAACCCTAGTGTTGCGCAACTTGATAAATGCCGTAAGGTGGATTTAAGAACTGTTGCAGATCACTTTGGTATTGTTGTATCAGGAAGTATAGTGAAGGAGCGGTTAAAGCAGATAATTTTGGAAAGATTGGTGGAGCTGCAGATCTTAAAAGGACCAGTGCGAGATGGTGCTGATAGTTCTGAATCTGATGCTGTGAGGGTAAGTAGGGATGTGTCTGAAGGTGGATCAGATGTATTGCATGCAGATCTTGGTGGACCTAAGATAGCTGTTGAGGCTAAGACTGCAGCTACCTTACCAGGTTTTGACCCTTTTTCTCCAGTCTCCTCTGGTTTGGAGACAAACCAGAGGAGATGCCAGACTAAAGGTCCGTTTGGCAGGTCTCCAGATCGAGGCTCAGGACAGAGCCCAGGCTCGTAAGGCTGAAATAGAGCTTCGTTTAGAAGTGCGCAGGTTGGAAATTGAGGCTGATACAGCTGTTCGTTTGCGTAAATTGGAACTGGAATCTGCACGGGCGCAAGGATCAATCAGTTCTAAAGTATCATCCTCAGACCAACCTGCTACTTCATTAGATGTGAGTAAATACATTACTTTAGTTCCATCTTTTCGAGAGACTGAAGTCGACTCTTATTTTAGTGCTTTTGAGCGCATTGCGACTTCCTTCCATTGGCCAAAGGAAGTATGGTCTCTCTACTCCAATGCCAATGCAAATGCAAGAATGATTTGGTGATTAAACAGATAGCCTGCAGCTCTGAAAACAGCAGCTCTACGTGCCTATGAGCTTGTTCCTGAGGCATACAGGCAAAAATTTAGGAGTTATAGAAGGCAAATAGTCAGACATTCATTGAGTTTGCCAGAGAGAAAGGAATTCTCTTTGATAAGTGGTGTGCTGCTACCAAAGCTATTGATTATAATTCTCTCCGAGAACTCCTTCTGTTGGAAGAGTTTAAGAACTGCTTGCCTGAGCGTATTGTAGTTTATTTAAATGAACAGAAAGTGTCCTCTTTGTCTGCGGCTGCAGTTTTAGCAGATGAGTTTGTGCTCACTCATAAAAATGTTTTTGTATCAAAGGATCAAAAACCTATGTCAGTGCCTACTAATTCAGTGCCTTTGCCTTCTGCACCTAGTCAGGTAAAATTACCTTCTGTCCACCCAAAAGAGCGAGAATGCTTTTACTGTCACAATGTTGGGCATGTTATTGCTGATTGTATATCGCTGAAAAGAAAGCAGACACAATCACAAGGGATAGGTCAAAAAAAGTGTAGCTTTAATTAAGAATGTCCCTTTGTCTCCTGAAGAAACTGTTTCCAACAGTGACATAATTCCTGATTCTGCTTACACTCCATTCATTTTTAAGGGGCTTGTCTCAGCAACAGGACAGCCTGAGGATCAGAAGCTGATTCGTATCCTGAGGGATACTGGAGCAGCCCAGTCGCTTGTGCTTGCAGATGTGTTGCCGTTGACTGATCAAACCTCATGTGGGGTGAGTGTGATAGTGCAGGGTATTGAGATGGGATGTGTACCAGTACCTTTACACACTGTGCACATAGAGTCAGACTTAGTGACTGGTTTCTTTAGAGTTGGGGTGCAGCCAACTTTGCCTATAAAAGGGATTGACTTCATCATGGGAAATTATATAGCTCATGGAAAAGTAACACCAATGCTTGAGGTAGCTGATCAAATAGATCACTGTTGTATAAACGATGAATTGTTTCACAACTTTCCAAAAGTTTTCCCTAGTTATGTCATTACTCGTGCACAGGTACAGAAATTAAAACATGTCAATCTGGCTGATTCTTTTATAGGCCCAATGTTGATGAATGATCTGGTCCAGGACAACTCAAAAGTGTCTGCCTCTTCAGACTTTGGTTTGAAGGCTAAGCCCGTTTCCTCAAAACTGCCTGTACAGTTTGACCCGCTTAAGTTTTTGGTTTCTCGTGAGCAATTGGTTGCTGCTCAACAGTCTGACCCTTCTTTGGTTAAGAGTTTTTCATTAGTTGTCCCTTCTGAAGCAGTTAATGACAGAGACAGTCTATTACCTTGAGGATGAGGTATTAATGCGCAGGTGGACTCCTCCTGGTGTGGGAGATTTAGACTGGAGTGCTACATATCAAGTGGTAGTTCCTTCTATTTTAAGAGAACAAGTATTGTGTCTGGCTCATGACTGTGTATGGTCTGGACATCTAGGCATCACAAAAACCTATCATCGTATTTTGAAGCACTTTTTCTGGCCAGGTTTGAAATCTGACGTGGCACAGTACTGTAAAACCTGTCATACATGCCAACTGGGAGGTAAGCCAAACCAAAAAGTTCCTCCAGCTCCTCTCTGTCCAATTCCTGTTGTGGGAGAGCCCTTTGAGCATGTAATGGTTGACTGTGTGGGCCCTTTGCCCAGGACTAAATCTGGTAATCAGTTCTTGTTGACCATAATGTGTGTTACTACAAGATTTCCAGAGGCTATTCCCTTACGAAAAATCACTGCTACCTCAGTGGTAAAAGCATTGACCCAGTTTTTTTTCAACGTTTGGGCTCCCTAAAATTCTCCGGACTGATCAGGGCTCTAATTTTCTTTCTAAAGTGTTCAATCAAGTTTTGGAGACCTTGATTATTCATCACAGAGTCTCTAGTGCTTATCATCCAGTGTCCCAGGGTGCTCTTGAGCGTTGGCATCAGACATTAAAATCTATGCTGCGAAAATACTGTTTGGAAACTGAAAAGTGCTGGGACGAAGGAATTTCTTTTGTTTTATTTGCTGTGCGTGAGGCTGTGCAGGAATCCCTTGGATTTAGTCCTGCGGAACTTGTCTTGTGGAACCGGTCTCCATTCAGGGAATATGAATGAATACAGATCGTCCTGTTATGCTCTCAGACGAGCAGTTAAAGCCGCAAAACTCCGTTATAAAGACCGAGTGGAGTCTCATTTCCAACTCAACGACTCGCGGCGCATGTGGCAAGGTCTGAGGTCCATCTGCTCCTTTGGATCTAAATCCTCTGCAGAGGCAAGCGTTGATCCGTTGCTCGTGAACGAGTTAAACTCTTTCTATGCTCGCTTTGACTGTAACCGCGGCAACGCGACTCCGCCAAGTGGCGCGTTAGAGGAAATTACTCAGAGCAGCAACAATCACGTGATCTCTGTCTCGGAGGATGAAGTTCCGGAGAGCACTCAAGCGTGTGGACGTCAGGAAAGCTGCTGGGCCGGATGGTATTTCAGGTCGTGTTCTGCGGTCCTGTGCTGATCAGCTCACCGGGTTGTTTACATCTATCTTTAATGAGTCCTCGCTACATCTGTGGTCCCCACCTCCTTCAAAAAATCCACCATCATCCCTGTCCCTAAGAACAGTAAACCCTCTTGCCTAAATGACTATCGTCCAGTGGCTCTCACGTCTATAGTCATGAAGGTCTTTGAGAGACTCATTAAAAACACCATTTGCGCCTTCATTCCTGACACTTTGGACCCTCTTCAGTTTGCCTATCGTCCCAATAGATCGACTGAAGATGCCATCTCATGTCCTCCACTCCTCCTCACTCACATCGACAGCAAAAGTGGGAACTACGTAAGACTGCTATTTATTGACTATAGCTCAGCCTTTAACACCATAGTTCCCACCAAGCTAACCTCCAAACTCCTGGATCTCGGCCTGAATCCTTCTCTCTGCCACTGGATTGAGGACTTCCTCACTGGCAGGCCTCAGGTGGTGAGAATAGGCCAGTCCACCTCCACCTCCATCACCCTGAGTGTGGGAGCTCCACAGGGCTGTGTCCTGAGCCCCCTGCTCTACTCTCTCTACACGCATGACTGTTTGTCCACACACAGCTCCACCTCTATCATCAAATTTGCTGATGATACTGTTGTCCTGGGCCTCATTTCCAACAACAATGAGACGGCATACTTGGACGAGGTGGAGCATCTAACAGCATGGTGCCAGGACAACTGTCTCTCTCTGAATGTTGGCAAGACCAAAGAAATGATTGTGGACTTCAGGAAGAGACAGCAACGGACATACTCCCCCTCATGATCAGCGGGTCACCAGTAGAGAGAGTGAGCAGCTTCAAGTACCTGGGAGTAAACATCTCCGAGGACCTGACCTGGACTGCTCACATTCAGACACAGGTGAAAAAGCCAGGCAAAGACTGTACCACCTGCGCCAGCTGAGGAAATTCAGGGTTTCACCAGCTATCCTGAAAACTTTCTATTTAGGGGCGATAGAAAGTGTTTTAACTCAGTGCATCACAGCGTGGTATGGGAACAGCACCAGTCATGACCGCAAAGCCCTGCAAAGAGTAGTGCGCTTATCCGGCGTATCTCAGGGTCAGCTCTCCCGTCTCTGCAGGACGTCTACACCAAACGCTGCAAAGGTAGAGCTACCAAGATCATCAAGGACTCTAATCACCCTGCAAACCCTCATTTCACGCTGCTACCATCTGGTAAGCGCTTCCAAGCCTGATGGCCAAAACTGAGAGACTCAGGAGGAGCTTCTTCCCCAGGCCATCAGACTCCTGAACTCAGTCACTTAACATCACGTGACTTCACTTCAGGATAAACATCGATACACTGACATTGCACTGCACTTTCTGTTCTCGTTGTTACTGTGTAACAACCTGTCATAAACCTGTTTGCACATTATACTCTTTATACATTTGTTAACCACATATTTATAAGTCTACAGTTTACTCACTGCAAAGTCTACTTCAATTATTTTATTCCACTTTATCCTCATTTGTTACCTTTTTTCTCTTGACTTGATTATTTATAATTCTACAGATATAGATTATATATATATATATATAGATAGTACTTTTTTTATATCCTATTTCTATTATAATTTCTTCCTTGTGTTTTTAACTGTGAATTTGCACTGTCCATGGAGCGGACCTGTTTACATTTCACTGCCGGTTGTATATTCTGTATATAACTGTGTATGTGACAAATAAAACTCTTGAATCTTGAATCTTTGGACATACTCTTCGTGGTCCCTTGAGAGTTATCAAAGATGAGTTATTCGCGGACTCTGCTCCCAAGATGAATGTATTAGACTATGTTAGTCAGTTGCGGGAACGCTTGCATAAGGCTGTGGCTATGGCAAAAGAATCGACGTCTTCTACACAAGGGGCTATGAAACGCCATTTTGACAAGAAGGCTAGAGCACGATCATTTAGACCTGGTGGTTACGTTTTGGTTCTATTGCCTATCTCTGGTTCATCTCTCTCTGCTCGTTTTTCAGGTCCTTATAGAGTTATGGAAAAACTCAATGAGACCGACTATGTAATCCAGACTCCAGAAAGGAACCAGTAAAACTCGGGTCTGTCATTTAAACATGCTGAAAGAATACCATGCAAGAGTAAGTCCTGTAGCAGTTTCCGTCAATTCAAATTGTAATGAAGATGTAATCTCCAAGCCATTGGCGACTGTTTCAGTAGCTGTTGAACCAGATATTGAAGATGATTTAGTGTTTTCTAGGTCTGTACAAAAGTCAGCTAGACTTTCAAATTCAGAAATGATCTCTGAGTTACCTTTGCATCTTCAGCATCTGTCAGCGGATGAGCAAGTTGAAGTTTTGCAATTAGTTGCAGATTTCCCTACTCTTTTTGGAGATGTACCTTCCCAAACTACAGTTCTACAGCATGACATAGTAGTCACAGATGTCACCCCTATCAAGCAACATGCTTATCGTATTAATCCTGTAAAGAGTGCTATCATGAAACAGGAGATTGAGTTTCTTTTGGACAATGGGTTAGCGATGCCCAGCTCTAGCCCTTGGAGTTCTCCCTGCCTGGTGGTTCCGAAGTCAGATGGCACTTTTAGATTTTGTACAGATTACAGAAGGGTGAATTCCGTTACTCTTCCAGACTCCTATCCATTGCCAAGAATCGAGGACTGTATAGATGATGTTGGTTCAGCAAAATATGTTACTAAATTAGACCTACTAAAGGGATATTGGCAGGTTCCTTTAACACCTAGAGCCTCTGAGATCTCTGCCTTTGTGACACCTAACCATTTTCTGCAGTACTCTGTAATGGCATTCGGGATGAGAAATGTCCCGCTCACGTTCCAGCGGCTAGTAAATTTGGTCCTAGCTGATGTGCCAAATTGTAATGCCTATCTAGATGATTTGGTAATTTACTCTCCTGATTGGCTCAATCATGTTAAAACTCTTAGGGACGTATTTACCCGTCTTGCAGGAGATACTTTGACTTTGAATCTTTCGACGTGCGAGTTTGGTAAGGCCACGGTAACCTATTTGGGAAAACAGGTAGGGCAAGGACAGGTACGACCTGTTGAGCAAAAGGTTACTGCGATTACTGCCTTTCCAGCTCCTAATACCAGGAAAGAGCTTCGTAGATTCCTTGGGATGGTTGGATATTATCGAGGTTTTTGCAAGAACTTCTCCACTGTTGTTACCCCACTTACCAATCTACTGAGCCCTTCCAAGAACTTTAACAAAGGCCTGCTGACACTCAGGAGACCATTCAATGTAAAAGCCTTACTGTGTACAGCCCCTGTTCTTGCTGCTCCCAATTTTGATTTACCATTCAAGACTGAGGTAGATGCAAGTGCGGTGTTGTTACAAGAGGATGAGAATGTAGTTAACCATCCTGTTTGCTACTTTTCCTGCAAGTTTAACAAACACCAGTTAAGGTATTTGACAATTGAGAAAGAGGCTTTGGCAATGTTGCTCTCTCTTCAATATTTTGAGGTTTACGTAGGTTCATCTCCTGAACCCGTAATTGTCTTCACTGATCATAATCCACTGACGTTTCTCTCTCGTATGTACAATCATAACCAGCGTCTTATGAGATGGTCTTTATTGCTTCAGGATTATAATCTAGAAATAAGACACAAGAAGGGCATTGATAATGTCATTGCTGATGCTTTGTCCGTGTCTAGGTTTATAGATGCAAACTTTTAAAAAGTTTGTTCTTGTGGAGGGAGAGTGTTACGTCCTTTAGGACTCTGTGTGTTTTGTGTGTGTGTGTGTGTGTGTGTGTGTGTGTTTTCTGTTTCAGAAACCTGTCCTCCCATTGGTTCATCCACCTGCATGCGTTCCAGCCAATTGCTGCCTGTCCTGTAGGATCAACCAATCGTATTCAAAAAACTCAAGATGGCGGTTTTATGAGGGGGGCTGCTTCTTGCTTTGTACAGCTTGTTATTGTATTGTAGAGCTTTTCTGTTTGTCATTGTTTCTTTTGTTATTTTGATGTCTTTTTGCCTGGTTAATTTTGTACAGACAGAGTGTAGATGGCTCAGAAGTTTATGAGGGGACACTGATATAGAGCGCCTTCTTTTTACCCCTAAATGAAGACTGAAAAAGAAATGTGCTCCGATTGGAGTAGACTTAGACAACTGCAGCGCCACACAGCATCTTCTCAATAAAGAGTCCAGCTGAAGATACACCAGAGTCTCCTGGGCCCAGTTGTTCAAAAAGTTTCATCTAGATCAGAATGATCTGGATTTGGAAATCCCAAGTTCTGTTATCCAGGATCAGGTAATCCATTTTATATATGTGCTGGTGTAGATTAGCCATGTAAAAAATAACAGGTAGAAGAGTCGATGTTTGGTCACTTTGTGTATTTTTATTTGAAGAGAACAATAAAAGAACATACAAACATCCCAGTTTATTTTTGTTAGACCCATACAAAGCACCTAAAGCAGGGGTGTCAAACTCGGTACCTGGAGGGCCACAGCCCTGCAGAGTTAAGCTTCAACCCTAATTAAACACACCTGATCCAGTTAATCCCTGATCCTTACCCTAACCCTAAATCCTTCAGGGGTATTGAAGAAAGCAAGGTTATCTTACTGTCAAACATACAATGAACTCTCGGTTGATTGTCCCAAACCTAGCTTACTCAAGGTATGCTGATAACAAAGACATGTATGACAGTAAGTTCAGTCAACCTAGAGTATGTTAACACACAAGACATTCTCAATAGAGCGACAAATCAACGAGTCACCATGGAAAGGACACCAAGAAAAAGTGTGCCATACTAATCAAATTTGAACGGCAAGGAGAAATTTGGAGCAGTCAGAACAGGCTCACCACACATCAACACTTTAATACTGTCAAATGCTCTTTGACATTTGGATGACCAAACAAAAAGTTCTGAAGGACTAAGTAAAGTAGTTAACAGTGCTCCAAATATAGAAGAATAGAAGTATAACGATATCCTCCCTCTGATCAGTGCCAAGAAACTTTCAGAATGAGTCAATCTGGCAGATAATAATGGGGTATCAAACTCTAACAAGCCTTGCACATTATCTCGCTCCTCAACACATTAACTCTTGCCACACTGGACGGACAGAATCATCTTGTCATCTTGATATGACATACCAGCTTTTGACGTTTCCTGTCTGGCGTACTCAATACATAATTGGTCCTCCCCCCTTTTCTCCAAGATGTCGTAAGGCCCCTGAAAAGCGTGCAGTTAATGCAGACCCTGGAACAGGAAATGGAACCAGTGTTTGATTGCCAACTAAAAGTTTTCATCTTCTCCTGAGCTTTAGCCAATGTCTCATGAGATAACACACATATACTGAAGCCGATTATGGAATTATAATCTAACACATTTGTTTTCTTAGAGTCCTCAATGCCTAACATTCTCTCTTTTAGAACTTTCAGTGGTCCTCTCACTATGGCCAAAGACCAGCTCTGATGGACTGAACTTGAGAGACTCCTGCACCCTTTCACGGATTGAGAATAAAAGCAAAGGAACACCTTCATCCCACTCAGACCATGTCTCAATGCAGTATTTCCTAAGCATTGCTTTTAAGGTCTGACGGAACCTTTCCAATGACCCCTTACTCTCTGGGTGATAACCACTGGATATGCGATGTGTAATACTGAGTGATTTAAAAAACGTATAAAATTAGTCCCCTGATCAGTCTGGACAATTCTTGGTAGACCAAAAGTGGTAAAGAACTTTGTTAAAGCTTTAACAGCTGCTCGGGATGTGATTTTTACGGAGTGGAATTGCTTCGGGTATCTGGTAGTGGTGCACATAATCGTCAATAAAAACTGTTTACCAAACAGTGGTGTGGGTTAACAATGATGCTGAAACAGAATGGGTTACCATGGAACATTGATCTGTAGCAAATGCCCCATTGTCAACACTAGCCTTTGTGACACCCCAATTGAGATTGACACCCCAATCTCAGAAAAAGATGGAAAAGTAAACTCAGAGTTTGGACAACAGTTAAAAATAAGGAGTGGCATCCTTATCAAGAGCCATGTCTATAGCAGATAACCCTGAGTTTCTACCCTCAGATGGGATGGTACTGAGAAGGGTCTTATCATAATTGATCAGTTATTTAAAGGAAGTACATTGCATTCATTCTCTGATCTTAAAGAAACGTTTGTTATCATCAAGTGATTTATTTCGGTACCTACAAATAAGAAACTATATTACAACTCATAAAGACAAGGAAATAACTATGGAAGCCCCAACTAATGTCAACTAATGTCAGGGTCATTGATATAAAGAAGCAATATCTATTACATAAAAGTCGCACATATATAGCAGAATATTACTTGATTCAACAGATAATACACTCAATATAAAGACAAAGTGAGAGTCTGAACTAAATGAAATGCTTGATGATGAGACAAGGGAAAGTATATGTGCAGAACGTCAAAAGGGAATCAGTAGTCACAACTGGAAAGAGTTTGATGGAAAACAAAAATAGTTTTTTTAGTACATCAGTGGCGATATCAAAATTTGTTAATGGTCCAGAAGCAGAGAAATGCTGGAGGGTGTGGGAAGGTAGGAGACCACACGCATATATTCTGGGATGGTCCAAAAATATCCACATTTTGGCGTAAAGGGGTAAAAGGCTGAGATCATTAAAGTTCTGCATACAAACGTGCCTTCTTCTTCTTCTCTGTTTTTCTTGCTTGAAGGGATACCCCAGGATTGGTGTAGTAAAAACAAGAGATATTTTGCATGTACTCTAATTAAGTGCACGAAAAACTATAACAATAAACTGGATGAAGCCGCATGCATTAAAAACTAATTGATCGATGCACGGAACTATTTTTTTATTTTCACAATGCTGTATGTGTTTTCTTTCACTTATGTACTTTTTTTCTCCTTCTTTATTTGAGTCAAAGCTGTTGTCAAGGAATGGTTAGTTCAGTGTTTGTGATTTGTTCTGATGTATTAAAATAAAGTAAAAAAACAACAATGCCAACGCAAATAAAGGACCACCACAATCCACTATCACATGCTCAAAATGTTTCGCCTATGACAGGAACTGGGATTAAAGGGGCTGGTGGAATCACCTGGTTTGGTTTCCCAGCATACCGTCAAACATGACAAGTTTTGCAATACTGAACCACATCACACTTCACACCGTTGCAAAAATGCTGTAAAACATGGTTGTACCCTTAAGTGTCCCGACAGCAAATAATCGAGTGCCAATGACAGCACCTGCTGATGAAAAACTGAAGGAACCACAAACTGATAAACAACATTCCTCTCATCCTCGATAGTATTATTTATATGCCACTTCCGCATCAGTAGTCCATCTATCACCAAAAATGTCATAATTCAGCTTTGAGAATGAAACTAACCTGTTTGTTCCTCAGTTTCTTCATGTTTGACTCTCAATGTTTCCTCAATCTTCATTTCTTCACTCTCCTCTTTAATAAACTCCATCTTTATAATAGTGTCACGTGGATCTCAGTCTCTTCTTCAGGAGTTTTTCTGTGTGTTTGTCCTGTTTAAGATGAGAATAATTAACAGAAGAAAAATAGATCCACACTAAATCTCTCCTAGTTCAGTAGTTCAGCGCACTGGCCAGAGAGTGATGGTTTGCTTTATTTTTATTGAACTTTCTAAATTACAGAATTCAACAGAAAGTCTCTTGATACATTTTCATATTTTGGAAGTATAAATTGAAACAAAAGAAACAAAAAGGTTGAACTTAAAATTAAAGCGCATCACAAACACAGACTTTTTTTAAATTACCAAAATTGGGTTTTAAATTACTCCATTTAGTTTGAGGAATATAACATTTTCCTAACAAAAATAAATCAATAATATATATTTATACACAATACCCACTGAGAAATCCCCAAAATGATCCCACTCAAATGAGGGAAACATGAACCCAAACTAATTCAGATGGAGGAGGAGAGATTTACACAGAAAGAGATCTAATCGATTGATCACTGCATCATTCATTCAATCAAGTTGATCTAAAAACAGAAGTTTGGAGGCTTGATTATTAAAAAAAGAATTGCTCTATTTTCTATTAACTCGTGGTATCATGTTTTTGTTCTTAGATGCAGTTTTGATATTAGCAAAACCCCTTTGTCTAATTTCCACACTGTCTCATGACGCGGTGTTTGGTTTTTAAACATCACTTCTCTCCTCACTCCTTTTTTATTTGAATAATAAGTATATCACACACCAAAAAAACTAAAGTGTAATATATTATTAGTTGGTCAGTTGTTGAATTCTGATGGTCAGCTTGAGATTTACTGAACTATAGGCTTGTTATAGACTGACGCGTCAACTCCAAATTTGCTTTGTAAAATGTAAATGCTGAACTAATTCATTCGTGCATGGCTGTACTTAAACAGATGAAGCCTCGTGCATGCAAGACAACAGAAAACTGACGGATGTCTTTATCTAAACCCGTGTCATTGATGACAAACGGCTCATCAGGATTTAACGTGAACTGCGGTAAATGAACGTTTGACATTAGGCGCTGCACATTTCATGTTTCTATTCCAGCCCAAACAAACACATGAACAAACGGCCTTTGCATTGCACACGGCATATTCAGAAAAACATTTCATAGCACAAGACAGGTTTTATGATCATTTTAAAACATTGAATGCATGTAAGCTAAAACATACTCTAAATCCATTAAACTCAGGAACACTAAATAAACTTCTTCACGAAAGACTGGCCGATTATGAAGCTGGCACGTCATATTTGTGGGAGCACCAAGTCTAAGCATTGGAGGAATGTGTGGCGGAATGGATTGTTTCCCCCTGACACCACACCGACCAAGTCTATGTCTTAAATTTAGGTGTTAAAGAATATTGTGTTGTCATGAATTCTATTTCTGCCAAAATGATCTCTATTCATCAGTCAGAGGATGGACCTAAATGACCTGATTATACAAAACACACTCAAAACTAGCACAACAAATTAATAAAAGAATGCAAATTATTCAGACCCTTGATATATTAGTCAGTTTAGATATTTAATGATTTATAGAAGTCGAGATATAAATAGAAACAGAGCTCTTCGAATCAATGAATCAGTCGGTTCAATTGACTCGGAGAGTCTAAAGCTCCGGTTCTCTCGTCACTCTCCAGAGACTGAACTCATGTTTGAACTGATTCACGATAAAGAGCGAAATGAGACGCTCCTTCTGTTCCTCGTGAGTTTATGATGTTACTTTACTCACACAACGCTAATAAATGTTAGATAAAGCAATGCAGCGTTACATTTAATAACGCAGCATTCATTCTGCATCGCTTTAAACACTTTAAACGCTTAAAACAAACCTTTCTTCAGCCAAAACACGACAGATGCAGGAGCGGCGCAGCCTTATGACGTCACACCGCCACACCAAAATAAAAGTCCTGCTTACACGCAGCAGTGTCTAAAATCACAAAAGTTCATAGAAATTTCCTAAGAAAAATATATAAAAAATAAAATAAAAAGATGCCAAAATGAGTTGAATGTACTGGTGAAATACATTTAATAACACAATGGTAAGTTAATAATACGGTTCATACTGAGAGTTAAAAAAATCAATAAAGCAGTAACACAATGCAGTCACTTCATTTTTGTGTGTCTTAATGAAGTACTTCTTCTTAATTATTTTCCCATGTAGACTCACATCTACAGCTACAGTATTTGTGTTCATTGTCCCATCCAGACGGTTCAGCCACTGGCCTTTCCCTGAGATTTATGACAATAACGTATTTCTGTAGGCCGTGCTCTCTCCTTTGTGACAGTATCAAATATAGGAATAATATAACCAGTAAAAGAGAGAATATAAATACAAAATACAGGGCCCGTCATTAAGCCTTTACGTTTGATCAATAAATTCAGTTAGAATAATAAGACACTATAGGGCTGTTACCATCAAATTAAACCATTTACACTGAAAAATTACTGCATTAAATAATGGTATGAGATGGGGTTGGGAATTATACTTTAAATTTTAAATTCAACCGCCAGTAGGTGGCGACAAGTGACTTAATCTTAATCAGCAGGTCGTCCAGTCATTCATTTAATCGGCTGATTCATTCAAGAACGAGGCACGTGTTTATGAAGCGGGTCATTGGGCGTTTCTCAATACCAAGTACTCCACGTTTGGAGGTCCTGTAACTCAGAATCACCGGACGTTCTTGATAGCGTCACTCAGACATCAGAGCCAGAAGGTGATCGACTGGATCCCACAACTCCAAAAACATCAGATCACATTTTCAAATAGGTGCCATCTTTACAAATAAACCACAGATTTGAGCTTTAAACAACTACCGAAAAACTCTCAAAACTATTTTGTGACACAATAACAGTTTGACACTTGCTGGTTGGTGCGAGATGATGCATTCTGGGATACCTGAGTTGTAGACAATGGTCATATTTAGGGTCATATGCTTAATGATCAATCCGTCATGTGACCTGCAACCAACATGATGATGCGTGTCCCATTTGGTTGGGTGCTTGGACTTTATTGATATTAAATGAATTACAAAAGACATTGTATCAAGGAAGAGGATAAATTAGAGTACTTGTAACATTGAGATGAATGTTAAAATGTGGCTTAACTAATTGCTGCCGTCCTAACTGTAACATGTGAATGTAGAGTTGAATCTATGGCTGATGTAGCAACAGTTAGAGAGAATATAGAGGGCTGCGGTGATGAAATACTGATGAGGTGAGCAGATTCTGCTTCTGAAGGATGCAAAACATTTAGCGAAGTTATTACATATGCAGACAAACATTTATCATGCAAAACTCAACAATAGTGATACATTTTTAAATCAAAAGATCCATGTCGCAATGCATGCTGGGCACCATTGTTGAGTTTTGCACTCTGCTGGTACCCAGCATGCACTGCAGCATGAGTCTTTTGTTTTGCTGATTGTCACCATTGCTGAGTTTGTTAGGCTGAGTTTTGATGTCTGCGTGTGACAGTTACAAAGTTCCCTTGCAAAATAATGTTCAGAGACTTATCTGACCACAACTCATTTGATTAAGAACCGCTCTCTGTTAACCTCATGATTACTTCACACAGCTGGTTCTTCTGTAATCATGATGTAATGGTTCTATTGACCATATTAGCCCAGTTCTGTCAACACTGCACTGGCTCCCTATTAAACATCGCATACATTTTAAAATCTTGCTTATTACTTACAAAGCACTAAATGGTTTAGCTCCCAGTACTTGAGCGAGCTCTTAACGCATTATACTCCATCACGTCTATTGCGGTCTCAAAACTCTGGCCAGTTGATAATCCCTAGAATATCAAAATCAACTGCAGGCGGTCGATCCTTTTCCTATTTAGCGCCTAAACTCTGGAACAGTCTTCCTAGCATTGTTCGGGAAGCAGACACACTCTGTCAGTTTAAATCTAGACTAAAAACGCATCTCTTTAACCTCACATCTCTTTAATCACATTTCTATAATCCACATCCACTGCATAAATTCAGTCAACCAGAACCGGGAACACTTCCCATAACACCTGATGTACTCGTTACATCATAAGAAGAATGGCATCTACGCTAATGTCAGTCTCTCTGTTTATCCCGAGGTTTACTGCAGTTAGCGGATCGGGCCGTATCCAGACCAGATGGTGGATCTGCACCTAGACACTAGATTTTATTTGCTCTATTAAATGTAAAGTAGCTGTTTCAGTAGAATGATTTACTCTGAAACCAACTGCATACAATGTAAACCAAACTTAACTGTATTAATATAGGATGTCAGTTGTTCAGAAACGATCTCCTGCACAACCTTTGAGATTACTGGCGGTATGATTATGATATAATTACTAACCGCATGTTCTCCAGATTTAAGAGTAACGATGGCATGCAGTAGGAAAAGCACTTCAAATGACTAATTAAATGAATAATAACAAGTTCAAATATCTTTGTGAGTTTTTACAGAGTATCAAAATGATGAGTATCTCAGTATCTAGAATGTTTTAATGAGCTATAACTTTGTTGACTTGCGTTTCATTACTCATGGTGACCTTGACCCATATCATCAATCAGAAAAGTATTTATTCCCTTCTTGCAAAATCTCCCCAATTCACTAACGGAATTAATTACAATAAAAACTATTAAAAGTAGTAGCAATGGCACAATCATCTTCAGTTAGCGTTCCTGGATTTTGAGCTTAAAATCTCCTAATAAATGTATCTCCTTCTGTAAAACATGCGAAGAATAAGCCAGAAGAATAGCGTGAGAACTTTATGAGCTCTGTTCCGTCAGTGGTGGACTGCACATAGTTAAGGGCACACACTCACACACTGGTCAGCTGCAGCCCTGGGAAATATGTACAACATTGTGAAACGCTGCAAACTCATGCATTTCTTCCCTTTTGAGCAAACCTGGAACAAACAAGTGAAGCAGCACAAAAATGGGTGTGCATCACTACCTTGAAAATATTTCTTAACAGTTTCTTTAGGTTGCAAAATAAAAAAACACTGTGTTGTAAGTTCAACAAAAGTTCATTGTCACTGGGATAGAGAACTGCACCTAAAAAGCCGTTTGTGCCATTACAGTTGGTAAGGATATTGTTTGTAACATGGATCAGAAAAGATGCACAGCATCAAACACATTGCTATGAATAACAGATACAAATCAAAGCTCCTATAGAGTCATGCAAATCTTTTGTGTAAATAAACTGGACATTGACTCATTTAGACACCAACACACACACGCAAACCTCAACAATGGTGACAATCTAAATATTTAGCTGAACAGATCAACTCTGAACGTCACAAAACAATTCAGCTGCATCATTTATTCATACCACAATGCATGCTGGGAGTCATGGATGAGTTTTGTACTATACTGACACCCAGCATGCATTGCAGCATCTTTGAAGCTCTTTGTTGATTGTCACCATTGTTTGAGATCACTGATGTCTGAGTGAGTCTAAATTATACAGTAGTTAAAAAATACGCACCACATATTTTTAAAATCTTAGCTCTCACAATGTTGTATTGCAGGTTTGGTCATTTGAATGCATTAATTACGCATCACGCTTCTAATCGATGATAAGGTTTTTGATAAGCCTGATGAGTCATTGTGAAACCTCTACATGATGACTACATTACTATCAATAGTTAGCACTGAACGAAAAGGCACATTTCCAGACCGTTCACATCAGAGCACAAAATGACTGGTGTCTCTGGCTTCTTAACACGGACAGAAACGGACCGCTTTTGAGCACGGACATTTTCCATGTACCAACACAATAACCCCCCAGACACGGACGGAAATGTTTGCTCACCGGTAAATCCACCATACTTTCTTGCGCATGAGAAGTAAATTCTCCACAATTTCAGGGTACAAGCAGTTAACCCTCTGGGGTCGAAGAACGCGCTGGGGTGTTTTGGTGTTTTGCTTTCTGTCGTCTTAGTCTCTGTGAACTTCTTTCTGATCATAGCGGCCACAAAAGTGAACCGAAACTCAGTGAATACTTGCCGCTTGAGACACGAGAGATGCCTTTAGGTTGAAGAGTCTACTTTTAAATGAATCGAAAAACAAATATTCTGTATGTAGTTTTTCAATGGGTGCTTGTGCTCTTAGATCTAAGCAGCGCCTTTGACACAATTGACTACTGTTCTGTTGTCTCGCTTAGACAAACGTGCAGGCATCCAAAGGAAAGCTCTGAATTGGTTTCAGTCTTTTCTTAAAAATAGAACTGAAGATTGCAATTTTATTGTTTAATGTCATTTTTAGTATGATTATTTTTATTATTTTCATAATTATTTGTAAAGTCAGGTTGTGTTTGTACATGAGACATGGAATGAGATCATTTTGGCCATACAAGAATGTGTGAACATGCAGGAATGTGCATACATGTAGCGTGTGTGTCCACTGATGTATGTACGTTTTCTGCTGATCTATTTGTTCTGTGATATATGGGTCAATGACATGACCCGGGTATTTTTGTCTGAATTCTTTATTTTCTTAAAAGAATTTTAATAAATACATGTCATATATCAAATTGATCTACAATATTTCCTTTATAAGAAACCCTTTTCATTTTTTAACTCAATTGAGTTGTGGTGTTTGAAAGACCAGAAATGTCAGGTGACGCGACCGTCCGAAGCATACAAGCAGAAAAAAACTGCAATAAAAGATTAATTTTCTCAGTAAAATTCTTAATCAAATAGTTTGGCATAAGTTTACATTAAATTCCTTATAAATGAGGAAAAATGTGTATCTGTCCTATTTCAAAAATATTCTATATTCTACTGAATACTTATATTCAGTATTTAAACTAATATAATTTATTTTGCAAATTATATGTCCCATATATTTTCATTTAATTAAAATAACGGGTCTGAAACCATGTATCTTTTATAGAGATCGGGTGTTACAAACAGAGGGACACGGAGAACAGATGATGGCACAGTGACAGATTTGTGTCCACAGGATGTCGTGTCGGACAGACTCAACTAGTCCTTTAGTGTAGTCTTTCAGCTCCTTGACACTAAAATAAATAGTTGTCAGATCAGGGACTGGTTGATAGATCAAACCATCGATTTCACCTTCAAGAGCTGCATAGTCAATAATATTTTGGATGCTTTCCTCACAAGCTGGACCGTGGTACATCTTATGGCACTTGCAGAATACTTGTGTGGTGTCTTGATGGGTTTACATTCTCCATGTTTACAATTCACATCTGAGCAAGGAGGCTTCGCAATATTTCCTCTGAGGAAGATATTAAAGTCTCTGCCGGAGGTAATTCGTGGATCACAGCTCAGATTAATATCTGCCACATCTGTCTGTGCATAATCTGATGGTTTTTTAACAGCATGAAGAAACAGTATTTGGCCGGTAGCTTTAGCACCAAACCTGTGAAGCAGCTCATCCTTCATTGTTGCACACTGCTGGGTAACGCTCAAAATCGACATTTCTTTTTGCAAACTAGACTGAATGTTGCCCTTTGTGTTTTGATCAACAGCAGAGCCCTTTTCTTGATGAATTATGTGTACTGATGTCTTTTCTTGAGCATCAATGTTAATTGACTGTCCAAAGGTAAACTCATTTTTAACATCCTTTGGGTGGGCAATTACTATCCATTTGAACCAATGGAACTTGCTCTCCAAATGATTCTTAATATTTGTAGCTAGGCTTTTGCTACTTGAGAATTGTTGAGTGCCAAGTTTCACAATGTCTTTTCAGCCCATTTCTCAAAGTCACCAGCACACTCAATCAAGGCATCCTGTATGGCTGATAAAGTGTTGGACAGATGTGTGACAGCTTCTTGTGCCTTTACTTCACCATCATAGCCCTTTAGTTTGTAATAATATAAATTTAACTTTAGTCCTGAAACCATCAGTGTGGTAAAGTAAGTGGAGTATTGCACCAGGACATTAAAATCACCATTGGATTTCTCAATGATGAGCTGTAAGAGATTTCTATTCAAGCTGACTGGATTGTTTTCAGTGATGTATCTATAAAACTAGCAACACTGTTCTCTGTGCCAGTGTTTTCATAGAAAGTGGTGAACCTCTCAGCCAGCCTGGTCTTCTGTTCCTGTGTGGAGGCACCAGGAGCGGCCTTTATGAATTCTGTTAACTTGGCCCAGGAGTTCTTGATCACATTCTCATCTTCGCCATAACTGCTTGCATAGTTCGTTCATTCCATTTCTGTTTGCAGCGTTGAAATTTGATGGGATAGGAGTCGAGTTTACGGTTGACCTCGGCAAATTGTTCCTTCATGAACTCAAACATTGGATTTGATTGTGGAATGAATGCTAAGATGAAGCCAACTAATGCCCCAATAAAGCCAAAACTGGCTGCAACTTTGCCAAGAGAACCAAAGACTTTGAGGACTTTGGTGAGAGAGTCACGAGCTGTAGCTTCCTGTTTTTTAAAACAATTTCAGCCACATCATTGAGACCTTGGAGAAACTCTTTAGACAAAGTCATGCTCTTCTCCACTTGAGTGACTTGTTTGATGCCAATTTCAGCTGTGCAGAAACAGCTGTACAGAAGCAGATAAAGGACAGTGAGGAAAGTCTTCCCAGTAGCCATGACAGCTTAACCTGTTAAAAAGGATGCATTGAATGTGTAATTAGAAGCATTGAATGTCACTGACCTGGCCTGGTGCCACTAAAATGCCACACACTGTCCATTCTTTGCTTTTAAAGATGCACTACAGACTTATCTTATGAGTTGTTCCTGATTTACCCCAAATCACTAAGATAAATATACAGGTGCTGGTCATATAATTAGAATATCATCAAAAAGTTGATTTATTTCACTAATTCCATTCAAAAAGTGAAACTTGTGTATTATATTCATTCATTACACACAGACTGGTATATTTCAATTGTTTATTTCTTTTAATTTTTGATGATTATAACTGACAACTAAGGAAAATCCCAAATTCAGTATCTCAGAAAATTAGAATATTGTGAAAGGTTGAATATTGAAGACACCTGGAGCCACACTCTCATCAGCTGATGAACTCACAACACCTGCAAAGGCCTTTAAATGGGCTCTCAGTCTAGTTCTGTAGGCTACACAATCATGGGAAGACTGCTGACCTGACAGCTGTCCAAAAGGCGACCATTGACACCTTACACAAGGAGGGCAAGACACAAAGGTCATTGCAAAAGAGGCTGGCTGTTCACAGAGCTCTGTGTCCAAGCACATTAAAAGAGAGGCGAAGGGAAGGAAAAGATGTGGTAGAAAAAGTGTACAAGCAATAGGGATAACCACACCCTGGAGAGGATTGTGAAACCAAACCCATTCAAAAAATGTGGGGAGATTCACAAAGAGTGGACTGCAGCTGAGTCAGTGCTTCAAGAACCACTACACACAGACGAGCTTATGCGAGACATGGGTTTCAGCTGTCGCATTCCTTGAGTCAAGCCACTCTTGAACAACAGACAGCGGCAGAAGCGTCTCGCCTGGGCTAAAGACAGAAAGGACTGGACTGCTGCTGAGTGCTCCAAAGTTATGTTCTCTGATGAAAGTCAATCAGGGTCCCAGAGTCTGGAGGAAGAGAGGAGAGGCACACAATCCACGTTGCTTGAGGTCCAGTGTAAAGTTTCCACGGGTCAGTGATGGTTTGGGGTGCCATGTCATCTGCTGGTGTTGGTTCAGTGTGTTTTCTGAGGTCCAAGGTCAACGCAGCCATATACCAGGAAGTTTTAGAGCACTTCATGCTTCCTGCTGCTGACCAACTTTATGGAGATGCAGATTTCATTTTCCAACAGGACTTGGCACCTGCACACAGTGCTAAAGCAACCAGTACCTGGTTTAAGGACCATGGTATCCCTGTTCTTAATTGGCCAGCAAACTCGCTTGACCTTAACCCCATAAATCTATGGGCTATTGTGAAGAGGAAGATGCGACATGCCAGACCCAACAATGCAGAAGAGCTGAAGGCCACTATCAGAGCAACCTGGGCTCTCATAACACCTGAGCAGTGCCACAGACTGATGGACTCCATGCCACGCCGCATCGCTGCAGTAATTCAGGCTAAAGGAGCCCCAGCTAAGCATTGAGTGCTGGACATGCTCATACTTGAAATAAATCAACCTTTTGATGATATTCTAACTATATGACTACACCCGTATATATGTATATACCTTCATAATTGTGATTGAATATTATTGTTGTTATTATTATATGGTTTATTGATGAATACTTATTTAATATGTAAGTTGCACTGACTTACTATATTTTCCAGAGAAATTCAGACCAAGATTACTTAAAGAGATTCAAGAGATTCAAGAGTTTTATTTGTCACATATACAGTTATATACAGAATATACAACCGCAGAAATGTAAACAGGTCCGGCTCCATGGACAAAAATTACAGTTAAAAACACAAGGAAGAAATGAGGTAGTCAGGATAAAAAAAGTACTATCTATATATATATATGAAGGCCTTGTAATAATATATATATATTATCTGTAGAATTATAAATAATCAAGTCAAGTAGAAGAAAAAGGTAAAAAATAAGGACTAAAGTGGAATAAAATAATTGAAGTAGACTTCACAGTGAGTAACTGTAGACTTATAAATATGTGGTTAACAAATGTATAAAGAGTATAACAAAGAAACAGATTATAACAGGTTAGTTAAGCATTGTGCAACAACTGGTATAGAACAGAAAAAGGCAGTGCAAATGTCAGTGTATCGATATACTTATCCTGGACGCGAAGTCACGGATGTTAAGTGACTGGAGTTCAGGAGTCTGGATGGCCTGGGGGGAAGAAGCCTCCTGAGTCACTCAGACTATCATACTAAAATCATACATAAAAAAATCATACTAATATTATATGCACTTGGTGGAAACAAGAAATCAGATATAAATGGAGAGTTTTTGCACTGAAATGTTTTACTTTGAGACTGATGTGTCTACAGAGAAACAGTAATAAGAGTCCAGAGGATGATCAGAACCAGAAGAACCATAACCAGAGGGACGAAAGAGATAGGCTGAACCTGAAAACACAGAGAAATAATCAGAGAATTCCATCACTGAGCTGGGCTATCAACCGATCATTGATGTTTGGAGTAGATTGACCAGACCATAATACTGACAATGTGTAATGTGCCAGGTCTAGGTAACAAAATTGGCTCAATGGCTAGTCAAAATAGCTCAAAAATGTATATCAAAAATATATAATATATCCAAAATATCTCTCAAACTCAAATAACCTAAAATATGCCATTCCCATACAAAAATATGCCATAACCTAAAACTACTACTACTGACAATTTCTGACATTTTCAGTGTGTGACATCAGTTTTGTTGTTTATATCTGAAGTACAATGTAAAGGGGGTGGTAAGGTGAAGCTGCATTTAGTGACACACACAAAAATGTTCTAGACACTAGAAAACAGGATAAATATATCACCTTAACATCTATGGCACAGGATTATCATTGTAGAATGTCAACATTTATCACAAGTTTCATTTGCTACAATGATTTAAGAAAGTTGAACTTTAACTTTGATGGTGTTAATGAATGTGTTTATGCAAATATTCAGATTGTAGAAAAGCATAATAAATGAAGATAATAAATCACCATAATATTAACAGGGTCCTCACAAAAATCACATTATTTGTATTTATGATACAACTTAGGTCGTTAAATGTAGACAAGTCAAGAAAACATACAACTAAATGTTGAGCTTGGATGGAAATGCAGTGTCCTACCTAGTCAAGAGTTATAAGCATATATTTTGACCTGCAAAGTCACCAGCTCAATATCCATTTATAACACGACAACGCTATGCTTTTATACAAACTAATGAACCACCAAACAAGAGATTCAACTCAGTAAGCAAATGGTGATGGAGCTAATTATTGTTATTTGTTTTTACATGAACTATTTGTGCCGTAAAAATCTATTATTATTACTTATTTTAGAGTTAGTGGTGCTCAAGGCCACAATAATAACGATCACATGTTTGTGTTTCATACCACATAATCTGCTGACGATGTAGTCAATGATGTGTAGTTCTGACTGATGATGAAGTGATGATGATGATGATGATGATGATGATGATGGTGGTGACATGGTGACAGATGATGGTAGATACAGGATGATGATACGCATGATGATGATGGCTGTGTGGTGATGATGATGAGGATGATGATGATGATGATGATGATGTTGTTTCTGTGAATTTGTGATATAAAAGGAAAATGAATTGCTAAATGATATTATTTTTCACACAGAACTTGGACATCACTTTTCTCATGGTACAGATGTTTGTTGCTGATGTCATTCACACATTCAGTAAATCTAGAACTCATGTTTTGGTTAAAGTTTACAGACTACTTAGTAAAAATAATCTGAGCTGTTAGTTTGAGTTCAGAACTGAAGCCTGTGGTTTCACACTGAATAATAGAGTACATATCAGTAAAGATCAGTGGAACACCCCAACCGCAGTTAACTATAGTAAAGTAGTAAAAGACTCACAGATGTACTAAAACTAGTACTTCTACTGCATCCAGATGACTACACCCGTACTATAGGTAAAAACTGTAATACTGTGTTCAAATTACCACACCTAATGCTGCAATGCCAAAACACCGTAGATAAATGAATCATTTTAATTGCATGATGGTTTAATATCAGATAAAGTCCTCCGTACTGTGACGCTGATCAGCACCGTGATGAAGTTTCAGGTTTCTGGATCAGATCCGAACTCCACACCAGTATTCTGAGTCTTGTTCAGTCACACATGACTGATGCTTCTCCCATCAGGAGCTGCTCTTCTATTAACACAGCCGATTCTTTCTCACCCATCTTCTGCTCTTCACAGACGCTCTCTTCAGCACAGAGATCGCCCAGATTCCAGCAGAGAAACTCACATCACTCCTGTGGATCATATTGCAGCTGATGTTCTCACAGATCCTGCAGCCGCTGATAGACTGATGCTCACACAACAATCATCTGTTTGAGATCCAGATAAAGTGCATATCACAATGAGCAGATATATCAGACTTCTGTCAACAATGCATGAATGACTGAGCTGCTCATTTTTCTTAATGTCCAGATTAAACCCAGAGGAGAAGAAACTGTAGTCTTCTGGGGAAAACCTTGAGTGTACTTATACTCTCCAGAGTCGCTTCTCTATTCAGCTCTCTCTGATAAACGCACGTGAAGAGACCTGCAGATCTGTCATCATGAACGCCGTGAGCTTTGTTCCTGCTGCTCTCCTGATAGTGTTTATTACAGGAAAACATTGATCTGCTCCAGTTTTACAGACATATTTCTCACGGTTCTTGAGTTTCATCTCATATTTGTAGTTTATAATGATCACCTCTCCTGAATATCCCGTCACATTATCACCTTTGACTCCAAACCAACACAAACCCAGATCATTTGTCATTTTGTTCTCAATATAAACACATATCTTATCATTTTGCTGCAACATTTATGAATGCAAAGTCCAGACTATGAGTAACAAGCATCAGGAGATAAAGTGGTTGTTGATGCATGCTCTGTTAGGGAGTTAGACGTAGGGAACGGCAGTACTACAGTCAGTGCTGAGTATCGTGATGTTGTGGATCATTGCTGGTTTGGAGGCTCAGCTACTCACCTGTTATAACCTTCAGCTTCACTTCAGTAGAATCTTCTTTCCTGTTTATCAACCCGCACACTGGAGACGCCCAGAATCTGTTCACTCATTCTTGATCACAGGAAGACTTGATCTGTGTCACATACACAGGGAGAATCTTCCAGAACGAATCCATTTATCTTTAAGATTAGTCTGATGATGTCAGAACACCAATTAAATCCAGGTAGCATATCTGGCTTCTCTTTTCCTTACAAAAATACTTTTGATTTGTCTTATATCCTTCATCATATCTGGGTAGTGATCGTGGATCACATTTCTCCTGACATCCTCACACACTGAAGCTCACGACACCTACAACAAACCAGCATCTTAATACAAGACTAACATATTCATGTAAGACTGAGAATGAGACATTAACTTTATTATAGAGTTTAGGATTCTTACCAGGAATCATCATCAGGGTGAAAGTCCAGATGGTCTTCTCATCCTTCTCTCTTATTAAATGATCTTCTCTGCTGTCAGCAGATCCAGTTCTTCTCTGAAGCTCTTTGACAGGTGTTCAGATGAGTTTCTTTGAGCGTTTCTTTCCTGGTTACATGTTTAACAATTTAATGAATGTGACAGAGACGCCCACTTCCTCTGGAGAAAGAGAGAGAGAGAGAGAGAGAGAGAGAGAGAGAGAGAGAGAGAGAGAGAGAGAGAGATAGAGAGAGAGAGAGAGAGAGAGAGAGAGAGAGAGACAGAGAGAGGGAGAGAGAGAGAGAGAGAGAGAGAGAGAGAGAGAGACAGAGAGAGAGAGAGAGAGAGAGACAGAGAGAGAGAGAGAGAGAGAGAGAGAGAGAGAGAGAGAGAGAGAGAGAGAGAGAGAGAGAGAGAGAGAAAGAGAGAGACACACAGAGAGAGACAGAGAGAGAGAGAGAGAGAGTTGAAGTTGGTTGCTGGTTGAAGTTTATTCTGGCTGCACACATGTACAAGTACAAGATAACTTAAATGAAGTTTGGAGCAAAGCCTGGCCGCAGCCGACTGGTCCAGGCGCCGCCACACGCTCAGAAATACAAGAATGCAATTTAGCAAGCATTACATAGGCAAACCACAACAAAAACATAAACATAAACATAAACATGCATACCGGTACACGTGGGTCACGTGAGGATGATTTCTTAATATGGGAGGGGAGAGAGATAGATAAACAGGCAGACGGTTGGAGGGGGTAACAGGTTGTGGTATGCAGTGAGTGAGTCTGAGATTGTGGTGCCAGGAGAATGTTAGCCATAACTTCAGATGTTGTTCAGTTCTATGGTTTGTCCTTGAAGGAGATAAGCAGGACAGGGGAAAGATAAGACCAGCTGTCATTGGACTTCCCAACCCATAGATAGGGACCAAGCGGAGCCTGTTGGGCTAGTTGATTAGGTCAGGCAATGGCACTCGACATAATCCATTTGATTATTCCTCGTACTTGTCCGGATCATAATCAATCAATCAGATTCGGTCCTCGCATTCGCGCCCGGTCTGTGCAGCTTCTCAGACATTACGGCCCAGCCTCATACAGACCGGTTAGTCCGTAGTGCCCACCGACCGAGAGCCCACTTCTACTTCCCAAGTGTGACCAGTCCGGACTGGCAAGAGCAGCTGTTCAGTTCTCACCTATCACTTTCTGATTTACCCTTCAAACGGTCACACAGAACCCCAAGTTATTTTACTTCACAGACAGCTGCTGGGTGAATTTGCTTTGCAGCTGTCTACTAATCTTCTCCTGATAGGTCATAAGGCAACTCTGAGAAGCCAAAGAATATGAACCCCATTTGACTAATATCCTAATTATAGAGAGATATATATATATATATATAGAGAGTATATATATATATATATATATATATATATATATATATGACAGATATGAGAGAGAGACAGAGAGAGAGGAGATATTATAGAGAGAGAGAGAGAGGAGAGAGACAGAGAGAGAGACAGAGACAGAGAGAGACAGAGAGAGACAGAGAGAGAGAGAGAGAGAGAGAGAGAGAGAGAGACAGAGAGAGAGACAGAGAGGAGAGAGAGAGAGAGAGAGAGAGAGAGAGAGACAGAGAGAGAGAGAGAGAGAGAGAGAGAGAGAGAGAGATATGAAAGAGAGAGAGAGAGAGAGAGAGACAGAGAGAGAGAGAGAAAGAAAGATATATATATATATAGATATATATATAATATGGAGAGAGAGAGAGATTAATAAAGAGGGAAGTGAAACTATCACCATGGTTCACACAAAACTGGCAAGCTAAATCGACTTCATCTGACACTTTAATCCACTGGGGTTGGTTTAGTAGCCATCATGAGTGTAGCAAGTCTGTTTCTAAAAATGGTTGAAAACTTCATTGTAGATTGAAAATAGCCACAGATTGGTAAACTACCATTTGGTTTTGCATAAAGAATATCTCAGTAGTTTAACTGATGCCTCATTAGAGAGAAACACATATGTATCCTATACAGAAGACTGTAAAAGTTACCATCTGACATACAGGCTTCTCTGTAGTTCAAACAATGCTTGTTTGCTTGTTATTTGCATTAGATTTATTATTACTGAATGAGATGAAGTTATTAAAGTATATGAACTTTGTTTAATACATTTATTAGAATTAAAGTTCCAAATAATTTTTAGCAGATTTATTGAAGTGCAAGAGACATGAATCACTAGCAAGATCATATCATTACACCTCACACATAGCCCACGACGTGATCTATTACTCAATGCTTAGTAGAGCACCTTATATCTCTTTACTTTAGTGAAGGCAGATGAGGATGGCGACACATCGTGACATCCTCCTGATAATGCTGACTTGGCTGAATCCAATCGCTTCATACCTTTAAATAGTATTATTTGAGGGGAGAGCTATTTGTAAAGTTGTTCGAAACCATAGTGACATTATCGAGTGCACTCATTCAATCCCACACATTGAACACATTGGGTCAATGGTGCATTGATATGATAATACACTCAACGGCTGCTCAATTCACTCACTGTTTTCATTCATGAGTTAGAATAATGCAGCATAAACACCTGACCTGGGACTCGATGCTATCCTGTGCCTATTCTCTTGTTCAATGACACGCTTAATCAGGTAACCCAGACAGCAACATAGTGTCGCCCAGATCCGGCCAGACCGCATGGATTCAACATCTACCAGATAGCCAGATTCAATCGGTTAACGGCAAGCAATGGGTTGAAACCGCATACTCAACATATAGCAGGCCAAAAGCAGTAGAGAGCAACAAGTCCAAATCTCAGTATTCATGGTATGTAAGAATGCCTGCGTGATGTACCACTCCTCAAGTGAGATTCGACATGTGTATACTCAATGTTGGGTGGCTTTAACATGCTCTATAGCAGGAGATACCAGTATGAAAAGAGTAGGCGTCTAAAACCCTCAGCCCAGGTAAAAGAGTAGAGAGAAGTTCCCAGATGTACTAAGTAATGGTTTCCTCCCAGATTCTCTGAAGTGCTCATCGATGGATAATTTTTCTATCCTTCAGAGGCTATGGAGAGATACGCTATGATCAACACGGAGGGAGAAATAGGCAAGTTTCAAAGTTGAGTATTAAAAACCAGCAAACACTGTCCTTTAACAAATCAGATTTGTTGAACTATTGTAGAGCAAACTGTTGAAAGTGTAAAGACACCAGACAGTATAGTTATGATTGCACTATAAAAACACGCTTATTATGTATAAATAACAGGGAGATCCAGCACACACTTATCACTTAAATAAAGTGCGGATTTACATAAACCATAGTACCTTGTAAAGACGCTACTTAAATGTCTATTAAACATCTAACAGGGAAACTGAGGATCCTGCAAAATTGGTCTAGTAGTTGATGGATGAGATCTCTCCATCACTCAAGCCCTTATTGTCTCATCTGGTCTCGGATGTTGTGGTCTCTTCATCCCAGAGCCAATGCAGAGGCTTTCCAGAAAGACCAAAAGACCCTGAGGATGTGTGATTTTTGCTCAGGTTTATTGAGCTGGTTTCGTCCGATGTCCCTTTCAAGTTCAAGTTCGTTTCAAGTTTCAGTTATTTGTTTCACACATGTACAAGGCTAGTATAATCGAATGGAGCTTGAGCAGCCTCCGGTCACAGCCGACATATTCAGGCGCGCACACGCTTCCCAGAAATACAAGAATGCAATTTAGCATTACATAGTAAACACAACAAAAACATAAACATAAACATAAACATGACACAGCACACGTGGTCACTTGATGGATTTTTGTATGGAGTGGAGAGGAGATAGGATAAAACAGGCAGACTGGGTTGGAGGGGGATGGGATCGGGTAGGTTTGTGTGGTGCAGTGAGTCTGAGATTGTGTTATGTGGAGAATGTTAGCCATAACTTCAGATGTTTTCTTTAAGTTCAGTTCTTATGGTTTGGTCCTGGAAGAGAGATAAGAGTACAGGGGAGATAGTAGACCAGCTGTCGGGGCTGGACTTCCCAACCAAGATAGGACAAGTGAGGTTCGTGTAGTTGAATTAGGTCAGGCAAATACAATTTTTAAATTTTTAATCCATTTGACGATCTTTCTCGGCATTTGTCCGGATCATAATCAATCAATCAGATCTGGTCCTCAGCATTCGCTGTCCGTCTGCGCAGTGGCAGTTTCCTAGACATTATGTCCAGTACCTCATGGCTTGCGACCGTTACAGTCCGTGAAACATCGTCAGTAATGATTGAAGGACAAGGAACAGGAAGGATTTCCCATCCATGATCAGATTCCAGTCTGGACAGCAGCATTGAGGACACAGTGACTCGGTGAAGGTGTTCATGGCAGGTCAACCGTTTCATTAAAAAATAAAGTTGCAGTAATTGGCAACATCTGTGTTGAGATGAGCAGGATGTGGGGTCTAATCGCCTCGTATACACGAGATCATTAGAATAATAGCGCGTTGAATAAAAGCTTTGTTTTAGTTTGTTATTGACTTGTATATGCATTTATTTATTGTAATGGCTACTTATTAATTTGTTCATGTCCTACATTGTCAGTCGTATAAAAATAAATATAATTATTTAATAAATGTATCAAGATTAATTCATTGCTTGACTCGAAAATTGACTTTATTCACATTGGAGTTGCATTTATTATTCATGCACAGCTATGTCATGTCAAACAAATTGACATTTAGCTTGTTTTTACTATTATTTTCAAAGAAAAGAAAAAGAAAATTACTGTTCTCAGCATTTGTCATTACGATTGAGCGTAAGTAAGTTATTGGGCTAGCAATGCACCATTCTGGGGCAATCTTTCATTTTTAAGTAGTGATACTGGCGGTTTGAGCATGTAAATCAACAAATTCTCCAGCTGGCAAGATCTTCATGCAGCGTCTTGATGTCTCCTTTGTTCCGACATTGCTGAAACACTGCAAACCCTGGAGGAAACCGCATAAGGTAGGGCTGCTGAGTTACTGGACGCTATGAGGTGTTAGTAACACTGACGGTCAGGTTGCGTTGGAGTTACTGATCGCTATGAGGTGTTAGTGCACCTGGACGCCAGGTGAAAGGTAGCACCCGATGCTCAGGGCTGCGGGAGTTACTGACGCCATGAGGCAGAACCTGATGCCAGGCTGTGGAGTTGACGACGGCAAGAGGTGTTAGTGCACCTGATGCCAGGGCCGTGGAGTTACTCGACGCCATGAGGTGCTAGTGCAATCTGATCGCCAGAGGTGTTAGTGCACCTGACGCCAGAGGTATTAGTGTGCACCTGACGCCATGAGGTGTTGTAGTGCACCTGACGCTGTGAGGTGTTATGGTGCACCTGATCGCCAGGGCTGTGGAGTTACCGGGACGCCATGAGGTGTTAGGTGCACCGATACCAGGCCGTGGAGTTACCGACGCCAAGAGGTGTTAGTGGCACCTGATGCGCCAGGGCTGTGGAGTTACTGATGCTTGGCGAGGTGTTAGTGAATCTGACGCTCAGGCCGTGGAGTTATTGATCGCGGTGGCAGCAGTGCACCTTCGACACTATGAGGCGTTAGTGTACCGGACGCCATGAGTAGTGCTAGTGCACCTGATCGCTTGGTGGGTTCAGGACGTTACTGACGCTTATGAGGTAGTTAGTGCACCTGACGACTGGTGTCGTGATAGTTACTGACTTTGCGAGGTGTTAGTGCACCTGATGCACCAGGGCTGTGGAGTTACTGACACTATGAGGTGTTAGTGCACCTGGACGTCAGGGCTGCTGAGTTACTGATGCCTGTGAGGTGTTAGCGACCGGACGTGCCATGAGGTGTTAGGTGCATCTGAGCGCCAGGTCTGTGGAGTTACTGACGCTACAGGTGTTAGTGCACCTGACGCCTTCAGGTCTGTGGAGTTACTGACACTATGAGGTGTTAGTGCACCTGATGGCTCAGGGCTGCTGAGCTACCGACACCAGAGGTGTTAGTGCACCTGGACGCCATGAGGTGTTAGTGCACCTGACGCCAGGGCTGTGGAGTTATTGACGCCATGAGGTGTTAGTGTAACCTGACGCTCAGGGCTGTGGAGTTACTGATGCTATGAGGTGTTAGTGCACCTGATGCTAGGGCTGCTGAGTTACTGACACTATGAGGTGTTAGTGCACTTGACGGCTAAGGAGGTGTTAGTGCACCTGACTTCAGGGCTGTGGAGTTACCGACACTATGAGGTGTTACTGCACCCGAGCGCCTCAGGGCTGTGGAGTTACTGACACTATGAGGTGTTAGTGGCACCTGATTGCCAGGGCTGTGGAGAGTTACTGGACGTATGAGGTGTTAGTGCATCTTGACGCCAGGGCTGTGGAGTTACTGATGCTATGAGGTGTTAGTGCATCTGATGCTAGGGCTGTTGAGTTACCGACACTATGAGGTGTTAGTGCAACCTGACGCTGTGATGGTGTTAGTGCACCCTGACGCTCAGGGCTGTGGAGTTACTGACGCTTATGAGGTGTTAGTGACCTGACGCCAGGGCTGCTGGAAGTTACTGATGCTGAGATATGTTAGTGCACCTGACGGCCATGGCTGTGGAGATACTGACGCCTGTGAGGTGTTAGTGCACCTGATAGCCAGGGCTGTGGAGTTACTGACGCTATGAGGTGTTAGCACCTGACGCCCAGGGCTGCTTGAGTTACCGACGCCATGAGGTGTTAGTGCACCCGACGCTATGAGGTGTTAGTACATTCTGATACCAGGGCTGTGGAGTTACTGATGCTATGAGGTGTTAGTGCACCCGACACTCAGGGCTGTGGAGTTACCGACCGCTGGCGACGTGTTAGTGCACCTGACGATATGAGGTGTTAGTGCACCTGAGCGCCAGGGCTGTCTGAGTTACTGACACTATGAGGTGTTAGGTGCACCGGACGCCATGAGGTGTTACCGCACCTGACGCCTAGAGGAAAGTTAGTGCAAGACCTGACGCCAGGGCTATTGAGTTACTGACACTATGTGGTGTTAGTGTGACCTGACGCTCAGGCTGTGAAGTTACTTCGCGCTATGAGGTGTTGGTGTGCACCCGATTCAGGGCTGTGGAGTTACTGACGCTATGCGAGGTGTTATGCGGTGCACCTGGACACTATGAGGTGTTAGTGGGTACCTGATCGCCAGGGCTGTGGAGTGTTACTGACGCGGCGAGGTGTTAGTGTAACCCTGACAGCCAGGGCTGTGGAGTTACTGGACGCTAATGAGGTGTTAGGTGCACCTGACGCTATGAGGTGTTAGTGCACCTGACGCCAGGGCTGTGGAGTTACCGGACGCGGCGAGGTGTTAGTGTACCGACGCCATGAGGTGTTAGTGCACCGACGCTTCAGGCTGTTGAGTTACTGATGCTGTGAGGTGTTAGTGCACCTGACGCTCATGGCTGTGGATTTACTGATGCTGTGAGGTGTTAGTGCACCTGAGGCCAGGGCTGTTGAGCATTGACGCTATGAGGTGTTAGTGCACCTGACGCCATGGCTGTGATTTACTGACGCCGTGAGGTGTTAGTGTAATCTTGACTGCCAGGGCTGTGGAGTTACCGACGCTATGAGGTGTTAGTGCACCTGACGCGCATGAGAGCGTTAGTGCACCTGACGCCATGGCTGTGTGGAGTTACTGGACGCTATGAGGTGTTAGTGCACCTGACACTGTGGCTGTGGAGTTACATTGACGCTATGATGTTGTTAGTGCACCCGGACGCCATGAGGTGTTAGTGCAATCTGACGCCAGGGCTGCTGAGTTACTGACACTATGAGGTGTTAGTGCACCTGACGCTATGAAAGTGTTACCGCACCTGACGCCATGAGGTGTTAGTGCACCCGATCAGGCTGTTGAGTTACCGACACTATGAGGTGTTAGTGCACCTGACACCATGAGGTGTAAGTGCACCCGATGCTCAGGGCTGCGGGAGTTACTGACGCTATGATGTGTTAGTGCACCTGACGCTATGAGGTGTTAGTGACCTGACGCCAGGGCTGTGGAGTTACTGACGCTTGATGATGTGTTAGTGCACCTGGACGCTATGAGTGGTGTTAGTGCACCCTGACGCTCAGGGCTGTGGGAGTTACTGACGCTAATGAGGTGTTAGTGCACCTGACGCCAGGGCTGGAGTTACTGACGCTAAGTGAAAGTGTAGTGCACCTGACACTCAGGGCTGGAGTTACTAGACGCTATGAGGTGTTAGTGCACTCCATATCTTTTTCTTTTATTGTTAAAAGAACTTATACTTCACTCCAAAATCAGGGAAAAATAGCTTGGTTGTATCCTTTTAACAATGAGCAATCATAATTAAGAGAAAACAGAAAACATAAATATCATGGTTTCAAGCAGATATCATAGTATGAGTTAAATATTTTGAATATCTTGAAATATCTTATTGAACATAATGCATCAAACAATATTCAAGAGATCACAATTTTAGATTTTCATAATAAAAAGTATATATCTTATGATAAAACTGTGGGTCACATTAGAAGGGTTAAAAATACAAGAACTTAAATAACCCAACATTTATTGGTGATACCACCACAAAATAATCAGGCAGCTGTTTCTTCAACAAGACCACAATATGAGCAAGTTTCATCAATATCAAGATATTTACATTAATTAAACCTGTCGCCTTCATATCTTTAAGATAACGTTGTAGGTCACATGATAACGTGGAACATGGTGCACGATGTGCGGATCACATTCATACTTAAAGCGATCAGGCTATAAAGTACCTACTCTTTTAGCTGCTTTTTAAGTAAGTGCTTTTGAAATGATATATAAATGATAAATTATATATATATATATATATATATATATATATATATATATATATATATATATATATATATATATATATATATATATATATATATATATATATATATTAAACAGGAACTTGAGAGTATAAATGGATTATTTGTCTGACTGTCCTCCTCTTAATAACCAATGGTGTGATTTTATAACCACGCTAATGAGGTGTTAGTGCACCTGACGTCAGGGCTGTGGAGTTACTGACACTCATGATGTGTTAGTGCACCTGACGCCAGGGCTGTGGAGTTACTGACGCTATGAGGTGTTAGTGCACCGATGCTTCAGGGCTGTTGAGTTACTGATGCTATGATGTGTTAGTGCACCTGACGCCATGAGGTGTTAGTGGCACCTGGACGTCAGGGCTGTTGAGTTACTGATGCTATGATGTTAGTGCACCTGACGCCATGAGGTGTTAGTGCAATCTGGACGCCAGGGCTGCTGAGTTACTGATGCTATGATGTGTTAGTGCACCCTGACGCCATGAGGTGTTAGTGCACCTGACGCCATGAGGTGTTAGTGCACCTGACGCCAGGGCTGTGGAGTTACTGACGCCTATGAGGTGTTAGTGCACCTGACGCCAGGGCTGTGGAGTTACTTGACGCTATGAGGTGTTAGTGCACCTGACGCTAGGTGTGAGGTGTTAGTGCACCTGATGCTATGAGGTGTTAGGTGCACCTGATGCTAAGGCGAGGTGTTAGTGCACCTGATGCTCAGGCTGTGGAGTTACTGGACGCCATGAGGTGTTAGTGCACCTGACGCCAGGGCTGTGGAGTTACTGACGCCAGTGAGGTGTTAGTGCACCTGACGCCAGGGCTGTGGAGTTACTGACGCCATGAGGTCTTAGTGCACCTGGACGCCAGGGCTGTGGAGTTACCTGACGCCAGTGAGGTGTTAGGTGTACCTGACGCCAGGGCAGGGCTGTTGAGTTACTGATGCTGTGAGGTGTTAGTGCAACGGACGCCATGGCTGTGGATTTACTCGACGCCGTGAGGTGTTAGTGCACCTGACGCCAGGGCTGTGGAGTTACTGACGCTATGAGGTGCTAGTGCACCCTGACGCCAGGGCTGTTGAGTTACGGATTCGCTATGAGGTGTTAGTGCACCTGACGCCAGGCGGTGGATCCCTACAGCCGTTCTGACTGCAGGCCGTCGCAATGACTAAAGAAACGCTATCAGCAAGATGACAGAAATTGTACATTATCTTATTTCACCCACTGCAGCTTATACCAACGACGCGAAATGCGCAGTTACAATACCAGCTAAACATGTGGGAGAGCGCGGGCTATAATGTGACTATATTGTATTGCAATAGGTAACACTTCAAAGTCAATACCAAATCAAAACTAGTTAGCACATCATTTGTAGTTGAAAGAATTTAATGACAAAATCTAGTTATGGTTACACTTAAAATAGTTACAAAATAAATGTAGGAGATGATGAAAACTTATACCATTAATCGCACTCCAGCATGAATTTACCTGAGAGAGAGAGAGAGAGAGAAAGAGAGAGAGAGAGAGAGAGAGAGAGAGAGAGAGAGAGGGAGAGAGAGAGACAGAGAGAGAGAGAGAGAGAGAGAGAGAGAGAGAGAGAGAGAGAGAGAGACAGAGAGAGAGAGAGAGAGAGAGAGGAAAACAAAGAAGAGAAGAGAGCAAAGAAGAGAAGAGCCAAAGAGAAGGCCCTACAAGAGAGAGAGCGCCAGAGAATAAAAGAGCCAGTAGAGCAACAGTTAGTTACACCTTCTTTTTATCTATTCCTTGACCATGTGACTGAAACCCCAACGTGAGCCATTCAAACTGACCAATCAGACCAAACTTCCCACGGTGTTACAGGTGTGACACACATTTGGCCTACAGGCCTTCAGCATTTCTGTGTCTTTGTGGAAGTCCAAATGGCCCTCCTGGAGAGAGAGATGGGGTTGAAAACAGTAAAGCAAATGTCTTTGTTCATTTTAAAAATCAACATTCTTTCTTTGATTATTTTAAATTCTTTTCACGCGCCATGGTTGTGGATTTACTGACGCTGGTGAGGTATTAGGTGCACCTGACGCTATGAGGTGTTAGTGCACCTGACGCCATGAGGTGTTAGTGCACCTGACGCTCAGGGCTGTGGAGAGTTACTGACGCCATGATGTGTTAGTGCACCTGACGCCAGGGCTGTTGAGTTACTGACGCCATGAGGTGTTAGTGGACCTGATGCCAGGGGCTGTGGAGTTACCGACGCTATGAGGTGTTATTAGTGCACCTGACGCTTGAGTGAGGTGTTAGCACCTGACGCCATGAGTGTTACGCACCTGATCGCCATGGCTGTGAAAGTTACTGACGCCAAGGATGCAAGTTAGTGCACCTGACGCCAGGCTGCTGAGTTACTGATCGCTTTAGCGAGGTGTTAGTGCACCTGACGCTTATGAGGTGTTGGGGCATCTGACGCCATGAGGTGTTAGTAAAACCTGACGCCAGGGCTGCTGGAGTTACTGACACTATGAGGTGTTAGCGCGACCTGATGCTCAGGGCTGTTGAGTTGGCTGACGCCATGCGAGGTGCTAGCGCATCTGACACCAGGGCTGCTGAGTTACTGACGCCATGAGGTGTTAGTCGCACCTGGACGCCTTATGAGGTGTTAGTGCACCCGACGGGTCAGGGTTGTGGAGTTACTGACACTAAGGAGGTGTTAGTGCACCTGGACGGTCAGGGCTGTGGAGTTACTGACGCTTATGAGGTGTTAGTGCACCCGACGCCAGAGGTGTTAGTGCACCTGATTACTTGTGGCTGTGGAGTTACTGATGCTATGAGGTGTTAGTGCGACCTGACGCCAGGGCTGTGGAGTTACCGATCGCTATGAGGTGCTAGTGCACCTGACGCTATGAGAGGTGCTTAGCGCACCCGACACACTATGAGGTGTTAGTGCACCTGATGCCTCAGGGCTGGAGTTACTGACGCTATGAGGTAGTTAGTGCACCTGATGCTAATGAGGTGTTAGTAAGACCGATAGCTCAGGGCTGCTGAGTTACTGACGCCATGATGTGTTAGTGCACCTGATCACCAGCTGCTGAGTTACTGATCGCTAGGCGAGGTGCGCGTTAGTGCACCTGACACTATGAGGTGCGTTAGTGCACCTGATGCTCAGCGGCTGTTGGAGTTACTGACGCTTATGATGCAAGTTAGTGCACCTGACGCCAGGGCTGTTGGAGTTACTGACACTATGAGGTGTTAGTGCACCTGATGCCATGAGGTGTTACAGACCTTGATGCTTCAGGCTGTTGGAAGTTACTGTGACACCATGAGGTGCGTTAGTGCACCTGATGCTGCGAGGCAGTTAGCACCTGACGCCAGGGCTGTGGAGTTACTGACGCCATGAGGTGTTAGTGCACCTGACGCTCAGGGCTGTGGAGTTACTGACGCTATGAGGTGCTAGTGCACCCGACACTCAGGTCTGGAGTTACGGACGCTATGAGGTGTTAGTGCACCTGACACTCATGAGGTGTTAGCAATCTGACGCCAGGGCTGTGGAGTTACTTGACGCCAGGAGGTGTTAGTGGCACCTGACGCCAGGCTGTGGAGTTACCGACTATGGAGGTGTTAGTGCACCTGACACTCAGGGCTGTGGAGTTACTTTGACGCCCAGGGAGGTGTTAGTGCACCTGACGCCAGGGCAGTGGAGTTACTGACACTATGGAGGTGTTAGGGTGCACACCTGACACTCAGGGCTGTGGAGTTACTGGACACTATGATGAGGTTGTTAGCACCTGACGCCATGAGGTGTTAGTGCACCTGACGCTGAGGTGTTAGTGGCACCTGACGCCAGGGCTGTGGAGTTACTGACGCTATGAGGTGTTAGTGCACCTGACTACCAGGGCTGTGGAGTTACTGACTATGAGGTGTTAGTGTGAATCTGATTGCGTCAGGGCTGTGGAGTTACTGACGCTATGAGGTGTTAGTGCACCTGACACTCACAGGGCTGTGGAGTTACTGACGCTATGAGGTGTTAGTGCACCTGACGCCAGGGCTGTGGAGTTACTGACACTATGAGGTGTTAGTGCACCTGACACTCAGGGCTGTGGAGTTACTGACACTATGAGGTGTTAGTGCACCTGACGCTATGAGGTGTTAGTGCACCTGACGCCATGAGGTGTTAGTGCACCTGACGCCATGAGGTGTTAGTGCACCCGACGCCAGGGCTGTGGGAGTTACTGACACTATGATGGGTGTTAGTGCACTCCATATCTTTTCTTTTATTATTGCAGAACTTATACTTATACTCAAAATCAGGGAAAATAGCTTGGTTATGGATTTTAACAATGAGCAATCATAATTAAGAAAAAACAGAAAAAACATAAATATCATGGTTTCGCTGCAAGATATCATAGTATGAGTTAAATATTTTGAATATCTTGAAATATCTTATTGAACATAATGCATCAAACAATATTCAAGAGATCACAATTTTAGATTTTCATAATAAAAGTATATCTTTAAGGATAAAACTGTGGGTCACATTAGAAGGGTTAAAAATACAAGAACTTAAATAACCCAACATTTATTGGTGATACCACCACAAAATAATCAGGCAGCTGTTTTTTCAACAAGACCACAATATGAGCAAGTTTCATCAATATCAAGATATTTACAGATTAATTAAACCTGTCGCTTCATATCTTTTAAGATAACGCTAGGTCACATGATAATCGCAGAACATGGTGCACCATGCGCGGATCACATTCATACTTCTCAGAAGCCATCAGGCTATAAAGTGTGAATGATTTGTTTTACTAAGCTAAGACAAAAAGCTGAGAATCCAACACCCTGCATTAAAACAATAAAACCTCAACTGAAGAGAAGATCTCACTAGAGAAACTGTAGGACACCGCCCTGACCAAAACCCTCTCCCCTCTCTACCTCCCTTTCCCCTTCCCCTGATTCAAGTCCCAGAATGCAGATATACTACATATGATTTATCTTGTGAATCTATTGTTTTATCCTTTCATGTCTGGTGTCTTTTAAAGGTCATAGTGCGATTGGTAAAATGGTCTCAACATCACTGAAGTCACTGATAGGGTTAGAAAGATTGAAACATAGGAGAATTGTGTCTTCTTTTTGAGTGGTCTCTCCAAAGATAT
>CM031946.1:23949066-23951566 GCA_018749465.1 Paracanthobrama guichenoti | reverse complement strand
TCATCTTCTTCATCACATCATCATCATCAGTATTTCAACATCATCATCTTCATCATGATGATTTTGACTTATTAGCAAACATGACGATCATCATCATCATAATGAAGGTTTGTTTCGTATCATATTTTAGTAAGCTAGTGATTTTCACAATTCAGAGTGATAACAAAGTCTTAAAAACAGAATTTGTTTTTCATGCTGGCGAAACAGTAACTGGCCAGTACAGACTTTAATTTCTATTCATTATTAAACAAGCTGTAGGTCTGTAAGTTTTATATTTATTATATTATGCTGTTTCAATGTAGACTGACCTTCATATGATTCCACTGGTCCATTGTGCCCTTGGTAGTCATTCAGAATCAGCAGTGTCAGCAGTTGTCTTGAATGTATGAAGTGAATAAGAGTAACTTGGAAAGTGTCTAAGCTCTCATAAATGACGCTAAATATGAGGACACACACATGAGGTCTGTTATTGGTCATGAGAAGAATGATAACACTGAACACATTTATTCAATAAGTTACTAACAATGCAGACTACAATGAGCACAAAAACCTCACTGACGGAAAAGAGTAGATTCAGGATCTGGAAACATCTTCAGTAAACACGAGGCAAAAAAATAATTGCCATATTTTCACAATAATGTTTACAGCCTTGTACAGTAAAAACACAATTACAGGTGTGCACATTAGAATGACCTGTATATTACATGATTAAGTGAAATAGTATATTCATTCTTCCAGCTGCAAAAATTAACAACACTTATTTTTGAAACTGATTAATCTGTGACACAAAAACAACATTTTCTGTATTTCCTTAGCTGGAGAAAGAAACATGTTTTAGAGAATTTCATATGGGCACTTCTCCTGGCAGAGCGTCACGCACACAACACACACACACACACACACACACACACACACACACGCGCACATGCACACACACACACACACACACGCACACACGGCACACACACACAATAACACATTACACACACGCGCATACGCGCATTGGCCACACACGCATAAGCACGCATTACACGCATTAATGGTCACACACACGCGGTATGCGCATACACACGCACACGATACACGCATACACACGCACACACACACACACACACATATTGGCCACACGCATACACGCATACACGACGCATTATTAATACACACACACACACACGCGACGCAGACGCACAAGAGGTATCAAGATTGCGACGACAAGCAGACACGCACGCACGCATACACACACACACACGCATTACCACACACACACACACGCATACACACATTGGCCACACACACATACACACGCATACATTACACATGGCATACACACGCACACAGAAGATACACATACGCGCATATGCGCATACATACATGCCACGTATACACGCGCATTACACTATAGCATACACACACGCACATTATTATTACATTACACATCAAAGTGCTATTACGCGCATAATACACACACGCAGATACACGCACACACGACGCACACACACACACACACACACACACACACACACACGCATACACGCACACGCACGCATTACCACACACACGCACGCACGCGACATCGCGACGCGACGCCGCGACGCACGCACGCGACGCACACACACACGCACACACACACACGCCGCACACACACACACACACACACACACACACACACACACACACATCGACACACACACACGCACACACCCACACACGCCATCTGGCACACACACACACACACGCATTACGCAGCACACACACACACACCAGAGCGAGCAAGAGTCGCTCCATCAAGCGTGGTTCAAGCATGGGAGCGCCGAAGTGCTGATGGGTTTTTAGGACACGCAGATCAACAATGTCACTAAAGAAGTGTAAGCTTGCTGGGGGAGGGAAAGATCCTCTGTTCAGCTTCAATAACCTGAAGGTATGGGAACAGAGGATGCAGTTTGTGCTTCCGAGTTCTGTGAGTGTGTTCCCGGTCAAGAGTGGAAACCGTATGAGAGTGAAACTGCATCAAATGTGTGTGTTTTGTTGGGCATCTTGCATAAGTGCATATAATGTGAACAACACCAACGTATAGAGAGTGTGTATGTGTGTGTGTGTGTGTGTGTGTGTGTGTGTTCTTTAGCTCCCATTTCACTTACCGCCCACAAGTTTGGCTGGTTTCAGTGAAAGAATCGGCACAGTGTATCTGTCTTTATAAATAAGGATAACCAAGACTCTGGGAGATATGAAGGATCACCACTACTTCATAGATACCCAGATTAACATGAGACTGGCACAAACTGTGTGTAGCATGACTTTAAGCCAAAAATATTTACTAAATAACAAATTAATTCTAAATGAAATTCAGCAGACATCATTTCATATTTGATGTCATTAAGAAAATACATATTATTAAATATTATTATTATTATTATTATTATTAAGAAAAATTGTTAAACATCACAGAGGCTGCAATAACCACTTGCAGTCAAAAGACAGAAACAAACTAAATAACAAATCA
>CM031946.1:23812354-23947127 GCA_018749465.1 Paracanthobrama guichenoti | reverse complement strand
TCAGCTAAATCAACAGAGAAATTGTATGTAGATGCGTCTTACCTCCGTTTGGACAGTTTATCACTTGGACGGCATATCCGGCAGATTCGGCCCATCCACCACTCACCCCGTCTACGGCTTCATACCGCTCCAAGCAATTCTACAATGCTAAAATCTTTCCTTTCAAATTTCTCAGCTCTAAAACCCCCTTTAGCTCTTATGGCATTCCAGTAATAATTTTTGCTTTTCCGAGATGTAATTGTGTCTTTGCCACGATTCACAATCGCGATTCTGTCTTCTAACAATTCATCGCTTCACAAACTTGATAAGCGATATTCTGTAATAACGTAGTGTGTTGGAGCTATGATGACAGAGTCAGCTGTGAGCAAGTAACTCGGACAGTATAAAGAAGTGCCTGTCACACAGACTTGCAACAGGAGAACTTCTAACAAGTTTCACATCTTAAGATAGTGTATCCCAGCTGCACATTCTGGCTTTTCTTGCTACAGAAGCAGATAGCACCTCCTTTGTCCCACAGGAAATCCGTTTTCCATCATGGACCGCACCTGGTTGATGCTTGCTGGTAAGTGGGTGAGCGTATTGTGAGGCTAAATCACCTAAGGTATGCTGTGGCAGCTGTATGTTTCATGACAATCAGCCTCCGGTCAAGTGCTCATGCTTTTCTTTTTATGTTCTCGAGTTTCAGTGAAAGTGGTTTCACGTGAGGCGTGAAAAATTCATTTCCACTGCACCTGTATTGCGACACAGTTGCGATGCATTAGCACCTACTATTTCTCATGAGTTCTTGCAAAATTGTCTCCCTTTCATTTCACATCCTGGCTGGACCACAATGTTACAGCAGAAAAAGGTTAATTTTCAATAATAATAATTTTTTTTTTCAAGGTTTGCTTTTCCTTATTTACTGCAGGCTAGAACAACACAGTTTGATGCAGTATACATGATTTTGTGCATGGACCTTTCTAAGCCAGAACTAAATTATGCAGCAGCAATAAAGCGGGTCTTATGGGTAGCATACATCCTGATGAATCATAATTCCTCTCAGAATGAGCTACCACCTGCATTACGTGCAGTGCATTGCATTACCCCTACTAGCTGCTAAAGCTTCTTCAATAAAAATCGAGTTTTTACAAAATTGTCTCCTTTCATATCACATCTGACTGGACCTGCCAAACAGCTTTTGGCCATGGGATAATACAGCAGAAAAAGGGATTAATTTTCCAATAATAATAATAGTAAAAAATTTTCAAAATGTTTTTCATCAGCTTACTGCCAGGATAGAACCAGCACAGTCTTGGTAGAATGAGTCCAGAAGTTGTGCATTTTCTATGGTTATCATCCTTGTGCTATAATTAAAGATTTGAACTGAAGAATTAAAACTTCAAAATGTACTATCATTCAATTTAACAGTTTCTTCAAAAAAACAAAATCAATATCTTTTTATTCCCATGCTTGGAGTCACACTGCTCTTTGGTGTGTTGAGGTGGAGCAGCTGAGCGCAGCACCCCATATACATGGCGGTTCAGTAAGATTCCTGTAAAGAAAGATTCGTTCAGTAGATTCAGTGTAGCAAGAAAGATTAGTTCACTAGATTCAGTGTAAGAAAGATTAAGTTCAGTAGATTCAGTGTAAAGAAGATGCATTCAGTAGATTCACGAGCAATGAAATGCTCTTTCTGAGCCAACACTAGAATGCTACTGACGTGGCACAGTCAGTCTGTGGAGCAGGAAAAGCCACCAAACAGTTCAAAACAAAGAGACTTCCAGTGAACAAAGATGTAGTCAATTATCAGAGATGATTCGTTCTTAAAAGAGATCATTCAACACATGGTATTGATTAATTAATTAATTTCATTCCTAATAGTCATACTGGCTTCTTACACACACAGATGATGAACACACCATATATAGCTGTAAAGGATGCTGATGCACAGTAGAGGAAGCGTATGAATTACATGTATCATATGGAAACTCAAGCTGCTGTAATTGACTCCTGCTGATGTCAAGTGTTGTTTTACATTCAAATCTCAGCATTCTATGTCAGTCCAGCAGCTTGAGTTGATAACTGAAATCCATCACAACTACCATCCCTGAAGCCTTGGAAAGCTGATCACACCTACAAGAGCTCTTTACAAGCATACTGTTGAAGTTTCATCAGTTTGGAGTGTTTGCCCAGTCGTCAGCATGGAGCAAGCATCATACAGAGAAGATCCAGGACTCGTCACCACACAGAAGTTTGTAGGTGGGCGTCTCTCCCAATCAGAGCCCTGCCAGGCTTTCACGGCTGGCGGCTGTAAGCGGTTGGATCACACTTACAGCTGCATCTCTGCGAAGCTCAAGATCCAGCGCAGACAGGAAAGCCATTGGCCAAAGCGCTATCCTGAAGAGCGCCAGCCGTCCTTTAGCGTCCGTCAGCAGCCTCTGTCTCTTCGGTGGGCGTGTGGCTCCTCTGTGTCAGCGGAAGAGTCTGTCTCCATCCACGGCCTGGCATGCACCAGGGCTACCAGGACATTTGCGGCTCTGTGGCCGGAGCCCGCAGTCAAGGCAGCTGTAGTCGGCGCCGTCCCTACAACCTTGAGCTGGGAGGGCTGAAAATCCAAGGCAGTGCCTGCCTGGAGACTCTCAGCACGCCCCCTTCCTGCTGGAGACAGAGGCAGCCTGATGAGGCGCGTCCTCGTCACTGAGCTTCTCCACAACCACCCAGAAGAAGAAAGCGTCGCTCCTGTCCCATGGACATCAGTGAGGACCGCTGCGGAGGAGCAGCGAAAAACCCAGACACTGAAGTCGTCACAGTAGGGCTATGTATGTACATACTGTATATAGTTATGAAACCGCGTTTACACTTTCATGAGTGCGTTCCCAGTTTTAAGTTCCAGTTTTTATTTTTCTCAGTCATTTTACTTTTATACTGTGTATTTGCTAAGGATGTTTGGTGGCTATCATTGCACCCGATATGCGGTTCTCGATGCGTTTAAACAGATTTTAGTGCTTTGCTCCGGTTAGCCGGGATGTTTTATGGGTTTCATTGACATACGTTTGTCAAAGGTTTTCTGGCCAGTTATTGTGTTGCTGTCTGACTGCCAGACTCATCTGAGTATTTTCTCATTTACTTCAGTTTGTTAGAGATGTTTTGTGGTTGGCTGATGTCACGGTTGCTGTTAAAAGGGAGTTAAATTAGGAGTAGGTGGGTCCCTCCCTTGCGGTTGCAACCACGTGCTGTGAGAACTTGTGTGCATCAGTGATGCTGAGGAGGCTGCCGCCACTGCTTCTGCATCCTGCTGAGGTGATCTGCCCCATAGTAGACTAGTCTCAGCTGAGATGCAGACCAAGACAAACCACCTGATTCTGGACAAGATTCAGCGCAAAGTGTTCCTAGAAGTCTAAGTGAACGACAACGGCAACATCACATCACAATCCCCAGAAGGGAAGAAAAGAGAAAGAGATCGATGGAGCGCAACTGTGAACCAGAGCGAGGGAAACATAGACTGGTTTAATATTGGTGAAAGGTGTAAACAAAATCTGGATTTCTTTCTTCAGCGCTCAGCCAGTCAATCTTAAGGACTACAGTAATAATGTGATATAATAGTCACGTGACAGAGAGGGGACAAACAGGTAGGTAGCAAAAAGGCAGATCTTTGTTGCAGGTTCAGAGAACAGCGGGAGATGGGAGTCAGTGGTGAGGATATCAGGCGTCAGAGAGTAGGTGGGGGCTTGGCTGGAGAGGTAACAGGAGTTCTCTGCCAGTGGTGAGGCTGGAGAGACAGGCCTCCGAGGACTGGACCATGGGGAAGCAGCAGAGGCAGAGAAGACAGTGAAGGCCATCTCAGGTAGAAGTAGAGGGAAGCTGTCAGCCGTGTGTTGGGTAACAGCGACAGACCAGACAACTGCGGTGTGGATGATGACTGCCGGATATAGGGTGAGATAACGATGAAGTGCCGGCCAGTGCTGGGGTGATGGTGGAGTGTACGGGCGGTGAGCAGGGAGGATTCACTGGAAATTAGAGGCTGAGAGACAAGCATGATGAATGGAGCTGAGTGACAATATTATAATGCAATGGAAAGTATAACATTATATAATATGACGCAATATAATATAAGCAGACCAGCTCTGTAATGCTCATTGTGCTTCAATAAATTCAAATCTGCATGCCAAACATTAAAACTAGTACTGTAAAGTTAGTTCAAATATTGAATTATAAAATCACATGAAAATGCTAGAAATTAATCTCCTTCTCTCATATCAAAAAAATTACACTCATTTTCTTACAAAGGCAAAATATGGATTAACATTTTCAACTCAAGCCCGTACTAAAATAAATGAAATGCACCAAAAACTACAAACTATCAAACAGTGCTTTGATTTTATTTTCAATCTAAAAACAATCGAATCTCAAACATGTTTGCAAAAGTGTAAAATAATAAAATATACATTTGATTCAAGCCATCATTGTCTGATCTCATTTCCTTATATGTCTGATTATATTTTAATATACATTTGTACATCGAGACAAAGGCCTGCCTTTTGTATGATTTATTAAAGGATCATTCACCAGACATTAAGATGATATTCTGACAAAATGTGCTTCTCTGTCATTTTAAGTCAGAGTAGTCCCCAGTGTTTCTTGAGACAGCGTAACTTTCATTGTCTAAGACACAAACAGTGAAACATTCTTTAAAATATCTTCCCAACCTGAGTTTTAGATAAATGATAAACAGTTTCATTTCTGGCTAAGACTGAGAGTCCAGTTTAAAGAGTGATCGCTTTGAACTCTCAGACTGGATTCAGGCGCTCAGATCTGAACATGAGATCCACACGGTCAGTGTATTGTGTGAACACCTGTGTGTGTGTGTGTGTGTGTGTGTGTGTGTGTGTGTATGTGTGTGTATGTGTGTGTGTGTGTGTGTGTGGCAGATCATCAAACTCTCTTCATTGAAACATCTGCTGCTTGTCACTGAAAGCCCACCTCATTAGCGTCAACAGCTGCTACAGAATGGCCTGAAAACAGCGTCTGATGGACAGAAAGACACTTTACACACCAGCACACTACACCACCACCTACCACACACACCACACACACACACACACACACACACACACTGAAGTAAATCTGTCTATTTTTTTCCTTACATTTATTTTTACCATGACAGCTAACCACTATATACACACAAGTGTTATAATAGTACATCATTTTAGGATATTAATAAAAATATATATTATATACTACATATAGTATATAGATATATATAGTAATAACTAATACACACACAAACATTCAAAGTTTGGCATCAGTAAGTTTTTTCCAAAAGAAGCTCACCAAGGCTAAGATATATAAGCAGTAATATTGAAATACATATTTGAATATGACAAATTGTGATGTATTCCTGTATTGATCAAAGCTAGTTATCCTTTGTCCCATTACTCCAGTCTCAGAGTCACATGATCCTGCAGAAATCATTTCTCATATGAGGATTTGGGGCTCAATAAACATTTATGATCATTATCAATGTTGAAAATACTTTATTATATCTGTGCATCTAAACTCATGAAATAATAATCTTCTGCTGATATCTTGAGGCGGGCTGAATTATGAATGCCATTTATTAATACGGTGTATTCCCTAATGCTGATCTGAATTATAATTATTTATATTCCTCAATAATGGCGTGACTTGCAGCTCAAAGCTCATGTTTGTGTTCTCTTCATTTACATTGTGCCGTTACCTGAATGCATCACATTATAGTGCTGTATATGTATTGTGCTGATTTTATTCATGTTTTGGATTATTTGTTTGACTCATGATATCTTGTATTTTAATAAGAAAGGTTCTTTATCATTTGTTGGTAGAGACACGAGAATGTTTTGCAATTCTAGATTCCAGTTTTTATACCACCTTAGAAACTAATATGCTAGCTACTTACAATATAAAGTTAAAGAAATTATGAAAAACAAATTATGTGAAGACAAGGCAATGATGGTGGACAGAACCTGTGCAAATGGGAGAAGACATTTATATCAGTAACATGTTCCTCGCTAAGTGAATAACCCAAAAGGCCTGTGAGAAAGCGAACTGAGAAATTTCTTGAGGAACCACGAGCCGAAGTTTTGAAAGGGAACAGAAAAGCATGGCATGATATTTTAGCATTGATTTAATAGCAGTATTATTTTCCCACCACCGTGTCCCTTTATGGGCTCATTACAAATGAAATAAACAGTGCTATAAGATTTCCAGAGACCCGGTCTAACAGTAGAATAAGATTGATTATCTTCTATAAGTTCACAGAATTAAATTGGCTTTAAGCGTCACGGTATGTGTGCCAGATAATCATGACTCTGTAGAACTATTTGCACCATATCCATGTTATTTATAGCCTTCCGCAGAAGGTTGTACCATGGATTCATGTTTATTACCTTCTTTTCAAGTTCTGTCCTAGCCCAAAATAAATGTATCTGTTTATTCTGTATTTAACCAAGTCATTACTCAAGTAGTGCCGCTTTGTCTACGCGAGTTGGAGTTCAGCGATACTTTCTGTCAGAGCAGATTCATGCGAGGACCATGGCGGGTATGGCGCTAAGCATGAGGGCAATCTGATTTCATGTCACTGTCATTAACAGGCTGCAGCTCGTGACTATTACTAAAGTACTTTCTATTATGAGTAGGCATGTGCAGCTCAACCCCAAAGAGTAAAATAGATTCCTCTGTAATCCTCTACCAGCCTCAGACAGCTAATTTGCGTCCGTGGGTGTGCAAAGGTATGTGCGAGCATTGTATCCTCACAGAAACTCCGGGTCCCATGGAGGCAAGTGGCCCCCAGGAAATTAAAGAGATACTAAAGAGAAATCAAAGATCTAAATTAAATCACAACTAAACATGATCCAGCTGTTAAGTTACAAATGTAACAAGATTACAAAAAGATTGGAGTCAAGATCAAATTATTCCTTGGGTCAGATTTAAAAATTCGATGGTCGCAAATGAAGAGTAAGACAACAAGTGCTGAGAAGGCAGACTACGCCCAGAAGTCCTTACGACCAGGCCGTTAGATTCCGTCCATGGGCTAGCAGGATGGACCTTGATTTCAGACCACGTTATTTTAATTAAATGAAAATATATAAGGTCATATGAACTGTGAAATAAATTGCATATTAGTTTTAAATGAATATAAGTATTCCAGTAGAATATAGAATATTTTTGAAATAAGTTGAATGCACGATTTTTCCTCGTTTATAGGAATTTAGTAAACTTATGCCAAACCTATTTGATTAGAATTTTACTGAGAAAATTAATCTTTTTATTGCAGTTTTTTTTCTTGTCGTTAGGACCGGTAAATCACCTGACATTTCTGGTCTTTCCAGACACCACAACTCAATTTAGGTTAAAAATGAAAAGGGTTTTCTTATAAAAATATTGTAGATCAATTTTGATATATGACATCTGACATTTCTGGTCTTTCAAACATTCAGACAAAAATACGAGTCATATCATTGTGACCATATATCCTAGAACAAATAGATCAACCAGAAAGCATTACATACATCAGTGAACTGCAGCTACATGTATGCACATTCCTGCATATTCACACACATTCTTGTATGGCCAAAATGATCTCATTCCATATCTCATATTACAAACACAACACAACCATACAAATAATTAAAGAAATAATAAAAGAAATAATCATACAAAAATGACATTAAACAATGAGTGCAATCTTCAGTTCTATTTTTTAGAAAAGGCTGAAACCAATTCAGAGCTTTCCTTTACAGGATGCCTGCACGTTTGTCTAAGCGAGACAACAGAACAGTAGTCAATTATATCAAAGGCGCTGCTTAGATCTAAGGCACAAGCACCCATTGAAAAACACATACAGAATATTTGTTTTTGATTCATTTAAAAATAGACTCTTCTTTAACTTTCTATCACACCAGACATCAAAACTCAGCTAACAAACTCAGCAGCCAAGCGACAATCAATAAAACAAAGACTCATATGCAGTGCATGCTGGAGTACCAACAGAGTGCAAAAACTCAACATAATGAGTACTTAGTACATTGACATGAATCTTTTGATTTAAAAATGTATATGTGGCTGAGTTTGCATGATAAATGACGTGTCTGCATATGTAATAACCAGCTAAATGTTTTTGCATCCTTCAGAGCCAGAATCTGCTCACCTCTCCAGTATTTCATCACACCCAGCCCTCTATATTCTCTCCCTAACTTTATTTACTCCATCAGCCATAGATTCAACTCATACATTCATGTGCAGTTAGGACGTGGCAATTGAATTAAGCCACCTTGCAACATTTCATCTCAATGTTACAAATACTCTAATTCATCCTCTTCCTTCGATACAATGTCTTTTATAATTCATTTAATATCAATAAAGTCAAGCACCCAACCAAATGGGACAGCATCATCATATTTGGTTGCAGGTCACACTCATTGGATTGATCATTAAGCATATGACCCTAAATATGACCGTGTCTAACACTCGGAAGGTATCCCAAGATACACATCATCTCGCACCCAGCAGCAAGTGTCAAACTGTTATTGTGTCACAAAATAGTTTAGAGTTTTCGGGTAGTTGTTGAGAAGCGCTCAAATCTGTGGTTTATTTGCCAGATGGCACCTATTTGAAAGTAGATCTGATGTTTTGGGTGTAGGATCAGTCGATCACCCCTTCTGGCTCCTGATGCTCCCTAGGTGAGCGCTATCAAAGAGCGTCGGTGATTCTGGGTTACAGGACCTCCAAGCGTGGGTGTAGGTGACGCCAATGACCGTTCATAGCTTGTTTGCCTCGTTCTTGAATGAATCAGCCGATTAAATGAATGAAAAGCTGGACGACCTGCTGATTAAGATTAAGTCACTTCATGCTTCACCTACTGGCCCGGTTGAATTATAAATTTAAAGTAAAATGCCCTAAAATTAAACATCACAAACATGCAGATTTAAATATATTTAAAGCTGACAGGACACACGACTAGAATAGAATTATATTTACGCAAAATCCGGATATTGCAATACCAGAGGCTTAATGGCCAGACCTGTTGTATTTATATTTACTCTGCTTTTACTGGTTATATTATTTCCTATGTTTGATGCTGTCACAGGAGAAGCCACGACCTACAGAAATACGTTATTGTCATAAATCTCAGGGAAGACCATTGGCTGAACCGTCTGGATGGGACAATGGAACACAAAATGCAGCTGTAGATGTGAGTCTGCATGGGAAATAGAAGAAGAAGTAAGCCCCATTAAGACACACAAAAATGCAAATGACTGCATTATTATTACTGCTTTATTGATTTTTTAAACTCTCAGTATAGAACTGTATTATTAACTTGTTGTGTTATTAAATGTATTTCACCAATGCATTAAACTCATTTAACATCTTTTTATTTATTTTTTTAATATATTTTCTTGAAATTTCTACTTGAACTTTTGTGATTTTAGACACTGCTGCGTGAAAGCCCAGGACTTTTATTTTGGTGTGGCAGTGTGACGTCTGTGAGCTTCGCACCAGCTCCTGCATCTGTCGTGTTTTGTTGAAGAAAGGTTTATTTTAGCCCATTTGCAGTGTTTTAGAAACGTGGAGATAGATGATGTATTTATTAAATGTAACGCTGCAATGCTTTATCTAACTTTTATCAGCGTTGTGAGTAGAAGTAGCATCATAAACTCACGAGAACAGAAGGCGTCTCATTTCGCTCTTTCATCATGAATCAGTTCAAACATGAGTTCAGTCTCTGAAGTGACGAGAGGGCCCGAACTTTAGACTCTCGAGTCAATTGAACCGACTAAATTCATTGATTCGAAGGACTCTGTTTCTATTTATATCTCGACTTCTAAATCATTAAATATCTAAACTGACTAATATGTCAAAGGTCTGAATAATTGCATTCTTTATTAATTTGTGTACTCAGATTTTGAGTGGTTTTTGTATAATCAGGTCTTTCAGGTCCATCCTCATTGATGAATAGAGATCATTTTGTAGAAATAGAAATTCAACCAGCACAATATTCTTTAACACCTAAATTTAAGACCATAGACTTGGTGGGGTGGTAATTGTCAGAGGAAACAATCATTCCGCCATTCCTCCAGTACTTGAACTTGGTACTCCTGACCATGGCAGTGCCAGCTTCATATTCGGCCAGTCTTTCAGTGAAGAGGTTTATTTGAGTATTCCTGAGTTTAATGGATTTGGGTGTGTTTTAGCTTCACATGCATTCAATGTTTTAAAATGATCCCTCAAAACCTGTCTTGTGCTATGAAATGTTTCTAGATATACGTGTGCAATCTCTGAGCCGTTTGTTCATGTGTTGTTTAGGCTGGAATAGAAACATGAAATGTACGGCGTCTAATCAAACGTTCATTTACCGCAGTTCACGTTAAATCCTGATGAGCCGTTTTGTCATCAATGACACGGTTTAGATAAAGACATCAAATCAGTTTTTCTGTTGCATCTTGCATGCACGAGGCTTCATCTTTGTTTAAAGTGCCACAGCCATGCACGGTAGATTAGTTCCAGCATTTGCATTTTACAAAACGAATTTGGAGTTGACGCGTCAGTCTACAATAAACCTATAGTTCAAATAAATCTCAAGCTGACCATGGGAATTTAAACAACCTGACCAACTAATATTACATTGCACTGAAGTTTTTTGGTGTGCCCGATATACTTATTATTCAAATAAAAAAGGTGTTTCTAGACAAAGAGTGTTTTGCTAATATCAAAACTTCCATCTAAGAACAAAACATGATCACCACAGATTAATAGAAAAATGAGAGCAGATTCTTTTTTAATAATCAAAGCCTCCAAACTTCTGTTTTTAGATCAACTTGATTGAATGAATGAGTGCAGTGATCAATCGATTAGATCTCTTTCTGTGTAAATCCTCTCCTCCTCCATCTGAATTAGTTTTGAGTTCATGTTTCCCTCATTTGGGTAGAGGATCATTTTTGGGGATTTCTCAGTGGGTATTGTGTATAAATATATATTATTGATTTATTTTTGTTAGGAAAAATGTTATATTCCTCAAACTAAATGGAGAAGTAATTTAAAACCCAATTTTGGTAATTTAAAAAAAAAAAGTCTGTATGTTTGTGATAAGCTTTAATTTTCAAGTTCAACATACTTGTTTCTTTTATTTCAATTTATACTTCCAAAATAGCAAAAAATGTATCAAGAAGAGAGACTTTCATGAATTCTGTAATTTAGAAAGATTCAATAAAAAAATAAAACCAAACCATCACTCTCATGGCCCAGTGCGCTGGAACTGCTGAACTAGGAGAGATTTAGTGTGGATCTAATACTACCGCCTGACCAATTATTCTCATCTTAAACAGGACAAACACTGAAAAACTCCCTGAAGAAGGGCTGCAGAGATCCACGTAACACTATTATAAAGATAGGTTCATTAAAAGGGGAGAGTAGAGGAAACGTGAAGATTGAGGAAACATTGAGGAGTGGAAACATGTGAAGAAACTGAGGAGAACAAACAGGTTAAGTTTCATTCTCAAAGGCTGAGTTACTGGTATTTTGGTGATAGATGGACTGCTGAAGTGCGGAAGTGGCATGTAAATAATACTACTCGAGGATGGAGAGAATGTTGTTTTATCAGTTTTGTGGATTTCCTTCAGTTTTTTCATCAGCGAGTGCACCTTCGTCTTGGCTTTTCGATTGTTTATAATCGGGACAGCAAGAGTACTGTCATGTTTCTGGCAGGTATTTTTTTGAGTGCGGTGTAGGCGTGATGTGGTTCGGTATTGCCAAAACTTTGTCGTGGCAATGGTATGCTGGGAGGCAAACCAGGTGATTCCACCAGCCCAACATAATCCAGTTCCTGTCATGGGCGAACATTTTGGGCATGTGATAGTGGATTGTGAGTAGTCACGCTGTTTGCGTTGGCATTGTTGTTGACTTTACTTTATTTTTATACATCGAACAAATCCACAAACCTTGAACTAACCATTTCGCGCCAATAACAGCTTTGACTCAAACTAAAGAGAAAAAAAGTACATAAGTGAAAAACACAGCTACAAGCATGTTCATGAAAATAAAAAAAATAGTTCCATGCACCACGATCAATTAGTTTTTAATGCATGTGACTTCATCCAATTTGTACATTATAGTTTTCGTGCACTTAGAGTACATATAAAATATCTCTTGTTTTTACTACACACCAATCCTGGGGGTATCCATTCCAAACAAGACAAAGAAAGAGAGAAAGGCCGTTTGTGTTTGCAACTTTTTAATAGTCTGTTCCTTTTTTTACCCCTTTACGCCAAAATGCTGGATATTTTTGGACCATCCCAGAATATATGCGTGTGAAAGTGCTACCTTCCCACCCTCCAGCATTTCTGCTAACTGGACTATGCTTTCAAATTTTGATATACGCCACATGATGTACTAAAAAAACTTATTTTTGTTTTCCATCAAACTCTTTCCAGTTGTGACCATACTGATTCCCCTTTGACGTTCTGCACATATACTTTGTAATATCATCATCAAACATTTCCATTTGTAGTTTCAGACTCTCACAGCATCTTTTATATTGAGTATGTTATCTATTTGAATCAAGTAATCTTCTGCACTATATCATGTACACGACTTTTATACAATAAATGTTGCTTCTTTATATCAATGACCCCTGACATTTAGTTAATGACATTAGTTGGGGCTTCATAATTATAGCTATGTCTTTGCATGAGGTTGTAATATAGTTTCTTATTACATGGGTACCGAAATAAATCAGCAATGAAAGTGATAACAAGCGTTTCTGCTTTAAGATCAGAGAATGAATACCAATGTACTTCACGTAAATAACTTACGATCAATTATAGTAAGACCCTTCTCAATTTCCATCCCATCTGAGGTAGAAACTCAGGTTATCTGCTATAGACATGGCTCTTGATAAGGATGCCACTCCATATTTTTAGCACTATTTGTCAAACTCTGAGTTTGCTTACTTCATCTTTTTCTGAGATTGGGAATTGCTCAATCTCAGTTTAGAGAAGAGATTGTCTAAAGGCTAAATGTTATTAATGGGAGCATTCTTTACAGATTAGTATTCCATGGCCAACTTATTCTGTTTCAGCACATCATTGTTAACCCACACACCACTGTTTGATAAACAGTTTTTTTATTAGCTGATTAGCCATTACCACTACCCAGACACCCGAAGAAGCAGATTCCACTCAAGTAAAATCACACATCCCGAGCAGCTATTAAAGCTTTAGCAAGAGTTCTTCCTACCACTTTTGGTCTACCGAGAATTGTCCAGACGAGATTGGGAAGCTAATTTTTATCTGGAAGAAAAGAAAGAAAACTAGCTTTTTAAATACTCAGTATTACACATATCAATGAACATCACCAGAGAGTAAAGGGAGTCATTGGAAGAGTTCAAATCAGGCAGTAAAAGCAATGCTTAGGAAATACTGCATTTTGAGACATGGTCTGAGAGTGGGTAGAAAGGTGTTCCTTCTGCTTTTTATTCTCAATCCATTGAGAAAGGGTGCAGAGGAGTCTCTCAAGTTCAGTCCATCAGAGCTGGTCTTTGGCTACATAGTAGAGAGGACCATAAGAGAAGTTCTAAAGAGAGAATGTTGAAGCATTGGGGACTCATAAGAAAACAAATCTGTTGAGATTATAATTCCATAAACTCAGCCCAGAAAATGTATTGTGTTATCTGCTGAGACATTAGCACAAAGCTCAGGAGAAGATGAAAACTTTGCAGTTGCCGATCAAACACTGGATTCCATTTCCTGTTACAGAGTCTGCATTACTTTACGCTTACCAGGGGCCTTACGACATCTTGGGAGAGAAAAGGGGAGGACCAATTATGTATTAAATCGCCAGACAGGAAAGCGTCAAAAGCTGGTATGTCATATCAAGATGACAAGATGATTCTGTATATCCGCCCAGATGGGGTTGCATGTAGCAAGAAGTTAATGTATTTGAGGAAGCAGAGATAATGTACAAGAAACATTAGTGTTTGATACCCCATTATTATCTGCCAGATTCAGCAGCTCATTCCAGAGGCTTTCTTGGCACTGATCAGAGGAGGGGATGTTATTTATACTTCTATTCTTCTATATTTGGAACTGCACTGTTAACTCACTTTGCCAGTCCTTCAAGAACTTTTTGTTTGGTCATCCAAATATCAAACAGCATTTGACAATATTAAAGTGTATTTGATGTGTGGTGAGCCTGTTCACAGCTGCTCCAAATTTCTCCTTGCCGTTCAAATTTGAGATTAGTATAGCACACTTTTTCGCCAGTGTCCCTTTCTAAATGGTGACTTCGTTGATTTGTAAAGCTCTATTGGGAATATCTTGTGTTAACATACTCTGGAAGTTGACTGGGCACCTGTCATGCATGTCTTTTATCAGCATACCTTGTGAGTAAGCAAGGTTTGAGACTGATCAACCAAGGAGTTCATTTGTGGCATTGACAGTAAAGAATAACCCTTGCTTTGCTCAATGCCCTCTGGAAAGGATTTGGGTTAGAGGTAAGGATTAGAGATTAACTGGATCAGGTGTGTTTAATTAGGGGTTGAGGCTTAACTCTGCAGAGGCTGTGGCCCTCCAGGTACAGAGTTTGACACCCCTGCCTTTGGAATTACTTTATGGAGTCTAACAAAAATAAACTGGGATGTTTGCTTGCTATTTGTTATTTCTCTTCAAAGTAAAAATACACAAAGTGACCAAACATAAACTGTTATTATTTTTTACACTGCTAAATCCCCTACACCAGCACATATATATAAAATGGATTACCCTGATCCTGAATGTAAGAACTTAGGATTTCCAAATCAGATCCTTCAGATCTAGATAGAAACTTTTTTGAACAACTGGGCCCAGGAGAGCTCTGGTGTATCTTCAGCTGGACTCTTTATTGAGAAGATGCTGTGTCATTTGCTGAGTTGTCTAGAATACTGCTAATCGGAGTTTATTTCTTTTCAGTCTTCATTTGAAATTAAAAGAAACGCTCTATATCAGTATCCCCCTCACCAAACTCACTGAGCCATCTACACTCTGTCTGTACAAAATTAACTGGGGCAAAAGAAGACATCAAAATAACAAAAGAAACAATGACGTAAACAGAAAAGCTCTACCAAATGTGAACAAGTACTGTGTACAAAGCCAAGAAGCAGCCCCCTCATAAAACACATATCTTGAGGTTTTTTGAATACGATTGGTTGATCCACAAGACAGAAACGCTTGGTGGCTGGAGCATGCAATTGGATGAACCATTGGGAGGGTGAGTTTCTGAAACAGAAAACACACACACACACACACACACACACAAACACACAGAGTCCTAGGACTAACAAAGAGGATGTAATCTTATTTCTAGATTACAATCCTGACTTAATAAAGACCATCTCACTTAAAGGCTGTTAGTTGCTGATTGTACCTACTACGAGAGAAAACGTCAGTGGATTGCGATCAGTGAAGAACAATTGCTGGTTTGGGAGAGATGAACCTCGTAAAACCTCAAAATGTTGAAGAGAAACAACGTGCCAAAGCCTCTTTCTCAATTGCTTCGAGATACCTTAACACAAGTATTGTAAAGACTTGCAGGAAAAGTATTAGCAAACAGGATAGTTAACTACATTCTCATCCTCTTGTAACAACACCACTTTTGCATCTACCTCCAGTCTTGGATAGTTAAATCAAATTGGGAGCCAGCAGCAAGAACAGGGCTTATACAGTAATGAGCTTTTACACATTAACAAAGACTATGCCAGCGACACTCAAGAACTCTGCGTTCAAAGAAGTTCTTGGGGAAGGGCTCAGTAGATTGTAGTAAGTGGGAAGCAACAACAGTGGAGATTCTTGCGAAAACCTGCGATAATATCCAACCATCCCAGAGAATCCCTACAAGCTCTTTCCTGGTATTAGGAGCTGGAGAGGCAATGTCCTTAGTAACCTTTTGCTCCAACAGGTCAAGTACCTGTCCTTGCCCTACCTGTTTTCCAAATGGGTTACAGTAGCGCCACCAAACTACCACGTCCAGAGAATTCAAAGTCAGGAAGTATCTCTTAGGAAGCCAGGTAAATACGTCCTAAAAGTTTTTAACATGATTAAGGCCAATCAGAAGCTAAATTACCAAATCATCTGAATGGGCATTACAATTTGGCATCAGCTAGGATAGAATTTATAACCTGCTAGGCAATGTAGCCAGACATTTCTGCATCCCGAATGCATTACAGAGTACTGCAGAAAATGGTTAGAGTGTCACAAAGGCAGAGAGATCTCAGGAGGCTCTAGGTGTTAAAGGAACCTGCCAATATCCCTTTACAGTGAGTCTAGTTTGCAGTAACATCTTTTGCTAGATTACTTATCATCTATACAGATCCTCGATTCTTACAGCAATGGATAGGAGTCTGGAAGGAAATGTGGAGATTCACCCTTCTGTAATCCACACAAAATCTAAAAGTGCCATCTGACTTGGAACCACCAGGCAGGGGAGGACTCCAGGGGGCTAGAGCTGGGCATCGCTAACCCATTGTCAAAAGAAACTCAACCTCCTGTTTCAGCATTAGCATACACTTTAGGATTAATACGATAAGCATCCTGCTTGCATTAGGTGACATCTGTGGCTTCTATGTCATGCACAACTTAGAACTGTATTTAGGAAAATTACATCTCCAAAAAGAATGGAAATCTGCAACCTAATTGCAAAACTTCCAACTTGCTCATCCAGCTGACAGATGCTGAAGATGCAAAGGAAGTAACTCCAGGAAGATCATTTCCTGAATTTGAAAGTCTAGCTGGCTTTTGTACAGACCCTAAAAAGCACTAAAATCATCTTTAATATCTGGATTTTCAACTTAGCTACTGAAACAATCGTAATGGGCCAGAGATTACATCCTCATTACAATGTTTAATTGTGAAACTGCTACAGGACTTACTCTTGCATGTGGTATTCTTTCAGCATGTTTAAATGAGCAGACCAGAGTTTTCTGGTTCCTTTCTGGAGTCTGGTTGCAAATCGAGTCTCACTGAGTTTTCCACTGCTCTCTATAAAGGACCTGAAAAGCAGGCAGAGAAGATGAACCAGAGATAGGCAGCTGAGCAAAAGCGTAACCACCAGGTCTAAATGAGTGGTGCTCTGGCAGCTCTTGTCAAAATGGCGTTTCACATGCCTTGTAGCAGAGCGTCGATTCTTTTTGCCATAGCCACAGCCTTATGCAAGCGTTCCACCCAACTGACTAACTATAGTCTAATACACGATTCATCTTGGAACGAAGTCCACGAATAACTCATCTTTGATAACTCTCAAGGGACCACGAGTGTGTCCAAAGACAAGTTCCATAGGACTAAATCCAAAGGGATTCCTGCACAGCCTCCACGCTTCAACAAATAAAACCAAAAGAAATTCATTCGTCCCAGCACTTTTCAGTTTCCAAACAGTATTTTATGGCATAGATTTTAATAACATCTCTGATGCTTAGCGACTCAAAACACCCTGGGACACTGGATCAAATAAGCACCTAGAAACTTCTGTGATGAATACCCAAGGTCTCCCAAAGCTTGATTGAACACTTTAGAAAGAAAATTAGAGCCCTGATCAGTCGGGAGGAAATTTTAGGGAGCCCAAGGTGTTGGCAACTGGAGTCAATGCTTTTTACCACTGAGGTAGCAGAAGTGATTTTCGTATGAGAGATAGCCTCTGGAAATCAAACTACTTTTTGTTTGCCATTCAGCAGGAACTGAGTTACCAGATTGCAGTCACTGGGGCAAAGGGCCACACATTCCAACCATTACATACTCAAAGAGGCTCTCTCCCACAACAGAGGTGGACAGAGAGAGAGCTGGAGGAACTTTTAGGTTGGCTTACCTGCCAGTTGGCATGTATGAGCAGGTTTTTACAGTACTGTGCCACGTCAGATTTCAAAGCTAGGCAGAAAAGGCTGGCAAAAATACGATGATAGGTTTTTGTGAGTACCTAGATGCTCTGGTACATACACAGTCATGAGACCAGACACGTGTACTTGTTCTCTTAAAATCAGAGAACTACCGCCCGGTACTGTAGCTTACTCCAGTCCTAAATCTCACACCAGGAGGAGTCCACCTGCGCATTAATACCTCATCCTCAAGGTAATAGACTCATCTGTATCATTGCTACTTTGAAGAGAGACAACTAATGAAAAAACTAAAGGCAAAGAAACTTAAGCGGATCAGACTGTACAGGCAGTTTTGAGAAGCAGAGCTTAGACAACTAGAGCAAAGTCTGAAAGAGGCAGACGCTTTTGAGATTGTCCCTAGACCAGATCATTCTAAATCAACATTGGGCCTATAAAAAGATCAGCCAGATTGGCGTTTTAATTTCTGTACCTGTGCACAGCAGTAGCATAACTAGGAAAACATTTGGAAAGTTGTGGAAACAGATTCATCAGTTTTATACAACAGTGATCTATTTGATCCCAAAGCTACCTCCAAGCATTGGTGTTACACTGCACCATGAAAATTATACTGTTTCATAGTAGAAATTCAATCCCTTACAACAAGCCAAGTTGGCACTTTTTTAGCTCTAAGAAACCAGTCACTAAGTCCCCAAGCTCTGTGTACACAGTGTGCTTAAGTACTAGTACACATCATCTCCATACCCTGCACTATCACACCTCACCCCATGAGAGTTTGTTGAGTCAGTCAAGCAGCAGCATCTGAAAGCACTTTGTGACTGGGAAACATCAGTATCCCTCCAGGATGCGAATCAGCCTCCTGATCCTCAGGCTGTCCTGTTGCTGAGACAAACCCCCTTAAAAATGAATGGAGTGTAAGCAGAATGAGATTATGTCACTGTTGAAACAGTTTCTTGGGAGAGACAAAGGGGACATTCTTAATTAAAACTACCACTTTTTTTTGACCTATCCACTTGTGTTAATACCATGCATTTCTTTCAGCGATATCACAATCAGCAATAACATGCCCAACATTGTGACAGTAAAAAGCTTGTTCTCGCTCTTTTGAGTGGACAGAGAGGTAATTTTACCTGACCTAGAGTGCAGAAAGCAAAGGCTTACTGAATTAGTAAGAAGCACTGACACTTGGGTTTTTGATCCTTTGATACTAAAAAACATTTTTATGAAATGAACTTCAAACTCATCTGCTGCTAAAACTGGCAGCACGCAGACAAAGAGGACACTTTCTGTTCATTTCAAATAAACTACAATACGCTCAGGCAAAGCAGTTCTTAAACTCTTCCAACAGAAGGTTCTCGGGGAGAGAATTATAATCAATAACTTTGTTGTAACTTTACCACTTATCAAAGAGAATTCCTTTCTCTCTGGCAAACTCAATGAATGTCACAAGCTATTTTGCCTTTTTATAACTCCTAAATTTTTGCCTGTATGCCTCGGGGAACAAAAATAACGAAGCCGCGTAAGGCTGCTATTTTCCACCAAATCATGTGCAGGCTATCACTCCTAATAATGGAGTTGATTTTCGCCACAACTTGAGCCTTTCCTGTCAATTTTGCATTGGAGTAAGAGAAGACCATACTTCCTTTGGCCGTGGAAGGGATGGCAATCTTGCATCAAAAGCACCTAAAATAAGGAGTCGACTTATAGTCTCTCGAAAAGATGGAATTTAAAGTAATGTATTAACTCACATCTAATGAAGTAGCAAGGTTGGTCACCAGGATGATGCTGCAGAACTGAGTTGATCCTTTAACGCCCGTGCAGATTCCCAGTTCCAATTTACACCAAGCGAACAGCTATCATCCCATGGCCTCGGAGGAACCAGCCCCTGCGCTTGCTTCATGAAACTCTATTTCAGCCCACTTCTGAGCCTGGGCTCTGTCCTGAAACCTCGATCCTGGAGACCATGCAAGCGGACCTTTAGTCCCACATCTCCTCTGGTTGTCTCCCATCCAGAGAGACTGGAGAAAAAAGAGGTCAAAACACTGGTAAGAGTAGCACTGAGTCTTAGCCTCAACAGCTATCTTAGAGTCCACCAAGATCTACACATGCACATACATCACAGTCCACCTTCAGACACATCCCTACTTACCCTCCACAGCATCAGATTCCAGAACTTATCAGCCACCATCTACGCACTGGTCCTTTTAAGATCTGCCATCTCACCAATCTTTCCAAAATTATCTGCTTTGCCCAGCTCCTTCCACTGCTTCCTGATACAACAATGCAAGAGTGATCTGCAACGCAGCAGTTCTGCAAATCCATATACGGCGTTTTATCAAGTTCTTTTAACCATAGGGTTGTCAACCAAACTAGTTTATATCAAGCAGCGCCATAATACTACTCCGATTCCATTCAGTCCATTTTCAAAGATTTCAAAAATAGTATCCCGGACCCAGACCCAATTTATTTACGTCCCTAATGATCTAGGGGAGGGTATTCAAAGGGGACATAAAACAAACTAGAAAGGAATCAGCCCCTAGACCAGCCGATGTAAGAAAACTAACCAAAGAAGTCAGCAGACCAACAACAGACTTGAAACATAAGTAGTAAAAGCTTTGCTCTGAATTATATGTATTTACATATGTACAAAAGGAAAATCAAAAAAGGTGAAAAGGAACAAAGTGTTTGCCAACAAAAGAAACTCAAATAAAACAAAACCCAATTAACTACAATACAGAGAAAACTGTCTGAAAACAAACATAAGCAAAACCTAACTTTCTACTCTACTTTACCCAAGGCACTTGCAAGAAGGGGTGGCAAGCACTGCATACCTGGGTGTAAATAGACAGAACCATAAACTACATGCTGCACTATGTATAGGGCCCATAACCTATTCCCAATTTAAAACAAAGGTAATTCAAGAAACAAAGAAGCAAGGCCCAAAGGCCTTGCAAAAAATTATCCAGGGCAAAAAAGACATCCAAAATAACAAAGAAACAGCAGCAAACAGAAAAGCTCTACAATACAATAACAGAAGCTGTACAGAAGCAAAAAATGACCCCCTCCATAAAACCGCCATGCTTGAGTTTTCATAGGCTTTGCAGATCTCAGGAGGGCATAGTGTCTGATTGGCTGAGATCTACAGGACAGGTGCAGCAGGTGGCTGGAAGAACGCATGCAGGTGGATGAACCAATGGGAGAGACAGGTTTCTTCAAACAGAACACACACACAAAAACACAGAGTACAAAAGGGCTGTAACACCGCTTTATGAGTATTCCACACTGGGAGAGAAGCACTACATGCCTACATTACCTCATAACTTGGTAAGACTTTAGCTGAAAAGAGGCCTTAACAGACACCGGGAATTCACGCACTGGGAGAAGCCTTACACGTGCCAGCAGTGTGGAAGAAGATTTCACTCCAAATTGGAAGCTTAACCAAACACATTAGACTTCATATTTGGAAAGCCACTCACACTGAGAACAACTCTACACCTGTCCTCGGTGTGGAAAGGATTTACTAGCTGAAAGAAGCCTGCACAGTGCATGATAGTTCACACTGGAATCTCAAACATTTACATATGGGATCTGTTATCAGAAGTTTTAAGTATAAATATGGCCTAAAGGGTTAGTTCAACTAAAAATGAAAATTATCCATGATTTACTCACCTCAGAGTCATTCTAGAGTGTATATGACATTCTTCGCGAGATTTAATATCTATGACCCATACGCTGGTTAGTTCGACACATCAAAGTAACCTGACGCCAGACCTCCTGATTAACGGCGTAATAGGAGCATTGCAAGTTTTGGCGGCTCACCTTGTGGATAGTGCTGGGCAACAAACTCCAAGCCCCCTCTTCTCTTATCTTCGAAATCCTCCACCATTTCTCTTTAAAAATTCTAGTTTCAGGCTCTAATTCACCGGCCTTGGTGTTTTTGTTTTACTCTATCACTCTGCCTTCTGCATTTCATCAATACTGCATTCCCAGTTGCAAAGTCCCGCCAATGTAGTGGGCACTCATGCGGCGTAAGCAATGAGCACATCCGAGTGAGCGAGCGGAGGAGATTAATGAGTAGAGTGGCATAATACAATAGACTGGGCATAGCTCTGGTCCTAGAGAGGGAATACAAAAGTAATGGTCATATTAAGAGACACTGATGGCGCCATTTTGAAATCTAAGGGCCTTTCTTGTGAGTCAAACTTTAGTAAACTTTTGTTTTTTTAAGTATGTCTGTGATACTCTGTAAACCACTAGAAACCTTTTGTTAAAATTTGTTTTAGAGGATCAAACCATAGTTTGCAGCTGAATATTACCCATCACTTCTTCAATCTTGCACCATTATATCAGTATGATCTACCTCTTGTGTGCATATGACCAAATCCACCCCACCCTAAACTTCTACGGTGACTTTCCTCTCCCAGTATTTCCTCAAACACTGCCAACTGTTTAAATATGACATGGATTGTAATAAATTGGCTGAGGATTGAGCCTTGTATTTCTGTATACCTCAATAACTGCATTCCCATGTCCACCACGACAGATTTGACTATTCTGTAAAAAGCTAAATTATATTTAACAAATGTAAGACCAGCAGGTGTTTCTTTGCTATATCATGTCTGGCCTGAATTGTTTCCTGCAATACAGAAATCTAGATGTGAGTCTCAACCATATTTTCTTGAGATACATATTATATCACGGTCTGTCCTTTCAGTCATGCCAGAATTCTGTCCATTTGTTATTAAAACTGGCTATTCCAGTGAAAGATGGTAGGTACCATTGTGCCATACCATTACCATTATTTCTTGTAACGGTTTCCATTCTGTACTAGTAGCATCCCAAGACCAACTTTTTGCTGCTTCCACACCAATAGTTTCAATTCTCTCATTTCTATCATTTGCTCCTAATCTGATGTACACCACTGTGCATACACCACTAACTGTGGATTACGTATGCTCTATGTTTTAACTCCAGCTCCTCTTATAAACGGACCCCAGTAACATCAGTTGTTATCATTAACACAGAGCCAGCAGAGCTACTGAAAGAAACAAACACACCTACATCTTGGATGCCTGGGGCCATCAAGATCGTCTTCGTTTTTTTGGATGAACCACTCCCTTTAAAAAGTAACTAGTGACCACAAATTTAAGAATAATATTTTAGAAGTACATTTGTATTTGAATACTTGGCTTGATGAAATTGGTTTCAATATTTAAGAGTAAAGAATGGCGACATCTGTTATGCAAAGTCTCCAGAGCCAGTTCCTGTTCTCTTTATTAGAATCAAATGAGCAGATTACTGAGATTCTCACCTTTTGTCTTTAGCCAGTAGGCTTGGAGGCCCCTGTAATCGTTGAAACTGATTAGATTAGGAGTTGGAGTCACTGAGGCAGAATCTCTTTACGCCATATAGCATTTGCATTCTTGTATTTCAGATTAGCCTACTCCTCTGCTGTATTTAATCCCTCCCTGAAATGTGGATAAATTTACAGTGTAAACTGGTTTCCCAGATAGAACTTGATGACCACAGATGAGAGAAACTAGCATGAAGTTCTCAGCTGAGAATCCATACTGAAGATATATTTCAAGTCTCTCATAGTCTCTGCTTCAGGAGGAAAAGAGTTTCTAACAGTTTCTGAACTTGAATTATAGGGTAAGTCATAAAATTAATTAAATATCAATCTAAAGTGGAACAGAAATTATATGTGTACTTATATAGTACTAATGTTAAATTAGATAATTGTGTCACATTCTTTCTTACTAGAAAGTAGATCTGTGCTAATTTATGTTTTAAATGTTAGCTGAGCTAGATCAGTGTACCTATTAAATCAAACAAATTAACATTTTATGTCCTTTTCACTTCATATGCTCTCTTTTATTTACTTTGATGTACTGGAAATGCGAATTAAACAGTTTTTCTTTGATTTCAGACCTGATGGGAGAGAAACGAGAGGAGAGTGAAGAACTAGAGTAAAATGGAGGAGGAACATCATGTCAAGCCTGCAGAAAAACCTTTGAGATCGCTCAAAGACACTAAAGAGACATTTGCAAAAAGAAAGAAGAGCCAAGAAATCTCACCTGCGCATCAGTGTAGGGAAGAGTTTCACACAATCATCAAAGCTTACATAATGATCACATGAGAGTCCACACCCGGGGAGACCATTAAGATGTAGTCAAGTAATGGAAGGTGTTTCACAAAAAAAAAAATCTTGAGAACACACTTAAAGGAATCCACACACTGGAGAGAAGCCGTTCCTTCTGCAATCAATGTGGAAAGAGTTTTCTCAATGAGCCTCCATCTTGAAGCCCGTCACATGAGGATCATCAGAGAGTGAAGCCGTATGCATGTGATCCAGTGCAGCAAAGCATTTTGATACATCAGCCTCACAGAGTGCCCTGAGAGTTCATCACGAGAGGAGAAACCATATTCATGTTCATGTCTTAGCAGAAAGAGTTTTTCCACATCAGTATTTACATAAACATGAGAAAATACACACTGGTGTGAAGGAGAGAGTACATATTGCTTTGAGTAACTGAAGACTTTTACTACAACAAACTGACTTTTAAACTGCACAGAATTCACACTGGAAAAAACCTTACAAGTGTTCACACACTGTGAAAAAGGGAATTCAGTCAGTCAGCACATCTGAAAACACATGAGAGGAGGCCACATGGAGAAAAACTTTACACAGTGTTCACACTGCAACAAGAATTCCAGTCAGTCAGCACATCTGAAAACACATGAGAAGATCCACGCTGGAGAAAAACCACACAAGTGTTACATTGTGACAAGAAATTTAGAGTGTATCAGCGCATCTGAAAAGAACCTGAGAAGATCCACGCTGGGAGAAAAACCTTACAAGTGTTCACATGCTGACCGAGAGATTCAGTGTGTCAGCACATCTGCAGAAAGAACATGAGGAAGATCCACGCTGGAGAAAAGAAACGCACAGGGAGTGTTCACACTGTGACAAGAGAGAATTCAGTCCAGTCATCAGATCTGAAAACACGCTTGAAGGAAATCCACACTGGAGAAAAACCTTACAAGTGTTCACACTGCTGACAGAGATTCAGTGTGTCATGGCACCTCTAGAAAGGTTGTCATGAGAAGATCCACACTGGGAGAAGGCGCACAGAGTGTTCACGTATGACAGAGAGAGTTACAGTCAGAGTCATCTAATAATCAGAAAGGAACATGAGAAAGATCCACACTGGAGAAAAAACTGCAGGTGTTACACTTGCTTGACAAAGAGATTCTGATGTCGGTCATCAGATCTAAAAAACACATGAGAGAATCCACACTGGAGGAAAAACACTTGCAGTGTTCACACTGTGACAAAGAGAGATTCAAGTCAGTCATCAGATCTGACCACATGAGAAAGATCCACACTGGGAGAAAAACCTTACCAGTGTTCACACTGTGACAAGAGTTCCAGTGTGTCCATCCCAATCCCCTGAAAAGACACGAGCCCAGGATCCACACCTGGGAGAAAGCGCTTTGCACGTGTGATCAGTGTAGGGAAGAGTTTCACTAACTAAAAGTTACCTCAAAGAGACACATGAAGATCCATGCAGGTGGAAAACCACTTACTACAGTCTCTGAAATAAGTAGTTTCATCTTTGTATGCATGAGCAAGAAGTTAGTTTGTGACAAGAACAATTTTTGACTGCTTGGAAAGTTTCTCATCATAACTGCAAGTATCTCATTATTCACGAGACTTATGGAGCCAGTTATTATGAGAGGTTAAGTCTTCAGTGGCTTTCCACCACATACTATACACAAATCTTCTTTCCATGGAGGTTGACTACTTAACCCTTATAGGTATCGAGAATTTGATACTCCAGTATTTGTCGAAGGCGAATTCGGTCAATTACTAAAAATATGGAGCTCTATACCCAGCCCTACACATCAGAAGGGTCATACTCTGGATTTAGTGTTTTCCATGGTTTTTAGATGTTTTAATTCCTCTTCTGCCATTGGAATCTTCTTGCATAGATCTAGATTGGTTGGCCGATCTTTTAACACAGTACCTGGACTTCCACCGCCCATTCAGAATAATGAAAATACATCTTTTACAGAACTCCGGTTCGCCGAAAGCTTATCTTGGGGATATGCTGACACAAGAGATGATGAGTTTGGAGCTGCTTCATGGCGATGAAAGGATTTTCAGACAGAAATCCAGTGGATAAACATATGGCTCCAGTGTGATGGAAGAGGCATGAAGTAGAACTAATGGCTTGAGTCAGGGACTGTATGAAAAACACATCAGAATTGCAGAAAGACATCCAGTCACTGAGCATTTACAATAGTACCTCTTCAAATCCTTATTGTCATAAAATACCATGTATACATCAGAAAATTAAATGTCAGTTATTGTGACCAGTAAAAATAACATAGTTGTAGAAAAGAAGTCCTTGTGTCTTTCTACATAGTAAAAACACTGAACTGAGCTGGCTCTTACATCGAAGCCACTGAAGGAAAGACACTCCTCAAATCTCAAAAATATAATATTGAGTTATTATCTCATTGTTTCATTTTGATCAACAGCTTATCCTTTTCAGTAATCAATTTTTAATTTCTGCTTTTGAGCTTTCCATGTTTTTAAATGCTAATAAATGATATTTCCCTGCACACATACTGACTGACATTAAATGTGACAATCCACAGAATGTAGGACACAAGTCGGTTCTGGGAGCATTTCGATAAAAAGTATTTGATAAATGAATATCAAGCTTTCCTAACATTGTGTACCAACACATGCCAAATCTGATAGTATTTGGAGAAATTTACCTTGGCCATTTGAAGGTAGGCACTCAGAAAAAGCTCAAAAGGGAAAGCGGCCTCTAAAGATTGGCTTTGATTTTACTCACTATTTCTCACCTGCTGGGGTGACAACAGGGCTCATTTTACATCTCATTTACATAATAGCCATACCCCTGTAAACTGCATGGTTGCACATAACGCGACAGATGTAACAAGGAAAGGAATCGGATACGCATACTAACCAGCTAATAAAGGATAATGTGCACTGTAAATGTCAGTCATTTATCTTTTTAGTTTCCATAAAAATAGTTTAGAGGCTGAAATATGTAAGTTTTATCTTTTTATAAACCTTTTTGTCAAACTCAATTTGAACATTGTGCATTGTAGATAACATGTTGCAAAGAATATCTTTACAAATCTGTTGTCATTTTTAATATTATTTTGTGTTTATGTAACAAAAGTACATATTTCAGATGCTAATTTTATTTATTTATTTGCTGGTTTTCTACATAAAGGCTTGGTGAATTTGATTTCATTATTAACTTAGCATTGGCGGACTTTTGAACAGGATTCTAGTGATAACCATGGTGATCATTTTGAGTCACTATAATCATGAAATGAAATTTTCATCTCTGAATATATGAATCAACTACCAATAAACTAAAATTAACTAGATTATGTATGTTTTATAGTATAATAACCACAGTAATTTTCTATAAGAAAAAAAATCTCTGATTCTAATTTAGCTATGCTCTGCAAGCATTTAAAAAGGGTAACACTTGAGCTAAAGAACTACTTAATTAAAACAGTTTGGATAGTTGTTTGATAGTTTGTACCTGGCGGCTAAAAGTATTAGCATCACATTTCAGTTCAAAAAAAGTGCTTAACAGGCCTTGAGTTTCACGTGGGCTGAAGTCATTCCACGCAGTCAATTCAAAGCAATTGAAGCATTATTCAAATTAAGCAACGGATGCTTCAACATTGCTGCATCTAAGCATACCCTTATAGTAGTGGGGATTTTTGGCAAGTGATGATACGATGCTACTTGAATTCTAATTAAAGCTGACGGTCCTGAGCTAGCTAACATAACAATGAGTAGCGTTGGGCTGCAGAAGAGGTCTAAACATGGACTGAAGCTTGGCAGATAGGATGGCATAAGTCGTGTTCTTAGGGAATGAACACAAAGCGACAAACTTTTGTTTGTGGGAAACTCTTACTTACAAAAACAGAAAAGTATTCACATAGATCTAGACGTTGCTGTAAGAGTAGTTTTACTATTTCAGACAAAGCTGAGAGATCAACGGCGCACAGCCAAAGCTCTCTCCCCCTCTCTACACTCCCCTTTCCCCCTTCCACTAGTTTTCCAAGTCCCAGAGTGCAGATACTACCATATGATTTATCTTCCATGAATCTATTGTTTTATCACTGTATGTCCTGGTGTGCTTTTTAAAAGGTCACAGTGCGATTGGTAAAATGGATCTCAACATCACTGAAGTCGCAGTAAGTTGAGAAGATTGAAACATATAAATTGTGTTCTCTTTTTGAGTGATGTCTCTCAAGATATCTGATCTCTCCATAAACTAGATGTTTGCATGTTGCAAATATTACAACCCTTTGAGTATAAGTCTGCAGGTATTTAAAGGAAGATAGTAGGGCTGCCATTACGTGAGAGCGTTCTGTAGACAGAAGCCCCATGCAGTGTTGTCAGCTGAGTGTCACCAGGAAGCACACACACACACACACACACTGTGTGCATTGTGCCAGATATGACTCTTTACAAATATTTTCATATTATGTTATCAAAATAAGTAAATACATTAAATAGTTTGTTTTATAACAATTATACTTCTGTTTTTAGGAATCTCAAGTCATTTTTCTTAAAAGCAATTCCTCACTATGCTGAGATATGCATAATATGTTGTTATAAAAGCATATCTGAGTGAACCTCAGAAATGAAAACATTAATAAAGTAACATATGCAGATTTATTATTCATCAAGATTTAGCTTTATTTATTATTTTTGTTCAGGAATTGTACCAAGGTCTCAACCCGAGGAGCATGATCTTTATCAGTCGATGGATGGACCCTCTATTAATTGGACATTTGTAGACCTCCTACCCAGCAGAGACATGGTGTACAATTTGGGAGTTCAACTCATAATTATGGAAAATTTGTAGTCTACATACCCTCCATACTTAGCTTTCAAGGAGTGTGTTTGGTGTCATTGCAGATGCAGAAGAATTACTTAAATCCTATGCACTATCTTTCACGAGTGCCCCAGCCAGGAGAGGATTTTCACTTCATCAATGTCGTCAGCAACATTCCCACCCCACCCCTTCCCTGTGGTCGCCGGTGGCTTGAGGGCTTGCCAGCACCATACAAAGAGCAATAGAGATTTGGCTCGCCATTGAGAAGTTTGTGGACCAGGTGAGAACAAAAGTGGTAGAAGAAGCGAGGACATCATCACCACGCGACACCCTCTCTGAGAGCTCATTTCACTGGATCCCTTCTGCAGGCCAAACTCCAAACTGCTACATAGTGCATATCAAAAGAGCTTTCAAAGCGCGTTTTCTGGAGAAATTACAGACAGATGCTCCAATGTTTTACCTTGCACGCCAGAAGATCTGGGAGATTTGAGATCAGGGTAATTATTCATCATAAAAAAATACACAACACCACTTAGTAAGCGGGACATGGGATGGGTTTGCTTTCATTATTTTAGGAGTCTTCTCAAGCGATTTATGGAAGTGCTTGTTGCACTGCCTAGTCACTCACATATGTACTGGTAAGGCTTGACGTCACCTACCACAACTGGCTTAGTCAAAAGGATGTCGACATAGGCATGGGTGAGACATCAGTATAGTCATTACAACTATCTGCAGAAATTCCACTAATGGCTGGAAATCCTTCAGATGTAGTGAGATAGGGAAATGTGAGGTCAAGTCAAAGATGTCAGGCTAAGTGCAAAGGATGTTTTAGAGCTGTTTTAGAACATCTTTCAAATAGTTTAATCTGGACAGCTGAGTTCATGCTAACTTACTGCTGAGCATCTAGAGAACGCAGGAGATTTGACGACGTCATTTTTTCTTTGTCAGAAACCTCAAACTGCAGGACACCAAGCTAAACTTACACAGCTTTTTAGCCCCTGCTTTTGTAAGAAAGAATGCCCTTTAAAAGTATGTGCAGAAGACTCTTGATTAAGTGCCCCTGAAGTACGCCATAGTCCACAACATAGCGTGCTTGGATCAGGCAAATGTGCACCAACCCTGGATTTAGTGTCTTCATTCAGAAGTTGTGCAAAGACAAACAACAACTTTCTCAAAGTTGGATATCTAACACGTAAAAATGCAGAATAAGGATAGAATGGAATGGAATAGGTTGTTATCTTAATATGACACACTCCTCTCATTTGTATGACAGTGTTCATAAATGATTAATACAAGTGATATGTTGATTATTGTATACCATGTTTTGTAGATTCAGTTAGAAGTCATTTTAAATTGATTAGTAAATTATTAACTAATCAATTACAAAACAGAAATATCACGTTTTCATAAATGTTTAATAAATAGTTTTTTGTATGTATGTAGCCATTAGAATTGCAGAAAGTGTTGTAAATGCCCTTGTATACACCTACAGATCATTTTATAACAGGTAAGTAACAGTGTTCAACACAATGATGTGTAAACGATTGAATAAATCCATTTACAACACTTTCTGCATCCCCTAAAGTATAAACTATTCTTCATTTATCAAACATTTTATGAAACGCATATTCATATTTTGTAAATGATTAGTTAATCATTACTAATAAATTGTAAATGAATTGTAACGGAATTTACAAAAACATACATAAAATGTAGTATATCACTTGCTAATAATTTATGAATGTCTTGTAAAAATGATTAGTTCATCATTAAATAACCACTTATAAATGACTTACAACTGGGCGTTATTATAAAGTGTTACCCGTTTATCATATACTTTCCTTCAAATGTACTGAAAATATATTTTTGTGCATTATTACAGGTGATTACAGGAAAGGTCCTTTTCAATGAGGCCAAAGCTGCTGAATTCATGTCCTTCAGGCCCTCTGAGAAGTCCAGAGTGGATGTATTTTTGCAGCAATATCTTCAGTCCTACCCTGAACTCTGGACATTTTGTCAGTCACTTTTCTGTCCCATGGATATTTTAAGTATAGTGTCTAAATGCAATTCTATGCTTAATGGACAATTTATAATTTGTGCTAAAATTTGAATTCCACGTGACCACCCAGAATCAGATCGGCAGCTGCAGCCACCCGCTGACAGGTCACATGATCTACCAGTGGCGGCTCCTCCCAGCCAGTTGAAGATCGAACCCCTTCTCGTGAGAAATTTGAATGATTGGCGCTGTGTAATTGTAGTGTGTCTGGTTGATTGCAAGTAGGTGTTTTGATGGTACTTTTTTATTGTCAAGTTTGTGAAGTCATCCAAGTTTCCTTGATGGATGTCATTAATACAGCTGTCCCACAAGGCATTTTTAATTCCCCATTTCGTTGATTAGCAGTTTTTACCTCTCCTTCCATGTTGTTATAAAACACATTTTTAACCAATTCTATTGTTCTCACGTGGCTTTAGTGTGTGTATCTGCACACAACGAAAAGAAATCAATATTCATGAGATTCGTTTTTAATGCACTTCATTTTAATTTGTATAGAAAAACATAGCTAAATGATGCTGTGCAGCATCTAGGGTTTTCATTTCGCAATGGTTGAGGGCTTGCTTTAGGGCCAGTGTTGCCAGATTGGGTGCGACAATTTCCAGCCCAAAATCTCACTAAAACCCACCCAATCCAAAAAAAAAAAAAAAAAAAAGCCCCAAATTTTAACTGCAAAATAATGTGATATAATTTTATTGCCATGTCAATCAAGGTTGATTAGCACAACTTTATCCCCATAAAACAAAAGAATGATGACAAAATTAAATTAAAATAAAACGATTTCCCAGGAAAACAGATCAAAACAGGGCAAATACATGCATGACTACAATCCAAGTCCAAGTGAAAACTGTCAAAATTATTATAAACTATTTTAAGTGCAAAAAGTGGCCAATGTAAGTGATCGAATTTTTCGGGGAGAATTTTATTAAATGGACTGAGATTTTATATAAGGGCACATTAACAAAGATAAAATGTAATGGGTTTTAACAGATTGTTTTAAAATCACACAATCAATTAGACAGGGCTGTCCACTTTACAGTACTCACTTATATCTGAACCATTAGGATTAGCTATGAAACTAAATCAAGGAATAATAGGGATAAAATGGAAGTTTTTCAATATACTGACGACACAACAATAATTGGAAAAGGAAAAGAAAGTGTGATGGAAGTTATGAATGTTGTGAAAGAATATTGTAGTGGTTTGGTAGTAAAGTAAATGAGGATAAAACGTTTTATATGAGATTTGGTAAAGCTATGGTTTTAAGGGATTGTTTTAATTTTTAAAGAAGTGGAAGAAATGAGGATTTTAGGAGTTTTAATGGGAAAGAATGAGAAGAAAGTAAGAGATGAAATGTGAGAGGAACTGTAACAGAGATAGAGAGAAGGTTACATTTTTGGAAATTGAGGACACTTAATTTGAAAGGGAAGGTTTTAATATTGAATGTTTTAATGGCTTCTAAGCTTTGGTATGTTTTATATGTATCATGCAAATATGCTAATTAGAATATTACATACAAAAAAGTAATGGTCATATTAAGGACCTGATGGTCATATTAAGGACCTTTCTTGTAGTCAAACTTCTGTAAACTTTTGTTTTAAGTACGCCTGATACTACTGTAAACCACTGAGAAACCTTTTGTTAAATTTGTTTTGGGATCAAGCCATAGTTGCAGCTGACTATTACCCATCACTTCTTCAATCACTGTGCCATTATATCAGTATGATCACTATTGTGTGCATTAAAATCACCGCACCAAACTCTCGGTGACTTTCCTCTCCCAGTATTTCCTCAAACACTGCTGTTGTTCAAATATGACATGGATTGTAATAAATATTTTGATTGAGCCTTGTGTTCTGTATACCTCAATAACTGCATTCATGTCCACCCGACAGATTTATTCTTCTGTAAAGCTAATTTATATTTAACAAATGTAAGACAGCAGGGTGTTTATTTGCTCTATCATGTCTGACTGAATTGTATCCTGCCAATACAAAATCTAGATGTGGTCTCAACCATGTTTCCATCCATCCATCCATTATCTTCCGCTTATCCGGGGCCGGGTCATGGGGCAACAGTTCAAGCAGAGACGCCCCAGACTTCTCTCCCTAGCCACTTCCTCCAGCTCTTCCGGGGAAACCCCGAGTGCTCCCAGGCCAGCCGGGAGACATAATCCCTCCAGCATGTCCTAGGTCTTCCCGGGCCTCCCCGGTGGGACATGCCCGAAACACCTCCCGGAAGGCGTCCAGGAGGCATCCACAAATAGATGCCCGAGTCACCTCAACTGGCTCCTCTCGATGTGGAGGAGCAACGGCTCTACTCTGAGCTCCTCCCGAGTAACTGAGCTTCTCACCCTATCTTTAAGGGAGCGCCCAGCAACCCTGCGGAGAAAGCTCATTTCGGCCGCCTGTATCCGGGATCTTGTTCTTTCGGTCATGACCCACAGCTCATGACCATAGGTGAGAGTAGGAACACAGATTGACCGGTAAATCGAGAGCTTCGCCTTACAGCTCAGCTCCTTCTTCACCACGACAGACCGGTACATCGACCGCATTACTGCAGAAGCTGCACCGATCCGTCTGTCAATCTCCCGCTCCATCCTTCCCCTCACTCGTGAACAAGACCCCAAGATACCTGAACCTCCACCTGAGGCAAAATCTCTCCACCAACCTGAAGTGGGCAAGCCACCCTTTTTCCGACTGAGAACCATGGCCTCGGATTTGGAGGTGCTGATTCTCATCCCGGCCGCTTCACACTCTTGAAGCACATTTCTTGAATGCATATTATATCCGGTCTGTCCTTTCAGTCCTTCTTAAATTCCTGTCCATTTGTTATTAAACTTCAGCTATTCCACTGAAAGATGGTAGGTACCATTATTACCATACCATTACCATTATTTCTTGTAACGGTTTCCATTCTGTACTTGACATCCCAAGACACTCTTTTGCTGCTTTCCACAATAGTTTCAATTCTCTCATTCCTGTCATTTTGCTCTAATCTGATGTACACCACTTTATATGTACACCACTAATATGGATTCGTATGTCTATGTTTTTAACTCATAGCTCTCTTACTATAAACGGACCCCAGTAACATCAATTATACGACTAACACAGAGCAACAGAGCTACTGAAGAAACAAACACACCTACATCTTGGATGCCCTGGGGCTCATCAAATTTTTGTTTTTGGATGAACTATCCCTTTAAGGTAACTGGTATTACAAATGTAAGAATATGTTTAAAGTACATTGTATCTAAGGTAACGACGATGATATCGGTTTAGTATTTAAGGTAAAGATGACTTACATCTGTTATGCAAAGTCTCCAGGCCAGTTCCTGTTCTCTTTATTAAGTCAAATGAGCCAGATTACTGAGATTCTCACCTTTTGTCTTTAACGGCTCTTGGAGCCCCTGTAATCGTTAGGCTGATTAGATTAGGATTGGAGTCTGGGGCAGGTCTCTTTACATATACAGCATTTGCATTCTTGTGTTCAGATTGTCTCCTCCTCTACTGTGTTAATCCCTCCCCTGAAATGTGGATAAATTACAGTGTAAACTGGTTTGAGTAGACTTGATGACCACAGATGAAACACAGCGCAAGTTCTCAATAAAGAATCCTGCTGAAGATATATTCAAGTCTCCTGGTCTCTGCTTCAAGGAGGAAAAGAGTTTCCAACAGTTTCTGAACTTGAATTATAGGTAATTCATAAAATTAATTAAATATCAATCTAAAATTAGGTGCCAAAGTTATGGCAATGCTGCATCATTTTTAATGTTAAATTAGATAATTGTGTCATTGATCTTTCTCTACAGAAACTAGATCTGTGCCTAATTTATGTTTTAAATATTAGCTGGTAGATCAATGTACCTAATTCATGCAATAACTGTACTGGCCTCACTAAACGTATGCGTATTTAGCTATCCAGTGCGTATAAACAGCCAGGTGAGGTGAACAAAGAAAAGAGATGATGCTTTATCCCAAGGTCCTTTTTCTCCTCTCCTTTATTTTACACACAGCAGTGCAAAAACAAGCTGTAAACGGCATTGCTCCCTGAGGAAACACAACTGAACGTAGTTTGAAGAAACTTGACAGCAGAATTTACACAGCACAGAGTACAACTCGGGTGACTGGAAAAGTCGCGCACTAACTGCCCACTAATCTCAAGTTACAAATGAGAATACAAACGAGAATACAACAGGAAATAGGAACTGTACACCAAACCTGCCGTTACCACAAGTGTCCTGTAGATGGCGTTAAAGCACTGCAAATAACTAAGGAAACACAAAATGCATGAATGAATGCTCATTAAGACCAACACACTCCTGCCTGGTATCTTGAGGATACCACATCTGTTACCTTTTAAATGCACACACTTTACTTAAACACAAGTGACATCCTGTTTAGGGAGAAAAGTAAGATAAGTTCAGTCACAGGTCTTTTAAACACTTTAGGAGTGCGTGACAAATCACTCTGATATCTACAGTCCTGACAACATTATCTCTGCTGGGAAAAGTTTTGATGACCACTGCCATTGGCCAGTGGTTCCTTGGCACTGCATTGTCTTTCATCAAGATGACGTCTCCTTCTTGCAAGTTAGGCCTTTGTCCTGCCACTTGGCACCGACTTTGCAGGGTGCTCAGGTATTCACGCTGCCATTTGTGCCAAAATGTCTCTGCTAGATGTTGTACCAGCTTCCATTGGTGACGGATGATCTCTGCCTTGCCAAAGTCAGGCGGAGGCGCACGATGGGGCTCCTGTCTTTTGTGTCAGAAGCATGGAGGGGGTAAGTATGAGAGGGTTCTCGGGGTCAGTTGACACAGGCAGCAGGGGTCTCGTGATTCATAATTGCACACACCTCTGCCATGAGTGTGACGAGGACCTCGTGTGTCAATGAAGAGAAGCGTTGCTGCAGGAACATGGAGTCTAGGATGCGACGGGCCACTCCGATAAGTCGCTCCCAGGCACCTCCCATATGGGAGGCGGCGGGGGTTGAAAATCCATGTGCATTGTTGGTCTTGTAGGTAACGTTGCTGCATGTCTGCGTCATCTTCCAGATTCAATTCTTTTGAAGCACCAGTAAAGTTAGTGCCTCTGTCAGACCTAATCTGTGTGGCAGGGCCTCTGATGGAGAAAATCTCCGTGAGAGCATTTATGAAACTAGATGCACTCAGTGTCTCTATCACTTCAATGTGTACAGCACGCACACACAGACAGGTGAACATTACCGCCCACCTTTTGCTGTTTGCTTGTCCTCCTCTCGTCCGACGGCTGATAACCTCCCATGGGCCAAACACGCCCAAGCCGACGTGACGTGAACGGTGGGGCAGCTTGTAGCCTGTCTGCAGGCAGATCTGCCATCAGCTGATGCTCTTTTTTGCCACGCAGTCTCCTGCAGGTGACACATTGGGACAGAGTGCCTCTAATACATCTCTTTCCGCCCACCAGCCACAGTCCAGCGCCCTGATGGCCCCTCTGTAAAATGTCTGCCCTGGTGTTTTACTTGCTCGTGATAGTGGCGCACAAGGAGAGTCAGTAGGTGGTGCTGAACTGGGATGATGAGGGGATTGGCGCGGTTTATCTCAAGGCCAGACTGAGTGATGCGTCCGCCCACTCTGAGATGTCCAAAGCTGTCAACCACTGGGCACAGCTTTGCAATGTTGCTCTGTTTTGGAATGCCTGACTTACTCTGAATGTTACTGAATTCACTAGGATATCTTTCCAGCTGCATGTTCTTGATCAGTAGTTTCTTTGCTTTTTCCAGGTTCTCTGGCGTGATTGCTTTCTTACAGGTATGCCATCCTCTGCATGTGTTGTCTCTTTGTCCGTTAGTCTGAAACACTGGGCTATGTGAATCAGGACCGCATGTGTTCTTAACACAGAAGTCCACTTTGAGAAACGCCAAACGCTCAGTGCCTAAGCTGGGCTGTGTGGATTTCAATGACTAGCGCTGCGTACCTGAGGTCTGATCTCAGAGTCTAATTTCTGGGTCAACTAGATCAAACAGTGACTGATGATCAGCTGAGGCTTACCAGACAAGAAGGCGGGTCCGGCCAGCCAGTTCGTGTCTCTCAATGATGCGGCAGTAACGGATCTGGAGCCATGGTCGGCCAGGTTGAGCTCTGAGGGGACATACTTCACTGTTGAGGTGACGCTGCTTGTCTGATGCGTTGGACCCTGTTGCTTACATAAACATAAAATCTTCTCTGCTCATTATTAATATAACCTAACACAACTTTGCTGTCCGAATAGAAAGTGACAGAGTTCATGTGCGAGTCCATGCTACTCACAACAGTCTCAGCTATCTCAACCGCAAGGACTGCAGCACAGAGTTCGAGTCTGGGGATTGTAGTCTCCTTCACTGGTGCCAGCTTTGCTTTGCCAAGCACAAATCCGACTGAGCGTCCATTTTCATCGGTCACCTTCAAATAGGCAACCGCTGCGATTGCTTTGTTGAAGCATCCATCAAACACACACAACTCTCGTGCTTGCTGCAGAGGTGGAGAGAGATGTGTAGCAGCGGGGATCTGTATGTCTTGGAGGCATTGAAGGGAGGACTTCCATCTCATCCACTCCGCTTGAGGTGTCCAGGTACAGCGCCGTCCCACTCACCGCTTTCTATGGTCAGCTCTCTCAGCAACGATCTCCTTGTATAGTGACAGGTGAGAGAAAGCGAGCTGGATCAAAGATGCTGTTTATGGTTGAGAGTACACCTCTGCGTGTGAAAGGTTTGTCGCCTCGTTGTACTTCTTGAAAGGTGAATGTGTCTGTGACTATGTTCCAGCTGATACCCAGGCTACGCTGCACAGGGATGTTATCCGTGGCAAAGTCCAGGTCTTTAATGCTGTTTGCAAGGTCTTCAGGAGGGAATTCAGCCACGCACAGCTGCACTGTTTGATGTGATCTTGTGCAACCGGAGGCTGTTGTGGAAGAGCATCTCCTGTGCCCTCTTCACCAAGTTGATGGCCCGGTCTCTGTTGTAAACGACTTCAGAGCATCGCCGACATAAAAGTCTCTCTCGATGAATGCTCTGACATCAGCGCCGAATTCAGATTCTGCTTCTTTCGGCTGCCCTCCTGAGGCAGTAGATTGCTACAGCAGGAGACGGTGTGTTGCCAAACACATGCACACGCATTCTATAGTCTACAATGTCACTGTCCCATTTGTTGTCTGTGAACCATAGAAACCCTCAGGTAGTCTCTGTGCTCCTCCTTGACTACAAAACAGTAAAACATGTGTTGAATATCTGCAGTCACAGCAATTTTCTCTTTTCTAAAACCTGATGAGGATGCCTAACAGGTCATTGTTCTGATCTGGGCCTTTGAGCAAGACACTGTTCAGTGAAATCCCTTCTCAGACTGAGCACTTTGAATCGAACACTATATTCGAATCTGTTCTGGTTTCTTGGGATGGTAGATGCCAAGGATGGCAAATACCAGCTTTCTTTGTCCTTCTGGAGGACGGGGGCATTTCTCTGCATGTTGACTGTCAATCATCTTTTGCATGAACTGCATGTAATGCCTCTTTCATGTCGGGTTTCTTCTCTAGTGTGCGCGCAGACTGACTTGAGTCTTTTCATGGCATAGTCTCTGTTGTTTGGCAGACGCCTTCTCGGGTCCGGTAAGGTAGGGGTGACCCAGTTATGAGTGCTATCTTGATATACCTCAGTATCCATGATCCTCAGGAAGTTGAGATCATCGATGGACGGAGCAGGTTGGTGATCTTGTCGGTACAGTGGAAGACGGAGGACTCCAGGTGATCCCCGTGCAACAGAGAAGCAGTGTGAACAGCGCTTTGCTGAGATGGAGGATCATGAAGGACTGAGTGGCTGTGTGGAGGGTCTTTCACACGCAGGTGGCTAGAGCAGGTGTGAGGTAGCTGGGGCGGCCATCTCCCAAGATACATGTTTTGAGGAAGTGACTGAGGAGGGGCGGGCTGTGCTGTGCCAAGGCACACGCCGATCACCACCCAGCCTAGGTCTAGCTTTTGAGCGAATGGGGCATTGTCGGGGCCATTGATCTGTTTTCTGATCTTGTGTATACTCAAAATGTCTCTCCCTAGCAACAGTAGTATCTGGGCACTGGGGTCTAAATGGAGGAATTCACTGGCTAAGCATCTCAGATGAGGATGATGTAAAACTGCACTGGGAGTTGGATTTCAGACCTGTTGTTCGGGAGTTCATTGCATTCAATGAGGACGGGAAGAGGGACGCAGGTCTTTTCATCCAGTGACTCCAGCATGTAGCCACAAGCCTACTTCCAGAAGTTCCTATACTGCCCGCACACGTTTTGAGGGTGTACGAAGATGGAGTGCTATTGTCGCTGAATATCTCAAAAAGAATTCTGTACGATGCAAGGAATTTATTACTTTGCTCATCAATGATAGCATACACCTAGTTGTTGCTTCTCTCTGGCCTCTGTGGGTAGACACCTAACTAAGCATATTTTGGAGCAACCTCTAGCACTCATACCCTCTCCGGCATACCTCAGTGCACTTCTTGGAAGAGACCGTCTCTGGAGGCTGCTGGTTCTCTCTGCCCTCCCCTGGGCCGCTCTCTGGACGAGATGGGGGCGTGCTTTGCTTTCCATGGTGATGGACCCGGATGGAGGGGCTTCGACGTGTTTGATGCCTGACATTCTGCATGTTATGGTTTTGTCACAGTTCTCTTTGCAATATGTGTGGTTGAAGCACAACAGCGGTAGCAGATGGAATTGTCTCGAGATATTGTTTACGTCAGCTAGCAGCTCTGTTGTCTCTAAAGCTCCTACATGCATGACTATCATGAAATCATCAGCAAAACCAATGGACTCTCAGCACTGTCAAAAAAAAAGATGGACAGTCGAGGAATACCAAGACGCCTGCAGCAAAGTTTCGCAGCAGATATTCAAGTTAATGTTCTCAAATTGTTACAAATACTTAGCTACTATTATTTTATAAATGTTATTTTATTTAATTATTTTACCAACATTTAAATCTATCTGTGTGTGTGTGTGACTTGGAAACAATTAGTTTTGAAAGAGCTAAGAGTGAATAACTAAATGAACTAGCCTACTATGAACTAAACCAAAATGTTAAAACGTGATATTATTTATAAATGTAATTTTGTTTAATAATTCCCACCGTTATTTAAATCTTCATCTCTGTATGAACTGGGCACATTCTTTCTGCACTCTGAGGGGTGTTAGGGCGAAGGGAGATCATGGGGGCTTTACGCATGTCCCCAGACATCATTAGTGATTAGCCATCAGAGAGAGAGGCCTGGTTTGCTTCACCCTGTAAGAAACATTTGTTTTTTGTTTTTTTGATCTACGTGTGTGTGTGTGTGACTTGGAACAATTAGTTTTGAAAAAGAGCTAAGAGGAAATAAACTGCTATGATGAACTCAAAACAAAAATTTTAAAAACATATTGATTTATAAATGTCATTTTGTTTAATTATTTTACCGCTATTTAAATCTTCATCTCTGTATGAACTGGGCGCATTCTTCTGCTCTGAGGGGTGTGTTAGGCATGGAGACTGGGGTGGCTTTTACGACGTCCCAGACATCATTAGTGATTAGCCATCAGAGAGAGAGGTCGCTTTGCTTCACCCTGTGCACCATACTACGCACAATGTGTGTAATGCCCATGTGTGTGTGACTTGAAACAATTAGTTTTGAAAGAGCTAAGAGTGAAATAAACTATGATGAACTAAAACAAAAATTGTTAAAACATATATATTATTTATAAATGTCATTTTGTTGAATTATTTTAATACATTATTTAAATCTTCATCTCTGTATGAACTGTGCATTCTTCTGCTCCGAGGGGGCGTGTTAGGGCGGAGACTGGGGCGGCTTTACGACGCCCCCAGACATCATTAGTGATTAGCCATCAGGAGAGAGGTCGTGTTTTGTTTCATCCTGCGAAGAAAACATTGTTTTTTTGTTTTGTTTTTGTCTAAACTAATAAAACATTTAGCAGAAAATTGTGATGTGGAAACTTAATATTATTTGTTTTGTTTTTATTTATTTTATTTTTATTTTATTATTGTATCCATTGTTCTGCATTGAGGTAAAAGGTAGAGGCGGAGACTGGGTGGCTTCACACAGCTGCCAGAGCTCATTCGCTTTTCATTATCATTGATGAGAGAGGACGCTGCACCTTTTGCATCAGACTGCATCAGACAGGGGATAATAAAACAGATGGCCAAACAGGTGTCCGGAACAGGTGTCCAGTCCGGTGGGAGGGGGGTGGGAGGGAGGTGGAGGAATTTTATGACAGTCAGTCAATCAATCAAATTTGACACATAGTCGCCTATATTCTCTCTCACTGTGCGCGTGGTGATGTCACAGGCCTCATGACGTCTGGTAGTGCTACATCCTGAGCTCCGCGTCAGTATAACAGTCAGTTTAGCGAGAATCAGAGCAGCAGCGAAGACTTTCACGAGCAGCCAAACGCTGGAAATCTGTTTGTACTGGCTTCACTGTGAACACCAGAGCACTGTCTCTATTGCAGCAGCTGTGGAGAACAGCTCCACAGGTGAATATAGCTCATATTCAGAACAAAAATGTTGAAAAGTTTTTATTTTCTACATATTAATTTCACACAGAAGGTTTCAAACACAAGACATATATAGCCACACATGGCCAAAAGTCACAATATGTGCTATTAATGACCTGAATAAAACCATAAAATGATGTTAAAACATGTTACATTAGGGAGATGAAAACATTAAACTTGGTCAAAGTATTTCATTCACAAATGTATTTGGCCAAACAGGCAAACTACAGCTCAGCAATATAGGTTTTATTTTACTATACAAAAAAAGCATAACAAAAAAATTACATTGACTACAGTTTAAAGAGTTATTAATAATTCATTGGTATTTCTCTTGTATTTGATTAGTGCTCATTCTTTGCACACATATTTCATGTTATAGCAAATGAAACAATTAAAACCATTTACACTCTCCAAGCACACATCACTTCTGGCCACTACTGCATGTGTGTAGATCTTTATATTCATAATTACAAATGAAATATTATATGTGATCCGTGCTGGCACAAGGAGTGGGATGCGCGACAAAATAATTTCTGAGCTACAGGCAAAACAAGTGAAACATTTTTTCGATTTTGAGGTTTTCACAAAAATAAGTTCATTAAGCCCTCGTCTAGTGATCCCAATGCTCCAAATAACAGTTCAACATCTAAAAGTGTCTTTATTTGAACGTTTTCTGAGAGGAGAACCTTTCCTTTGTCCATGAAAACTGTTTTTCTCTGCTAGCTAGTTCAGAAAACCTTCAGAAAACTCTTTAACACGTCATTTTTCATACGCCACTTTTTAATTCCTTTTTTATTATTATTTCAGAAAAACAATCAAAAAGCAAGATGAGTCGCCTTTCTGCATTCATCAGAAACTCGTGGCTGGCTGTAAAAAGTCGAGGTAAAGAAGAAGCCCCTCTACAGCCACCGTCCGGCACAGATTCAGCTGATCCACAGCCGGGCCCGCCCCACCCGGGTCAACGGCCGACAGGATCAAACTGATCCACAGCCGGGCCCATCCCACCTCGGGTCAACGGCTCGACAGGATCAAACTGATCCCCAGCCGGGCCCGTCCAGCGTCAAGCCGACAAACTGTGATGCAAATCCAGCTGAAGGTGGATCTAGTGGCATTTTATTCCTGTCCTGTTTTGTCTTGGGATCTAGCCTCAGTATTAGACTTTTAATATCTGGAGGCAATTTCTAACTGTTCTATTTCTGTTTTTGCGGTTTTAGAAAAGCAAACAAAAATGAAGAAGACTGACAGCTTTACTTTATTCAGAAAAATGTGTCGGACTGTAAAAAGTGCAGCAGCGCAACTCATGAAGCACAAAAGAAGGCTCCTCCACTCCATCCACAGCCCGACACGGATTCAGCCGACCCTCAGCCGGGTCCGTCTGTACCTGAGCCGGCTTTACAGGATCTGGCTGATCTTCAGCTGGATCCATCCTTCTTTGAACCACCGGCTTTGCTGGATCTGACTGATCTTCTTCCAGCTCCATTAGCATTTCCAGAATCTCTGGGTGCTGATTCAGAGCGAAGGGAAGATCCAAGAACCGCCTCTTTCCCGGGACCGTCTGCCCGTGAGTATTTCAACTCTTTCTTGTCTAGTTTTTCTTAGTAAGCCTGTGTATTTAAACTCATGCCGCATGTCTAATCCTTCATCCGTCATTCCCAATATCATGTGTCATGCTGATGAAGCCATTATTTTCCCGATTCCCTGTCAAAAGAAATATGATTGTAAAGAAACTGATTATCCTGCCTATTTAGACTCCCAGTTTATGAATCTCATATATTAACATGTTTGCATATTTCAGTTCCATTTTCCAAACTTTACTGAAGTGGAAGAGGATATTGGACAAGGATATTCTTGGCACTGTGTGCAAAGGCATCCGTAAATCTGATGGCCAGCAGGTAGAATCACTTTTGCTGTGTTCATCAACTGTACCGTATAGATCAGTGCTTTCATCTGACTTCTTCTTCCTTTTTCTTGTTCAGGTCGCCATCAAATTTATCACTAAGCGTGAAACAGGGCGGTATGCAGACCGCTATATCGATGTTGTAAGTTGCACATAATGCATATATTTAAATACAAATAATATATCTTAAATTATAAGTCAGCTAATGGTTTGTTGCCCTCTTGTCTCCAGCCTGGGGTTTCTGAGCCACTGTTTGCAGAAGTGGCTCTGAATCTGCTGCTGAACCAGCCTCCGTTAAGCCCCTACATCGTGCACATGCTGGACTGGTTTGAAGAGGAACATCGGCACATCCTCATCCTGGAGTATTCACAACCCTGCAGAGACTTGTTCAGATTCGTCTTGAGAGAAACGCTCAGTGAATCTCAGGCACGTAGCCTGATGTACCAAGCGGTGCTGGAGCCAAGCACTGTCTTGACGGAGGCGTCTTCCACCGTGACATCAAGTTAGACAACTTTGTGATCAACACAACGACGAACCAAGTCAAACTGATTGACTTTGGCTGCGGTGAAATCATCAAAAGTGTCTATAAGGGTCAATTTATAGGTGAGTTGTCTTTTTGTGTTACCATAGCCCTAATGAGATGTGATTTGTGGAAATGGATATTTGCTTGACTTGAATATCTCTTTTTAATGAACAGGATTTGCCTGCCCTCCTGAATACTTTGCGGACTTTGAATATGAGGCGGAGCCGACAACGGTCTGGTCTCTGGGCATTATGATGTACAGAACAGTGTGCAGATGTCAGCCCTTAAGAAATGAACATGGCCGTCTGAGTTTTGACTCCAGAGTATCCGCAGGTGAGAGAACAGTTACTAGCAAAAACACAATCCTTTACATAACACATGCTCCATATTTTAAAACCGATACATGACGACGTTAGTTTGTGGACATACAGAACATATGTGACTAACCAGCGCTCGTGTGAAACCTTACAGAATTCCAGGATTTGATCACACGGTGTCTGGCTCATGAACCAGCCGAGAGAGCGACTATGGAGGAGATCCTGCAGCATGACTGGTTTCAGCAGGAACAAATGTCTGGAGTAACTCAGGAGTCAGGTAGTATGACTTGAGAGGTGAGGCAGACGATGACAGAAATCACTTTTGTGAAAGTCCAGTCAGTGCTGTCATGAGCTTTTCCTCACATTTATCCATTCTTCAGATGCTTCAAATCGGCTGTGGTGAGGATCAACGGCTCAAATCATTCAGCAGAGAGTCAGGGCTCTTCAGCTTAATTTAAGGGCCTTGACACACTAAGCCGATGTTTGGCCAAAGTTGGGCCATCGTTGAGCATCAGTCAGCTTAGTATTTGTGGCATCATCTGCACTAATCGAACCTCGTCGGGTGCTTTTTGGCCGCTTGAGCATGTTGGCATAGTCAGCTTTCATCGCCACTAGATCTTGGTTTATATCTGTGGTTTATAACAGATAATTATGCGCTGAATTTGAAAGCTTCTCACTGGATATCCCAGCGCTGTGATCGAGACCAGTCCGCATGTAAACCTGTTCTGAGTTCACGCTCCGCTGCCTATTATTGGTCCGGGCTGATAAACGGTCCGCAGCTTAAACGAGCAGCGTTTTTCATTTCACTTCTGTTTCGTGCAACAGAAATGGCAGTGCTTATTATTTGTGTAATGTGGTGGTGGGCACCACTGCGACCTCTAGCTAAATTTAGTCAACAGCAGGTCGCGTAAAAGGTCTTATCCCGCTCAAAATGGGATATTCGTGCGTGTGATCAACTATATCATGATATAAATATGAGACAAAGACTCTCCTCTGTGACGCCCATCGACACAATATCCTCAACAAGCCCGTCTCGGCGTGATGACTCATCAGATGGCACTGGACAAATATTCTGAATGTTCTGATCTAATTTGACTTCTGACTTGTAATGTTGCCAGAATCATAATCATACACTGTTTGTTCATCGGCCAGAGGAGAACTGGCACCCCGACTGAGCCTGGTTTCTCCCAAGGTTTTTCTCCATTGTGGCCCTGAAGGAGTTTTGGTTCCTTGCCACAGTCGCCTTTTGGCTTGCTCAGTTGGGGACACTAAATATTCAACTATATTACCGATCTGCCCGCATTGACACTATATGATAATTGAACTGAGCTGGAGGACATCACTGTTTTCTCCAGAGCGGCTGTACAGCTGAATCAAATTCTGAATTATCATTAAATAAATAAATCATACAATTTTTTATTTGAGTAACTTGTCAGTTATTTATACTCTTTTTTTGGCACACACACACACACACACACACACACACACACACACACACACACACACACACACATTTGGCTTTCTAAAAGAGGACGCCCATATTGTTTTTATACACAAGTAAAGACTAAAACCTGTAAATCTTCATTTACTTTATTGTTCTACCATTTTTACAAGTGAGGAGGTCCTCACTTGTAAAACAGATTTTGCCAGATTTAGCTCACTTCTGAGAACAAATGTGTTGCCCAAAATATGATTAAAGAGGTACAAACACACAGGTTTGCTTATCTATCTATACTGGGATATTTCATTGACTTCTAGTGTTTTAATATACAGGCAAGTTTGAAAGACATTACCTAACTCTAATAGGAAAGCGTTAGGCATTTAAACATGGTTCATTGAAAGAATCGACTCATGACAATGATTTATTCATGAAAATCAGACATCGCTATTGAGTCTCGGGGTAGGTCTCGATTTCTTCACTTTAAAATAACAAAGATACGGTTTCTAGTCAATTCTAGTCAGAATAGGAGTCTGATACTGCTCCACTGGGCTGTGATTATGGGGTGTGTTTCAACCGAACCAGGAAAGACCTCGACTGGATAGACCTACAACCAATCAGAGCAACGGAGCGACGCATAGTCGTCAACAGAACTCGAAGAAGAAGTGGAAGATGAGTGTAAACGATCTTTGCGGTGTTGTAAAATAATTTAAGGATACACGGAGTACTTACCAACACGATCATAATTTTTGAGAGAAATAGTAAATGAACAAGTTCTCCGTTTAGGATTAGAACGAATTCAACCCAAACACTCTTTGGTGACGTGAAATGCTTGCGTTACTGTTGATCATCTGTCCATCATCGTTTCAGCCCACCCTGACAGTTTCATTGGTCTGAACAGCTCCTGTGCCCGGTTGCATAAAGCACTTTAGGTTTTTCCCTTAAGTATGGGACTTAAGGCGTGATTTCCCCTTTACATAAAGGACTGATTTAAGGGAGTTGCATATAATCCCTTAAGCGGTTCTCTTAGGTAAGGGAAACTTAGGTTAAATGTTTCACCACTGCAACCCAGGTTTACTGTTGCCATAGACGCTACTGTACACATTAACCCTATGAGCTATAAAACAATGGATACAAGAGATAAAGAAATGGATAAGAAAAAATTTCTCCACTGTCGCAGCAGTGATGTTCCCTCTGCTCCCGCAGGAGCTCAGCTCTTCTGACTAATTCTCCACTGCGCAGCAGTGATGTTCCCTCTGCTCGCGCAGGAGCTCGGCTCTTCTGACTAATTCTCCACTGCGCAGCAGTGATGTTTACTCTGCTCGCAGGAGCTCCAGCTCTTCTGACTAATTCTCCACTGCCGCAGCAGTGATGTTTACTCTGCTCCGCAGGAGCTCAGCTCTTCTAATTCTCCACTGCAGCAGCTGATGTTCCCTCTTCTCCCACAGGAGCTCAGCTCTTCTGACTAATTCTCCACTGTCGCAGCAGTGATGTTCCCTCTGCTCCCGCAGGAGCTCAGCTCTTCTGACTAATTCTCCACTGCGCAGCAGTGATGTTTACTCTGCTCCCGCAGGAGCTCAGCTCTTCTGACTAATTCTCCACTGTCGCAGCAGTGATGTTCCTCTGCTCCGCAGGAGCTCGGCTCTTCTGACTAATTCCCCACTGCGCAGCAGTGATGTTTACTCTGCTCCCGCAGGAGCTCAGCTCTTCTGACTAATTCTCCACTGCCGCAGCAGTGATGTTTACTCTGCTCCCGCAGGAGCTCAGCTCTTCTAATTCTCCACTGCCGCAGCAGTGATGTTCCCTCTGCTCCGCAGGAGCTCAGCTCTTCTGACTAATTCTCCACTGTCGCAGCAGTGATGTTCCCTCTGCTCCAGCAGGAGCTCGGCTCTTCTGACTAATTCTCCACTGCCGCAGCAGTGATGTTCACTCTGCTCCCGCAGGAGCTCAGCTCTTCTGGCTAATTCTCCACTGCGCAGCAGTGATGTTCCCTCTGCTCCCGCAGGAGCTCTGCTCTTCTGGCTAATTCTCCACTGCGCAGCAGTGATGTTCCCTCTGCTCCCGCAGGAGCTCGGCTCTTCTGGCTAATTCTCCACTGCACAGCAGTGATGTTCCCTCTTCTCCCGCAGGAGCTCGGCTCTTCTGACTAATTCTTCACTGCCGCAGCAGTGATGTTTACTCTGCTCCCGCAGGAGCTCGGCTCTTCTGACTAATTCTCCACTGTCGCAGCAGTGATGTTCACTCTGCTCCGAGGAGCTCGGCTCTTCTGACTAATTCTCCACTGTCGCAGCAGTGATGTTCACTCTGCTCCCGCAGGAGCTCAGCTCTTCTGACTAATTCTCCACTGTCGCAGCAGTGATGTTTACTCTGCTCCCGCAGGAGCTCAGCTCTTCTGACTAATTCTCCACTGTCGCAGCAGTGATGTTTACTCTGCTCCCGCAGGAGCTCAGCTCTTCTGACTAATTCTCCACTGCGCAGCAGTGATGTTCCCTCTGCTCCCGCAGGAGCTCAGCTCTTCTGGCTAATTCTCCACTGCGCAGCAGTGATGTTCCCTCTTCTCCCGCAGGAGCTCAGCTCTTCTGACTAATTCTCCACTGCCGCAGCAGTGATGTTTACTCTGCTCCCGCAGGAGCTCGGCTCTTCTGACTAATTCTCCACTGCCGCAGCAGTGATGTTTACTCTGCTCCCGCAGGAGCTCGGCTCTTCTGACTAATTCTCCACTGCCGCAGCAGTGATGTTTACTCTGCTCCCGCAGGAGCTCAGCTCTTCTGACTAATTTCTCCACTGCCGCAGCAGTGATCTCTGGGTTCAGGCCAAATACTGAGCAAATACAGAGCCCTCTCCTCAGGCAGCACACCACATACGCATACTATTACGCATACTATTTACTATCTGATTATTTGTAAGTGTGAACTCGTGAAAGATAATATTAATAAAATGTGGCAGGATACATGGGATCAGGAGGAGAAAGGAAGACATTTATATAACATTCAGAAAGAAGTGACATGATTACAAGGTTGAGAATATATTTATATATAGACAGGACACTCTACTGGAGCCCTTTTTTATTGTTTTTTTAGACTGAAAACATCACACCATACTGTCACAGCTGAATGCAACAGTCCCCATCCTGAGGCTGTTTCTGGACAGAGAATCTGACCTCCGCCCCTATCTGCACCTGACCAGACCATCCATAATAAACCTTGTGGCTGCACTGCCTTATGAGGTTGACAATGGTTGGCCAAAAGACATAGAGGTGGTGATGTTTCTGTACTGGCTGGCTCATGCTGGATCCTATCGGGTTGTTGCTTCAGCCTTTGGTGTCCCAAAGTCAGCAGGGCTGTCCTTGGCCTGCTAAAAAATATGGTGCGTCTCCCTCAGGGTGAAGAGCTGGAGGAGATTGGTGCAGGGTTTGCTAGACTGGCAGGGTCTCCTGCTTTATACTAAAAGTTATTTTAACAGGAAATTGTTCTATTCAGTGCAGCTCCAGGCTGTGTGTGAAAGTTCTTGGACATCTGTGTCGGCTTTCCTGGGTGCAAGGATCCTTGAGAAGAGCGCCATTTACAGCAGGTAGTTGTATCCAACTGAGGGCCGGTGCATCTTGGGAGATGGTGGGTACCCCTGCCTGACGTCACCCATCACCATCATGACACCCTAGATACTCACAATAGGCTCTCTGCATGCGTTACTTTCGCGTTTGGCGTGAGGCTGCTCTTCCGTTTCCGGTGCAGGAGATTGAAAGCGTAGGAAAGCGGGATTATGACAGAGTCGTCGAAGTTTACTCGTTGTTTGCTGGAATTGCCTAAAGTTCAATCAATGATGTGTGAAGAAGCTGTGCAGTACGACACAGAGCAGACTTGAGAAAGGTTTCAAGTTTTATCTGTCTTCTTATCTCTGCAATTCTGAAGGTAAATTCAGCTAGCCGTGACTAGCAGGGCTAACATTGTGCTGTTATTTTTGTGATCCGTCCAGCAGCAGGCTAATCACGTTAGTAGAAATGTTTGACAGTTAATGTTTGTAATTTTGTTTTAAAGTGTCATGTAAAAACAGGGCCACAAATGAGACCTCAGTGAGAGCTCATTGCTGCCGCTCTATGAAGAAAGCAGAAACACCACACCAGCTGAGAGTAGGACTGGTAGCTTAAATGTGACGTTCAAAGTTCTGTTGAACATGTTTTACTGTTCTAACGTTACCACTGTTTAGCTTGGATGACCACAGAAGCACAGATGTTATCTTAGCTATTATGGATGATTAAGAATAATAAAAATGTAATGGCGTTCTATCAACTACAGATATATAGCGCTGTGTTATCACTGCAAATTCTAGCTGAAACAGATGCAGATACAGGGTAGCAGGGTTAGTCTATAACACTGTAAAAATGGGAGTTTGTTTCAAAATCTGAATAATATCAAATGTGTACATATGTGCCAAAAACCATGAACAGCTGCATCTCAATTCACTGCCACAGTCACACCTCATTGAAGAAGCAACAAGATGCCAAAGTGCAGCACCTGAGTAGCATTCACTGAGAAAGGAGAGGGTCACTGCTTCATATTTCAGGAGGTTAGCCACGTTAGAGGTCCAAATTCTGCAGAAAACCTAGCTGAGAGGATCATCCGAGGGACACGGCAAACAGCACACATGAAGAGGGGACTGGATATGGAGGCAGGTGCCTTAAAGGGCTATGCGACTCTCAAAAACCTGAACTTACAGAAATGTGGACTGGTGATTCATCCAAATGCAGCTTGGCTGGGTGCGTCACCTGATGGGCTGGTATATGACCCGCTTGAGAGACCTTATCACGGGTATGGAATGGTGTGACTGTTGTCTGTGCCCATGACGACATGTTTGTGCAGCGCATTTACAAAGACACGTCTGTGTTAAGATCTCTGAAACAGAGGTCTGATTTATTTTTATTTTATACATATCTGATACCTCTCTATGCACAAGTAAATGAAGAATTTCTGAAATGATTTTACAATTGTATTTGATTCATATTAATTTTATTTTGTCAGGTCATCTAATTAAAGTATTTCTTTCACAATTCTATCTTTGTTGACTATCCTTTCAGGTTACAGTGAATGAAATGAAGCGCTCGTAAACAGAAGATTTCAGGATTATAGAGTAAGAGAAAACATTTCTGTGCACTTGTGTGGTTTTAGACACAGCAGGGAACAGGACTTTTTATTTTGGTGTGTTGGTGTGACGTCATAAGGCCGCGCCGCTCCTGCATCTGTTGTGATTCGGCTGAAGAAAGGTTTGTTTTAAGCGTTTAAAGCGATGCAGAATGAATGATGCTTTATTAAATGTAACACTGCATTGCTTTATCTAACATTTATTAGCGTTGTGTGAGTAAAGTAACATCATAAACTCATGAGGAACAGAAGGAGCGTCTCATTTCGCTCTTTATCGTGAATCAGTTCAAACATGAATTCAGTCTCTGGAGAGTGACGAGAGAACCGGAGCTTTAGACTCTCCGAGTCAATTGAACCGATTGATTCACAATAAATGATTCAATGATTCAAAGCGCTCTATTCCCATTTCTAGCTCGATTGCTACAAATCATTAAATAGCTAAACTGACTAATATATTAAGGGTCTGTATAATTTGCATTATTATATTAAGCTGTAGTGTTAGTTTTAGTCTAATCAGATGATTTAAGTCCATTAACTCTCTCTGACTCTCTTACCAGAGACTGAACTACTGAACTAGAGCTGATTGAGACTCTCAGAGATTTAGTTATGTGCTTTTCTTTCTGTTAATTATTCTCTTCTTAAACAGGACAAACACAGATAAACTCCCGGTGAAGAGACTGAGATCCATGTGACACACTATTATAAAGATGGCGATTATTAAAGAGGAGAGTGAAGCCATAAAGATGGTGTTTATTAAAGATGAGAGTCAAGGACGTGAAGATTGAAGAAACATTCAGAGTGAAACATGAAGAAACTGAGGAACAAACAGGTTGGTTTCATTCTCAGAGCTGAACTCACTCATTTGATCCTTGTTTTAATGTTCAGCTCTACAGAAATAGAGAAATACAGAAGTATAATCATACAGCGATTTAATACTGAAGTTTTCAAGATTCAAGAGTTTTATTTGTCACATACACAGTTATATACAGAATATACAACCGGCAGTGAAATGTAAACAGGTCCGCTCCATGGACAGTGCAAATTCACAGTTAAAAACACAAGGAAGAAATTATAATAGAAATAGGATATAAAAAAGTACTATCTATATATATATATATATATATGTCTATATCTGTAGAATTATAAATAATCAAGTCAAGAAAAAAAAGGTAACAAATAAGGATAAAGTGGAATAAAATAATTGAAGTAGACTTTGCAGTGAGTAAACTGTAGACTTATAAATATGTGGTTAACAAATGTATAAAGAGTATAATGTGCAAACAGGTTTATGACAGGTTGTTACACAGTAACAACGAGAACAGAAAGTGCAGTGCAATGTCAGTGTATCGATGTTTATCCTGGCGTGAAGTCACGTGATGTTAAGTGACTGAGTTCAGGAGTCTGATGGCCTGGGGAAGAAGCTCCTCCTGAGTCTCTCAGTTTTGGCCATCAGGCTTGGAAGCTTACCAGATGGTAGCAGCGTGAAATGAGGGTTTGCAGGGTGATTAGAGTCCTTGATGATCTTGGTAGCTCTACCTTTGCAGCGTTTGTGTGTAGACGTCCTGCAGAGACGGGAGAGCTGACCTGAGATACGCGGATAAGCGCACTACTCTTTGCAGGGCTTTGCGGTCATGACTGGTGCTGTTCCCATACCCGCGCTGTGATGCACTGAGTTAAAACACTTTCTATCGCCCTAAATAGAAAGTTTTCAGGATAGCTGGTGAAACCCTGAATTTCCTCAGCTGGCGCAGGTGGTACAGTCTTTGCCTGGCTTTTTCACCTGTGTCTGAATGTGAGCAGTCCAGGTCAGGTCCTCGGAGATGTTTACTCCCAGGTACTTGAAGCTGCTCACTCTCTCTACTGGTGACCCGCTGATCATGAGGGGAGTATGTCCGTTGCTGTCTCTTCCTGAAGTCCACAATCATTTCTTTGGTCTTGCCAACATTCAGAGAGAGACAGTTGTCCTGGCACCATGATGTTAGATGCTCCACCTCGTCCAAGTATGCCGTCTCATTGTTGTTGGAAATGAGGCCCAGGACAACAGTATCATCAGCAAATTTGATGATAGAGGTGGAGCTGTGTGTGGACAAACAGTCATGCGTGTAGAGAGAGTAGAGCAGGGGCTCAGGACACAGCCCTGTGGAGCTCCCACACTCAGGGTGATGGAGGTGGAGGTGGACTGGCCTATTCTCACCACCTGAGGCCTGCCAGTGAGGAAGTCCTCAATCCAGTGGCAGAGAGAAGGATTCAGGCCGAGATCCAGGAGTTTGGAGGTTAGCTTGGTGGGAACTATGGTGTTAAAGGCTGAGCTATAGTCAATAAATAGCAGTCTTCACGTAGTTCCCACTTTTGCTGTCGATGTGAGTGAGGGAGGAGTGGAGGACATGAGAGATGGCATCTTCAGTCGATCTATTGGGACGATAGGCAAACTGAAGAGGGTCCAAAGTGTCAGGAATGAAGGCGCAAATGGTGTTTTTAATGAGTCTCTCAAAGACCTTCATGACTATAGACGTGAGAGCCACTGGACGATAGTCATTTAGGCAAGAGGGTTTACTGTTCTTAGGGACAGGGATGATGGTGGATTTTTTGAAGGAGGTGGGGACCACAGATGTAGCGAGGACTCATTAAAGATAGATGTAAACAACCCGGTGAGCTGATCAGCACAGGACCGCAGAACACGACCTGAAATACCATCCGGCCCGGCAGCTTTCCTGACGCGTCCACACGCTTGAGTGCTCTCCGAACTTCATCCTCCGAGACAGAGATCACGTGATTGTTGCTGCTCTGAGTAATTTCCTCCTAACGCGCGCACTTGGCGGAGTCGCGTTACCGCGGTTACAGTCAAAGCGAGCATAGAAAGAGTTTAACTCGTTCACGAGCAACGGATCAACGCTTGCCTCTGCAGAGGATTTAGATCCAAAGGAGCAGATGGACCTCAGACCCTGCCACATGCGCCGCGAGTCGTTGAGTTGGAAATGAGACTCCACTCGGTCTTTATAACGGAGTTTTGCGGCTTTAACTGCTCGTCTGAGAGCATAGCAGGACGATCTGTATTCATTCATATTCCCTGAATGGAGACCGGCGTTGTAAGCAGCAGTGCGCGGCGTTCACTGCCGCCATGGATTGAATTGTCCACCCACGGTTTCTGATTTGAGAAGGACGTTATTGTTATTGTTTGCGTGGCTTGCTCTGTAAGCGTGTTGATGAAGCAAAGCGCTACGTCTGTGAACTCGCTTACGTCAGCTGAACTCGCTCGGAACATGTCCCAATCCACATCGCCCAGAGCTGCCTGTAGCGCGGTCTCTGAGTGGGGTGACCAACGCTTAACTTCCCGCCTCACCGGGGGTTCCTGGAGGAGCTTTTGTTTGTATTCGGGAGTGAGGAAAATGGCGGCATGATCCGATTTGCCAAACGCTGGAAGTGACCGCGCTTTATAGGCGTTCTTAAACGGAGAGTAGCAGTGATCCAGTGTGTTTGCTCCTCGTGTGGGGCAGGAGACATGCTGATGAAAGTTTGGCAGGACTTTCTTTAGGTTTGCTTTGTTAAAATCGCCCGCGACAATGAATGCAGCGTCGGGATGTTGGTTTTATGGCGCGCCGCTGGCAACATCATGAAGGCCAGATAAAGCCAGCGCTGTGTCTGCCTGCGGTGGGATGTAAACGGCGGTCGCGACAACCGCAGAAAACTCCCTAGGCAGATAGAATGGGCGGCAGATGATTGTTAAATGTTCCAGATGAGGTGAGCAGGACCGCGAGAGAATGGTGATGTTCCTGGGATCGCACCATTTCTTGTTGATCATGAAACACACTCCACCGCCTTTGGATTTACCGGCCTCGGCTGTTCTGTCCATCCGAAAAACAGAGAAGTTCTCCCGCACGGCGTCACAGCTGTGTCCGGGACGCGGGCGTGAGCCATGTTTCAGACAAACAATAGATATTACAGTCTCTCATGTCCCGTTGAAAACTTATCCTGGCTCTAAGATCGTCCATCTTATTATCCAAGGATTGAACATTTGCTAGAAGAATGCTCAGGAGAGGAGAGGTCTGAATGCCCTTTTCCTCAGTCTATTTACGGATACCAGCGCGTTTCCCACGGTGTTTCTTTGTTCTACGCCGCTGGCTCTGTCCATTGTTCAACTCGGCGTTCGAAGAATCTCAGATGGCCACAGAGGATCGGGCGAAAGTGTCCTGAAACAGTCCAGTGTAGAGGTAACCAATGTCCAAAAGAGTTTTGCTGTCGTAGTAGATCAATGCAGATGATAAGTTTGTAAAAACTGAGAGTAAAAGAAAGTAAAATAGTAAATAAAAGCACAGTCTTCAGCGGAGCGGCTACCTGAGCAGCGACCAAACACAGCGGCGCCATTTGAGTCAGAAGCATCTGAGGTCGCCGTGCCATTCATATTCGGGCCTGCTCAATCGTGCGGCCATGAGCTCTCACGTCAGCCAGTGCTCCCGGAGAGTGGAGACTCCATCCCCAGGTGGTCCAGCTGATCTGGAGTCGCCGGGGGGCCACGCAGGTAGATCTGTTTGCCGCCCCGGACTCCACCCACTGCCAGCTGTTCTATTCCCTGACTGAGTGACCCTCGGTTCGGATGCGCTGGCACACAGCTGGCCCGGGGCCTATGCAAATATCGTTTCCCCCAGTGAGCCTTCTTGCACAAACACTGTGCAAGGTCAGGAGGACGAGGAGCAGGTCCTGTTGGTCGCTCCGCACTGGCCCAACAGGACTTGGTTTTCGGAACTAGTGCTCCTCGCGACAGCACCTCCTTGGCCCATTCCTCTGAGGAAGGACCTCCTGACTCAGAGACGGGGCACCCTCTGGCACCCGTGTCCGGACCTCTGGAAACTCCATGTCTGGTCCCTGGATGGGACGCGGAGGTTCTAGGCGGTCTGCCACAAGCTGTGGTAGACACCATTGCTTCGCGCAGAGCGCCCTCTACAAGGCACCTCCACGCGTTGAAGTGGAACCTGTTCGTCGAATGGTGCTCTTCTCGCCAAGAAGACCCCGAAGGTGTTCGGTCAGTTCTGTGCTTTCCTTCCTACAAGGCGGGTTGGAGCGGAGGCTGTCCCTCCATCCTCAAAGTCTATGTGGCCGCCATCGCCGCCAATCATGACTTCGTAGGTGGAAAGAAAATAAAAATCCTTAGGGAAGCACGATCTGATAGTCAGGTTCCTGAGGGGGGCGAGGAGACTGAATCCGCCTCGCCCTCCCTCTATACCCTCTTGGGTCCTGTCTCTGGTGCTGACCGCACTGCAGAGGCCTCCCTTTGAGCCTTTGCAGTCAGCTGAGTTAAAAATTCTGTCTCTGAAGACAGTACTCCTGACTGCATTGGCCTCCATCAAGAGGGTAGGGGACCTGCAGGCATTTTCGGTTGACGAATCGTGCCTGGAATTCGGGCCTGGTAACTCTCACATAATCCTGAGGCCCTGGCCTGGATATGTGCCCAAGGTTCCCACCACTCCCTTCCGGGACCAGGTGGTGAGCCTGCAAGCGCTGCCTTTGGAGGAGGCAGACCCAGCCCTAGCTTTTCTCTGTCCCATCCGCGCTTTGCGGACTTACGTGGACAGAACGCAAAGCTTCAGGACCTCAGAGCAGCTCTTCGTCTGTTATGGAGGACAGCAGAAGGGAAAGGCTGTCTCCAAGCAGAGGATGGCCCACTGGATAGTGGATGCCATCGTCTTGGCGTATGAAACCCAAGACGTGCCCTGCCCGCTCTGGTTAAGAGCCCACTCCACCAGTGATGTAGCTTCTTCCTGGGCGCTGGCTCGTGGCGCCTCGCTGGCAGATATTTGTAGAGCTGTGGGCTGGGCGACACCCAACACGTTCGCTAGGTTCTATAGCCCTACGTGTAGAGCCGGTATCTTCCTGTGTGCTCACTTCCCATAGTCAGTAACACCGAAGTGCCTGTTCTAAAGTGTCGGCTTGCTGCGCCACTCCCTTCCCTATGGAGCGGATACGTGCGCTTATATGCTCCAGTCGAGTTCCCCAGCATGGCGAACCCTGTCGAGTCCTCCGCCAACCCTCGGCAGTCGGACGTGGCGGGCGTCCGGCGCCAGGCCTAACGCTCGTATGCATTGGTGGAACTTGTGTTAGGCTGGGTTCCATATGTTGTGACCCCCACGTCGGTCCCATATGTGTATTCCCCACGGTAAGTCTCCTTGGCGAGCTCGTGTCTTTCCCTCGGCAGAGCTCGCTCTGTCGTCTCAGTGTGGTGTGGACCCCCGCCTAAAATTGGCTGGAGCCACCCCTGGGACTTCCGTATGTAGCACTGCCCACGGCCAGTCCATACGTGTATTCTCCACATGGTAACTCCTCCGGGCATGGCGTGGCTTCGCAGCGGCCCCCGGGCACGCTTTCCCAGCGTTATCCAATAGTTGGCTGAGTGGGTCTTGGCGGAACAGCAGCTGACTCTCCCACACAGCCGGGGTCTGAGGGGCTTTCCCAGGGCGCTGGAAGTGGTAGCAACTGGCGTGTTGGATCCCGTCGGTGGCGTCCGTCGTCAAGCGTGATCGACTGAAAGGGCGTCTCGGTTACGTATGGTAACCCTCGTTCCCTGAAGGAGGGAGCGACGTGCGTCCGTCCGCCGCCACAATTGCTGTACCATCACTGCAGGCGAGTCGCTCCTCAGTGAAAAACAAAGGTGCGCTGCATTTCGCTTCCGTTTATACCCGCACTGCGGGGCGGAACGCGAGATGCAAATCTCTACGCCAATTCTCATTGGCCTGTTCTCTAAATCTCGGAAGCTGATAGGGGCTCCCTGAAGTGATCCCAATCCGTCGGTGACGTCCGACGTACGTCTCCGTTCCCTCCTTCAGGGAACGAGGGTTACCATACGTAACCGAGACGTTTTCACCCCACACACACATTGAAGTGATGAACAATAACAAAGAATGGATCTGATTCAAAACAGCCATAGTCATAATCATTAGAGCATGTGTCTTATGGTAATTTATTAATAATTCATTATCAGCATTTCATCCATTTTGGTAAATCAAACTGAGCTGTTCTGTTTATTACAGGATTATTTGCACTTCATCGCTTCATTTTATTGAGCACAATGAAGTTGAGGTGTTAAACATTTAACAGGCTATTGTAAATGTGAAAATGACAAATACATTATTATTGCAAAATAAATATTACAAAAACATTTACATCTGAAAGGTATTGTATTGCTACTGCACAAACACACCAGATGAGCCTACTCCGTGCCCTGTTGGTTACAGTGTTTACTTCCTTTTTATTCATATATTTCCAAAAAATTTTTGTTGTCAAAAATACTGTAATATGATTACAGAATCAAGAAGCTGCCATCTAAAGTGTTTGATTTAGAGAATTATTTTTAAAAATCATTTTCAAATTATTTATTTATAATGTATTAGTTCAAATAAATATGAAGTATATCAGCTTTATATCGGCTGACCTGCTCTCCAAGATACCGGCATCGGCCATCAGTCGACCACTTAAGAAAATAGTATTAATATAACTAATATCACATCAGATACAATATTGCCATATATCCAGTAAATGTCTTATATAGATTCAACTTATTCAATCACTGCTGACTGCATTATCAAATACACACCTGCAAACTTGTCGCTTTTCTGCGACAATCGCCGTTTTCTTGGTCAATTGGGGGGTAGGCTGCCCTTCATCTGCATGCCATGCAGGCTAGAATTGCAAAACATTATTGGATAATTCCTATAATTGACATTTCTCTGGGCCAATCGGAATCTTAGCACTGGCATCAGAATCTTGAAGCACAGCATCAACTGAGCTCGCCATATCGCAAATTTCTGTATAATAAAGGGCTACATTTTGCATCCAAGTCTATCATTTGAAATCTTTACATTGTATTGTAGCTCAGAATTCGAGTAGCCGTGTATCTCGAAACACCGATCAGTCCTTGGACCGATGAGATTGGCTAACTTATCGTGATTTTCCATTTCAGAATGAGGGAGCTTAATGAGGAGGACTCATATATAGCACAGCTAGACTCAGCAGGGAGGTGCAAGTAGAGCTGGGCATGGCTCAAGGTGGAAGTGAAGCAGGAAGTGAAGGGAGTTGCGCATCCACTGCCACTTTCATTGTGTTTTAAAAAAGTAGATAAGGCAGGACGTGCCAAATGTACCTTATGACAAATGTGTCATTTGCATATTAAAATCACAAACCCCCCGCGACACTGTCACCTTTTTTACTCTGAGGAGTTTGCAGGTCTGCAAATAAATATACCTAAAGCATCACACACTTATTCATAATCAACTCATATAGTTTATCTCATTCAATCACACACATTTACAGTGTTTGATATATACGGTCAGTGACATGAGGTGCATATCTGTGTGTGCAGGAGCATAAATCACTTTATTCTATATTAACCCCATTTGATTCAAATTCAGTTTTATAACATTCAAATAATACACATTTTATGTTTCATATCTTTATGTGGTGCAACTGTCCGAACAAATTAAACTAAGAAAACTATTTGAAATGTCTTAAATTAAAAACTTAATACTATGGGATAATTTTAGGTTTGTAACCTCTCCTAAAAACACATTTGTAAAAAATAGAAGTAGATTTAAAAGTTTATAATTTGTATAATTCTCAAATGTGAGGGTGGCACAACTGCAAACATGACTCTTTGATTATGAATTGGTAAGGTAATAACAGTAAAGATGATAAAGATCATCCAGAGGAGCTCAACTGATCCTGGAGCAGAGGAAAGGTTTGTAGATCTCTCTCAGATACTGTAAAACTGATCATTTCAAGAGTTAATAAGTTGATACACTTTCCATGTCAGGCGGTTCAACAGCAATGTAATACATATTTTAATTATACATGTTATATATGGTTGTACCACCTGTTGTAAAAATGAATTACAAAATTAATTCTGTTGTCACAAAATTAATGATCATTTTGAAATGTTATTGAACTGAGACGAGTTTCAACACTGTTCATGAATCAAACACGTTACATCAGTTTAGAAAAGATTTAAATCACAAAAACACATAAACTCATAACTCATTAACAAAAACACATAACTCATTAAAAACACCATTTGCGCCTTCATTCCTGACACTTTGGACCCTCTTCAGTTTGCCTATCGTCCCAATAGATCGACTGAAGATGCCATCTCTCATGTCCTCCACTCCTCCCTCACTCACATCGACAGCAAAAGTGGGAACTACGTAAGACTGCTATTTATTGACTATAGCTCAGCCTTTAACACCATAGTTCCCACCAAGCTAACCTCCAAACTCCTGGATCTCAGCCTGAATCCTTCTCTCTGCCACTGGATTGAGGACTTCCTCACTGGCAGGCCTCAGGTGGTGAGAATAGGCCAGTCCACCTCCACCTCCATCACCCTGAGTGTGGGAGCTCCACAGGGCTGTGTCCTGAGCCCCTGCTCTACTCTCTCTACACGCATGACTGTTTGTCCACACACAGCTCCACCTCTATCATCAAATTTGCTGATGATACTGTTGTCCTGGGCCTCATTTCCAACAACAATGAGACGGCATACTTGGACGAGGTGGAGCATCTAACATCATGGTGCCAGGACAACTGTCTCTCTCTGAATGTTGGCAAGACCAAAGAAATGATTGTGGACTTCAGGAAGAGACAGCAACGGACATACTCCCCCTCATGATCAGCGGGTCACCAGTAGAGAGAGTGAGCAGCTTCAAGTACCTGGGAGTAAACATCTCCGAGGACCTGACCTGGACTGCTCACATTCAGACACAGGTGAAAAAGCCAGGCAAAGACTGTACCACCTGCGCCAGCTGAGGAAATTCAGGGTTTCACCAGCTATCCTGAAAACTTTCTATTTAGGGGCGATAGAAAGTGTTTTAACTCAGTGCATCACAGCGTGGTATGGGAACAGCACCAGTCATGACCGCAAAGCCTGCAAAGAGTAGTGCGCTTATCGGCGTATCTCAGGGTCAGCTCTCCGTCTCTGCAGGACGTCTACACCAAACGCTGCAAAGGTAGAGCTACCAAGATCATCAAGGACTCTAATCACCCTGCAAACCCTCATTTCACGCTGCTACCATCTGGTAAGCGCTTCCGAAGCCTGATGGCCAAAACTGAGAGACTCAGGAGGAGCTTCTTCCCCAGGCCATCAGACTCCTGAACTCAGTCACTTAACATCACGTGACGTCACTTCAGGATAAACATCGATACACTGACATTGCACTGCACTTTCTGTTCTCGTTGTTACTGTGTAACAACCTGTCATAAACCTGTTTGCACATTATACTCTTTATACATTTGTTAACCACATATTTATAAGTCTACAGTTTACTCACTGCAAAGTCTACTTCAATTATTTTATTCCACTTTATCCTTATTTGTTACCTTTTTTCTCTTGACTTGATTATTTATAATTCTACAGATATAGACATATATATATATATATAGAGAGTAATTTTTTTATATCCTATTTCTATTATAATTTCTTCCTTGTGTTTTAACTGTGAATTTGCACTGTCCATGGAGCGGACCTGTTTACATTTCACTGCCGGTTGTATATTCTGTATATAACTGTGTATGTGACAAATAAAACTCTTGAATCTTGAATCTTGAATTAAAGCCAATTCAGTTTTGAACACACATGACGAATAAATCACACAAACACATCAGCATGCCAGCACAAGTTGTGAACATGCAGTTATTAATCAGTGTATTATTATTGTGTATTTTTAAAAATCATTAATATAGCTTGATTTGAGGTCAAAATTACCTCAGAAAAGACATATTTTCCTGTCAGAAACCCTCCTCTCAGAGCAGATTCTGTCAGAATATATTTTATTATGCTGATATTTCCTCATAACTTTCAAAATACTGGGCGAAACAGTTCTCTCTCCGTGACTGGAGAACATAATGATGGGAAGAGTGAATATTGTGGAGAGCAAGAAAGCGGTGGATCATGTTTTATAACATTGCCAGAAGTCTGATTCAGAGAGAGAAGTTTTAAAGAGGAGAGAAATATCAGTAATATTCTTAAAACATCTGACAAAGGTTGGACACTTCTTATAGAGTATTTAGGATCAACAAGATTAATGAATACACTTTTAAGAACTATAATTTATGTAGGTTTATTTATTTATTAGTTTATTTTTATTATTTGTATGTATATATATATATATATATAGTGGTTTTGTTTGTTTTTATAATTTCATTGAAAATGTTGTCTTTGTGCTTATAGTTTGGGTGTTTATATAGAGCATTAGTCCATTCTCCAGATCAGTGGGTGGCGGTAATGCAGCCGGAAGTTGTTTGCCAACCGCCAATAAAAACAAAAGAAGAAGAAGAAGACGCACTCGCTTCAGTCCGCGGGAGATCTGAGGGGAGAAAGGCGTGTGTTTGTTCACTCGTGTTCAAAAGCATCTCAAAGGTTAAGAATCGATGATTAATTCATCTGTGTTTTGTTCAAATGTGTGAATGAGCTGCCGAGTATGTGAGCTTTCCTCAGAGCCGAGTTTAAAGGCGTTTTATCAGCAGAAGTGTGATTTTAACCGAGTGTGAAGGTTTATGTGAGCGCTTCTCCTGTGAAGCTGAATTTCTCTCCTGTGCTTCAATGTTTGGCTCATTCATAATACACTGATTAATAACTGCATGTTCACAACTTGTGCTGGCGTGTTTGTGTGATTTATTCGTCATGTGTGTTCAAAACTGAATTGGGTTCATGTGTTTGTGATTTAAATCTTTTCTAAACTGATTTATGAAGTGTATGACCTGATGAACTCTTGAAATGATCAGTTTTTACAGTATCTGAGAGAGATCTACAAACCTTTCCTCTGCTCCAGGATCAGTTGAGCTCCTCTGATGATCTTTATCATCTTTACTGTTATTACCTTACCAACTCATAATCACAGTCATGAAGTTTAAAACTACTGATATTTGCAAAATGTGTTTATATGAAAGGTTTCAAACCTAAAATGATAGTATTAAGATTTATCAAGACATAATTTCAAATAGTTTTCTTCGTCTGTTCATTTGTTCGGACAGTTGCACCACCTGACATTTTGGGGGTTTAAGATATGAAAACATTAAAACAATGTTTCGTTTGGATGTTATAAAATTGAATTTGAACTAAATATGATAGAATGAAGTGATATGTTAGGAATTTATTCATCTTTAAAGGAAATGATGCTCGTGCACACACAGAGATGCTCATCATGTCACTGACCCGTATATCAAACACTGTAAATGGGATCGACCTGACAGTTCTGATTCCACCATGTTCCTCCTCCAGGAATGCCCTCCTCTCAAGTGTCTTTGTGTCAAGGCAACGCATTAGTGAGTGTCTAATGCGAGCAGCATATGTTCATAAAGACTGGTGACAATAGTGAACCTCTGCATAAGGAGCTGAGCTTCTATTTAAAATGGTTCATGTTAGTTCATAGTGCATTAACTAATTAAGGGTGGATAAGTGCGCATGCGCTGGTTACTTTTCTTCCTGGATAAGTTCGCACCCGAGTATTTCTCACACGCACACTGACTTGCGTGGCATATAACGATTCTACGGTAACTTGGGGCGATGTCAAATAACAGTCATATGTTTCAGCATGATACAATAATTATAATTATGAGTTAATATAGCCTGTTCCTAATGAATTAAACAGTTTATCATACAGACTAAGAGTGTGAAGGGTCTCTCCCTCTCTCTGTTTATTGAAATAATATGTGATAAAGTAAAATCATATGAAAACTATTAGAAATTGGAACAATTCCATATACTGACATATAAATGTATCCCATATATTATGTATGTTTATGTATAATACATATTTTGACATGTCTCATATATGAAATATCCTAATATGATCATATAGAGTAAAAACATAAATGCACATATGAAACCTACCAGAAGTTCCATATATTGACATATAACTCTATTTCACATATTAAATTATAACATTTAAATTTGTGACAAACTACTTCACTGACAAGCGTCGTCGAGAGTATTAGTATAGATTTTATGGGGCTCATCTTGCACGTCCCGCTGGGCCAGACATTGGCTTTGAGGTGTGTGATTTCAATCTGGTCCCTGATCTTCAGGTCCATAAGGGCTTCGTCCTGCCACAATGACACCTCGATCAATTTTTCACTCTTCTCTGTCATCATTTTCCTCATCTGTGTCAAATATCGCGTTTCTCTTATGGAGAGGTCCCTGTATTCCGAATGCATTGCTTTCAGCATCGCTAAAGCTGCAAGCACATTATGCATGTTAACGGTAAGGAAGTGCTGGTAACCTTTAAACTTGATGTGTCTCTTCAGCTTGACCTGCAGTAGCTGGGACTCACTACTAGGTCTTGGGAGAGAGTTGGCAGTCTTCTCCACCTCAGAGGGCACACACACAACAGCACCATGCACTGCCTTGTCTTCTTTCAGCAACGAAACTGTTTTGGCAAACGGTAAAGTTTTGGCGACGAGTTGACGGTCGAGCACATTGAATTCAGCCAATTCCAGAGGGATGGGTGGCAATTCGAGTCTGTTGGCTGCTGCAGTTGAAGACACGTGGCCTCTTTTAAGATGGCTGTCACAAGTGTGGCAAATCCACTCCTGTCTTCTCTCTTCAGGAACAACACAAGGACTTGAGCAGGCACGATCACGCTTTCATTTTGTTTCTGAAAAAGGATCTTGATTATACTTTCCCTTAATGGCTTGTTTTTCTTTGTTTGAAATTGCAAGAAGCAGACATACCTCTTTCTGTCATAATCCCTTTTTTATTTTTTTCTTATGACACAAGATACAGTTGTGCCATTAAGTTCTGCATGTTGTTTTGACATTTTAAATGTTTCACGCATTTCTTTTCATCTCCTGTGTTTATTTCTTTTATCTATCATATCCTGGTTTTTAGCTCCTGAGCCAACAAGATTTACTTTGGCTCCAACATTTGTTCCTGGTTCTGGTAGAGCTGAAATCACTTGTGATACCTGTTCACAAACTGATGGTGAAGGTAGTTGGCCAGACTCTGTTTCGAATGACACGGGCATGAATTCATAGCTGGCCTCATCAGCACGATCCTGGAAGAGCTTGTCATCATGTCACTCAGGTGGGTAAAAATTAACATGACAGCAGTTCCACGACCGGTAGGATAGGGCAAGCCTTCGGCAGTTTTGAGCGCGAATCAAAGAATCCATACCTTCCACATCTGTCTCTGAACACAGCAATACATTCTGGAGCAACGATGAGCAGTGCATGGCTGACATCTGTTGAGAGGCACTGCAGTCTTTCAGTGAGAGGAATCCACCACCCTTCCATGTCAGGGTCCCTCAATAAAAAATACTTCCAATTGTAATGCATAAGTCAAATAACAGTTGCTGTTATTAAAACACAGTATAAAGTTTACTTTGCCCACCCTAATAAAATTTAAATTACATTTTATTAGGGGTGTGACGATACACCTAACTAATGTGATGCTATATATGGCTTCATGTTTCATTTTTACTCAATATGGATTAATCTAACAGCAGAAATAAATGCGACAACAGCAAGTCAGGGTGCAGCTTTTAGCTTGCATGCCAAAGTACATGCCTATTTCCTATGACATGTTGTAAGTGATTTGCAAAGAAAACTCAAGGAGGAACAAAATACTGGAAGAGGTGACGAAAGTAAAACTAAACTTGAGTTATCATCCAAAAATTACGAAATTGTTGCTCATTTGAACTGAACAGGCTTCTTAATCTACAAATCTCCATCATTTACCATGGACTTACCGTAGTAACACTAACTGCACCATTTTATTGTGGCAGAAATGTGGGATATTCATATCGACATAACATCACTATGAAACGTTTATATTACACATTTGCAGTGTTCACATTTAGACATGTTAAGTGATAATGATATGCATGTTATCAGAGACTAATTGACCCTTCACTAAGCCACACCCGAAAACCAAAACAGGCCAATCGTGGCTTAGCAACCGTAACTAGGCGCGGAAGGTCTGTCAAGCTTTCGAGCGAGGGAAACATGCCGAAGAATTGTGCATGCGGATTGTGCAGATCTGATACCCGGTATCCTAAAAGTTTGTTCTGGGAGTGGAATTTTTTTTTCCCCTTCCCTAAAATTAAAACGTAGATTAGACCCACAACGTGTGAGCAGTAGCCTGGCGCGTTAATAATATAACCGGGAGAATGATATCATTGCAAAGTGGTCCGGCTAATGTCTTGTGTTTATTCCACAAGACTTGTGGATAAACTGCTTGATTTATAATTATTAGATTATTTTCTAATTTTACTTACCCTGCTGTGCATGAACATAGCTGTTCCTCAATTTGTGTTTCCTATTTGAATGGTCAGCGTATGAGGCTGCTGCTGCTGCTAGCGCTGGGACCTGTGGGCTTTAGCTTCAATTTTTATTAAATTATTTTCTAATCGGGTGCATATTATGTCGTGGAAATATCCCTCTTGTCTGGCTCTCTCAGATATTTCCCTGTTCTCCAGAAATGACTTAGTATTTCCTGGGAATGTCTGAGACCGGCGCAGACATGCTGGAAATAGGCGTGACAGGCGTGAAAGCTTGACAGACGTAGCAACGGTAACTAAGGAGGGCGGGGCTTAGCGACAGATCAGTTGAACCTTGTTTTATTATAGAACGATGTTTATCAAGCGAACCATGCTTACTGCACAGACACCCATCATGCAAGCTACACACCTATACACTAGTGTTGTCATCGCATCACATCCAGCAGATCATCACCCCAGACAAGGACGCCCATCGACTCATATCGGTCAGTTTGAGTTCCTGTGTAAAGATTGCACAGCATCTATGGATCATCATCTATCTGCTCCCTTCCCCTCCATTAAGTGGACTTTCCCCTGAGACTATTGGGTCTTATCCGGACTGAGAACCTTCTTTCCACCTCATCATTAGCTGTGTTTCCACTGTCAGGTCAAAAGCAGGCGTGCTAGTTCTGGAGCTTGATCGAAAGACATCGAGAAACATTGAAACTCAAAACTCAGACAGCAGCGAGGGTTTGAAATAACTTCTTGTGACTGATTCTGTTCATCGTATAAGACAGAACACTAATATCACAATTGTATATTTATTTAGTTCCATATTTTATCTGACAATACACCATATAGCCAATAGCCTCCTCCATTATAACTCCTGTTTTTCATTCGAGAGCTCCCTCTGTTTCTCTGGCTGAAAGGATAACACTATACTGGGACTGGAGAGAGCGCTCAAAGCTCCTCAGATGGTTGGAAAATTACAGAAATGATCATTGTTTCTAAGGAAATGTGAAGTAAACATATGAGAATGTTTTAATGTGCTTTTGGACTGAAGCCCCAGAGTTTTGTGCTGTCCTGTGAACAGACGTGACTGAATGAGTACGTGTCCTTCCTCTTTTGAGAAATATTGGTAAAACCACTTTATTTCTGCATGATTACTGTGCAATCCTGATACTAATGAATTATTATCAATGTATTACTTTTATTGTAAAATTGTTGTAAAACTGATGCTTGGGTTTTAAATCTTTAAGTAAAAAACAGAAAGGCAAACATTTATCATGTTCATTTAGCAATGGTTCTAGTTTCCAGTCTGATAGCACTTTGTTGGTGAAATGATGGGGTTGTGTGACGTTGTTTCAGAGAGAAGAGTTAAGGGAGGTTTAGTCAAGCGCTGGAAACACAGCGTGATTTTGAGCTCAGCGCTACAGGACAGAGGCTATTAGCCCCGTCCGGCCCGTTGAAAGCCCTGGCTCGCCTGGCCCGACTGTGGATAAGCTGCTATTGGCAGATCTCCACGTCTCTGTATCGTTTATATTTTGTTTATTATTTTGTGCAGGCCTACACAGTTTTATGTATTTTAGTTGATACAGATTTATACTTCTGTTGACATGTAAAGTTGTAACTAGTTCACTCTTCATTTGGCTAATCAATACATTGAGTCTAATTCTTGACTCTGGCTTCTTTGCTCCTCTCACAGTTGTAAGCCCGCCCAATCGTTACAATGGAGGCTTACGATTGGTGGGTGAAGGTCTCCTGTGCGTTCAATCTTTTCAGATGGGCAAATCTGACTCCATTATATCATGACCTTGAATTTAGGTTAGAATGCCTATTGGTTATCTGGTCATTTATATTTAATAGTTTAACTACACATTTAATTATTCTGTTTAACCTTTTGTTGAAATTATACCTGTTCATCATCTATTAGAGATAGTTAATAATTCCAGAGTAAGTCAGAATAAATCAGTGTAACAATTTATTAGTCAGGTAAATGTACGCAGGGTAGAGTGGGCTCCATCGGGGGTCAGATCGGTGAACTTTTACGGACTGTAACCGGTCTGGCCATGAGGCTGGACGTAATGTCTAGGGAAACTGCACAGACCGGACGCGAATGCTGAGGACCAGATCTGATTGATTGATTATGATCCGGACAAATTACCGAAGATCATCAAATGGATTAAAAAAATTAAAATTGTATTTGCCCGAACCTCACTTGTCCCTATCTCTCGGTTGGGAGGTCAGCCTGACAGCTTGGTCTGCTATCTTCCCCTGTGCACTGCCTTATCTCCCTTCAAGGACAAACCATAGAACTGAACTCGAAAACATCTGAAGTTAACATTCTCACACAACACAATCTCAGACTCACTCGCACCATACACACCCGATCCTATCCCAGCCCCCATCCAGCCGTCTGCCTGTCCTGTCCTTATCTATCTCCTCTCCCACTCCATACAAAAAATCCCACCACGTGACCACGTGTACTGTGTCATGTTTATGTATGTTTATGTTTATGTTTTGTTGATGTTTTGTTGTGTTTTGCTATGTAATGCTTGCTAAACTGCATTCTTGTATTTCTGGAGAGCGTGTGGCGGCGCCTGAATAATCGGCTGCGGCCCGGAGGCTTGCTCCAAACTTAATTTCGTTATACTGTACTTGTACATGTGTAATGACAAATAAACTTGAAAATGCATTATCCTGACAGAAGGATGTATGTGTTATGTGTTACAGGAAACAGAAGACCCCAATTCCTACTTAAAGAAACGCCCTCTCTCCTGCCCAGTCCTGATTGTCGGTCCGTCCAACTGCCTCCTAGCGGTAGGAGATGTGGCAATAACCACCTTTCCAAAAGACAAGCTTGCTGAGAGTGCTTTATACCTTATGGCCTACTATTATACCCTACACCTGACTTATCCAAAGTGTGTAGCCACTCTGCTTTTGTTGTGGAAAATGTGGAAAAGTCTCAATAGCCTTCGATTCTTTAAAGAAACAATTGTCTGAGTCAAAGTTCCAGGTCTCAGGAAAAATTAACTTTATTGTAAGTACAACAAAGTGAGCTGAACATCTGACTCTCTCATTCTCAGCTCACACTTTTATACAGTTTAACCAATGATCTCATTTGCAGGTGCTCTTCTCCCTTTCTCTTCCTGGAATCTCCCAAGTACTCCTTTCGCCACAGTTATTTCATTAATCGGCTATCTTGTTCTCTTTGTAAGAGTGGCCAACTACCAACTTATCTACATCAAAAACATTTTGGATTGACCACAAAGTGATTTTTTTGCCATATTAATGTTATCAAAAGAAGAACACATCAAAGGCCACGTGAACTAAAAAGAGCAACTTACTATCAGTGCAGATGGCAATTGCAAGCAACTTCAGATAGAATCCCATTCTTTCCCGTGTGACTTCTCTCAGTCATGTAGACCATGAGGCCTCAAAACACTTCTAAGCAAATTAATTCTACAATTGTTTTCTATAGGATAAATAAATAAATAAAATACTTCAACACTTTCAGTCATACAGACGGAGGTCCTCTTAGACAAAATCCATGAGAGAGATCTCACATCGTCTTACAAGAAGAGCATGGCTGAGTGGAAAGCTTTTATTGGCCAATAAAAGCAGTGGTCATGTATGATAGCACTTCCTCTCTCCTCCAGGGGACTAGTGTTCATTTCTTGGTCAGAATTTGGCTAAGTTAGCCCAGTGTTCATTTGGGGTGCACAACAATATTAGCCAACATGCCAATATCCTGTGTCGTTGTTATATTTTGTGTTGTTTGCACAATTCAGTGCAGATTCTGCTTAGTTTTAAGTTTATTTTAACTTTTCAGTTAATATTGAGTTTAATCAACTAATTGTCTGTTCAGCAGATGCAGTCACTAATTGAGGCGCATCTACTGTGAGAGTATTGACTAAGCAGTTAAGTTGGGATAAAAGTGAATATAGTGAATTGGTTATTGTCCTGTTGATTTGTATGGTGCACCCTTAATGGTGACGTTACAATGGTGTATTGAGGGTCTAGTTGTTTATGTAAGCCCAAAACCTTTCATTTGAATGTTACAATATTAAGCATTTGTATTAGGAATGAATGGTGGAGCAGTTTTAGTGTGCCTAGTGCTCAGATATTTGGACCTGCCCTTTATTCACTCACATACTCTTATGTTTTCATATTGCAGTTCCATAAATACTGTGAACCAAAATGTTGAGAAGAATGAAGCTATTTCCCTGCAGTCCTCTGGGACTTTTTGCTGTTTAAATAAAATGTAAAAAGTTGGTGAAATGCAAGACTAGTTTTCATTTTTTCTGTCTTATAAGTAGTAGTTAATGTCTTGAATCTAGGACAGTATTATTTTTGTAGGGCTTACAATAAGTTAAATACACTTGAGATGAGTAAATTGTGGCTTATTATGGCAAAAGAGCACTGCCTAATACGAGACAGGAATGCTAACTTCAAGACATTTTGTCTCAAAATGCTAGTTTCTAATCTTATTTCAAGTGGTGGACTTAAATCTAGAACAGTGTGACAATTATAGAACTAAACATTAGTTAAATACACAAACAGGATGTCAATATGCTACTTTTGAGAGGAAAATACTATTTTTGAGCATCCCAAGCTTATTATGAGACACAAAACATCACAATACTATGAGTTTTCCCAGCTAATTTCAAGATCACTCTTTTCTTGTAAGGCTTAAATATAATGTCTTCTTTGTTCCATTGGCAGGTTTTTTTGTGCTTATTTTTGAAGTGGCGTTTTTTCCAGTGATATAATCGCAGTTCACACTAAGCTAAACTGAGATGAGGATGTCTGGTGGCTCACTGATCCAAAGATAATGAAGCTTTTGAGAAGAAGCCACAGAATGTTTGCTATTATTAATTCTTCATTTGTCCAGAAAATAAAGAGCCAGTCATAGAAGTTTGGTGTCCATTTGTTCTACGTGCTCACAACGCAAACTCAACGTCCCATCGCGTGGGACTGGTTACACTATCATGACAAGAACTGAATAAAAAGAAACAAAAGAATCAAATTCAAACTGACAACTCTCTTTCTACAAAATATAACTTTAATAATATATAACTTTATTCATTTGATTGTATGAGCAAAACAATTACATATTAATTCTCTGGAAGCTGGGCTAAATGATTAAACACTGGTTTTTGTTTTTCAGAGAAACCGAAACTTCCGCTGCATACAGAAAGGAAATGACAATAAAACCACTTGTCTTGACATGTTTTTATAGATATGATTTTGCCCAAAGTCAGTTTGACTTTTTGACCTAACTGCTATTTTGATTGCTGTCCTACACTGTTAATTTGATAATGCTCAAATTTGAGTCACAAAATATTGAAAGACTATGCTGAGAAAAAAGGGGCTTGATTTACATTAGTTACATGCATTTACGCGTTACATTAAGTGTTTACCACGTGAGGTACATTGTGCTGGACGTTGCCATGACGTTCACGTGCGCACAAAACTACTACGATGGTTCCTCAAAGTTTTCAGTACTTACACCTAACCTAAAAAAATGCATACTTGAGTAAAAGTACAGATATCTTACAGCGAAAATGACTTCATTACAAGTTACATGTTCTAATATGACTTGAGTAAAAGTCTTAGAGTATCTAAAAGTTTTTAAAAGTATTTTACTAAATATAGGCTCGACGATGTACTAGTCCTCAACACCAGAGACATGCCAGTGAAAATGAGAAACAACTGATTTGTAAGATGAGAAATCAGGGTTTTCTTTAATGAAAATTAAACTGAACACCTCAAGGTCGACACAACGGCCTCTTAAACATCTACAAACACTCAAGTGCACAAAAAGGCCATAAGTAAACCAATATCGTTCAATAAGGTCTCGTCAATATAGCGGATAGATAAAATAACGTTAAGTAAAATAGCCAAAGCCTTCTTGCACTGGATGTGCTGGTTTCGTCCTCATCAGCGGCTGCAGTCATGACCTCATCTCATAAATCAAACACCTGTGATTCATCAACTCCCAGCTCATGCACTCGCATTCACATAAGGCAAAACGCACAAGATATAGGTCCTTCATTGCCCTTGTATGGCGATATAACTTCTTTATAGCAGAAACAAACCGTTGCAGAAGTTAGGTGCCATGCAAAATGTAATGCGTCATTGCATTACTCATCACATGTGTATTGGAGTAAAAGTACATTTACTTGTTCAAAAATGTAGTCAAGTAGAGAGTAAAAGTAGCTAATATATTTGAAGCTCAGTAAAACTACAAAGTAGCCAAAAAGATACTTAAGTACAGTAACTAATTACATATGCTCAAATTCTTTACACGTCTGGGGACCTTTGCATCTGGCTTAAAAAAACAGGAAGTGGAAATTACATAAGAGAGGCTTTTCAGTTCAGTTCAGTCCAAATAAGAGAGAAGCAACTCTCCTCAGCGCTTCATTACATTGTTGGCAGGATGCAACATTTGTGACAAAGTACACAGCACATAAGTGAGGAGGATATTTTAAGAACTTCTTGAGTGTATTCTTGGACCTGTTTAAGTCATGTCTTTTGGTGTTTGATTTGGTTTCCTTGCAGTTAGGCAGAGACAAAATGGAACAATAAACAAATGTTAGGCTTAAAGGAGAAAAAAACCTTTAAACCAAATGCAATATTTTTGTATTAGATTTGTATATATGTGTGTGGGTGTAAACACACTACACATTACAAACGCACTTTACTAGAATGTAACACATTACAAACGCACTTTACTAGAAAACCTTCACTAATTTCACTGTGATTTGATTCTTAATCATCCATCTCACAGTAAAATGAAAATGTGTGTAAATAAATTTTTTTTTTTTTTTAAAATAAACTCATAGCTAAAGATCAGGTAGATGTTTAATTGCCCATCTGATTAATAAAATAAAATAAAATATGACTGCAAATACATTAAAATAATTTACAACAATAGAGAACAACTAATTGTGATTATCGCAACATGTTGTTTATTATGATGCATAAATCACGGGCAGTGATGCGTGTGCAACATAGTTCTGATCTACTGTCTTAAGATAATATAAGGTATGCTTAATCATAATATGATTAGTTTCTATTAATATATAAGGCTATACGCTTAATATGTAGCTCTGTTTGACATTTTGCAGTATCTTGTATTTTGCATTATGTCTCTATCGCCTAAGGGGTCCTTGCCCTTAAAAACGTTTAAGACCCCTGCTTAAAAGTATACTTTTATACACTAAAAAGTTTAGTCCCAAGTAGTATTGAAATAGTACAAGAATGCTACTAGTACTTTCCTTACTATACAAAGTATACTTAAAAATATACTTGGAATTGATTTAAGTATACTTAATAAAATTAATTATATTTATTTTGTGGAAGGGTTAAGAGTACAGTCAAGGCTGAGGGGTTGCAGGCATGCCACAAAATGCCCTTCGGTCGTGACTGTAAAAATGTGTCTGAAAGGAGTAGAAACAGTGCATTCAAACGGATTGTACTTTTGTTTAACAACAAGCTGATGAAATGTCATTCTAAAAGCTTAGATTAAGTTACTTTTTTTATATGCCTTAAAATCCTATCACACGGCACACACTGCCACGCTGCCAACTGTTATTTTAAAAAGCAACTTTTCTACTCTTATCATTTCTAAAATAATGCAATGATCAAAAAGTAGGCTATAAACACCATGTTATTAAGTGTAAGCTGATTAAATGTGATACATTGTGTAATAGTCTCGAGTGCTCAGAGCCGTACTTTACAAACTTTTTTTACATGGTACTTCTATCTTAATGAAGCTTTCTATTTGTCATAGAGATTAGTGATGTGTCGTTCATGAACGATGCATTCATTTTGAACGAATCTTTAATGTGACTTGAGAACAACGAGTTGTCTCAGAGAGCGATTCGTTCATTTTGTGTTGACCGCGCATGCACAACATCCCATACGTTCTGTACCAGAAAAGATTAGTTCATCTCTCGAGTCTTCGGGTTCGAGTCGTTCGTTCAAGTCCCCATAGGCTGAATGCAGAAACAGAAAAGATTAGTTCATCTCTCGAGTCTTCGGGTTCGAGTCGTTCGTTCAATGTACCGGAAACAGAAAAGATTAGTTCATCTCTCGAGTCTTCGGGTTCGAGTCGTTCGTTCAATGTACCGGAAACATTATGAATGACATTTTTTCCTTTTCCTTTCTGTCCTTCTATCCGTGCAGACGTGTTTTCTCTCTGTTCCCTGCTGGCTCTCGCGCTGTTTTGTTTTGTCTAGTGTTTCGTCTCTTCTCTTTCTCTCTGACTGCTGCTTTGCTGGACTCTTGAAAATACTGAAATGGAATTGATTAACTGGTCAATCAGCGCAATCGACAAGATTTTCTCACTAAGGAAGGGTGCCCCGGGAGAACCCACCTGCCCGGACGGGACCTTTGCCGCAGGGTACATGAGGGACGCATGGAACAACTGGCAAGTCCTGTGCCTGGAGGCTCTGTCCGTGGAGGATGCGGAAGATTTATACATGATTGGATTATTGATGGCGGGGTTCCTATTCTTTGGCTTTGGGATTGCCCTGACCTATCGGAAGATTGGTAAGACAGCTGCAAGCAAATTCACCCAGCCGCTGTCTGTGGAAATTAAAGAATGCTTCGGGTTGTGTGTGACCGTCTGAAGGAATTAGATCAGAAAGTGATAGGAATTGAGGAACTGAACCGTGAATAACGCAGTCCGGACTGCGGATACGCAGGGTAGAGTGGGCTCTATCGGGGTCAGATCGGTGAACTTTTACGGACTGTAACCGGTCTGGCCATGAGGCTGGACGTAATGTCTAGGGAAACTGCACAGACCGGACGCGAATGCTGAGGACCAGATCTGATTGATTGATTATGATCCGGACAAATTACCAAGATCATCAAATGGATTAAAAATAATAAATTGTATTTGCCTGACCTAATCAACTAGCCCAACGAACCTCACTTGGTCCCTATCTCTCGGTTGGGATTTCAGCCTGACAGCTTTGTCTGCTATCTTTCCCTGTGCACTGCCTTATCTCCCTTCAAGGACAAACCATAGAACTGAACTGAAAACATCTGAAGTTATGGCTAACATTCTCACACAACACAATCTCAGACTCACTCGCACCATACACAACCTACCCGATCCCACCCCTCCAACCGTCTGCCTGTCTTTGTTATCTATCTCCTCTCCCACTCCATACAAAAAATCCCATCACGTGACCACGTGTACTGTGTCATGTTTATGTTTATGTTTTGTTGTGTTTGCTATGTAATGCTTGCTAAATTGCATTCTTGTATTTCTGGAGAGCGTAGGGCGGCGCCTGAATAATCGGCTGCGGCCCGGAGGCTTGCTCCAAACTTCATTTCGTTATACTGTACTTGTACATGTGTAATGACAAATAAACTTCAACTTCAAACAGAAAAGATTAGTTCATCTCTCGAGTCTTCGGGTTCGAGTCGTTCGTTCAATGTACCGGAAACAGAAAAGATTAGTTCATCTCTCGAGTCTTCGGTTCGAGTCGCTCGCTCAATGTACCGGAAACAGAAAAGATTAGTTCATCTCGAGTCTTCGGTTCGAGTCGCTCGCTCAAGTCCCCATAGGCTGAATGCAGAAACAGAAAAGATTAGTTCATCTCTCGAGTCTTCGGGTTCGAGTCGTTCGTTCAAGTCCCCATAGGCTGAATGCAGAAACAGAAAAGATTAGTTCATCTCTCGAGTCTTCGGTTCGAGTCGCTCGTTCAAGTCCCCATAGGCTGAATGCAGAAACAGAAAAGATTAGTTCATCTCTCGAGTCTTCGGTTCGAGTCGTTCGTTCAATGTACCGAAACAGAAAAGATTAGTTCATCTCTCGAGTCTTCGGGTTCGAGTCGTTCGTTCAATGTACCGGAAACAGAAAAGATTAGTTCATCTCTCGAGTCTTCGGGTTCGAGTCGTTCGTTCAATGTACCGGAAACAGAAAAGATTAGTTCATCTCTCGAGTCTTCGGGTTCGAGTCGTTCGTTCAAGTCCCCATAGGCTGAATGCAGATGTGGTGACATTACATTTTTGTGGGGTGTTTCTTGATCATCAACTACTGGCCTGGCAAACGTGATCTCACGAGAATACGTATCTATTTTTATGTAAAGTGTGGTTCTACCACACATACATTTACTTATGTTTTCATACACATTATAACGTACAATATTGAAGTATTGACAGCACTAACATGTAAGTTATTTATGTATTGACAGCACTAAAAACTTAAAATATTTACAGTGTGAATGTGTAGCAGTTCCCATGCATCAATACTAAAATCGTGGAATTAATGTTTTGATTCTATTGTATTTAATTGTCATATCAATTACGTTTACAGTCGCATTTATTAAATCAGTTTACTCGTCTACTTACTGTAATATTTCTCCTATGCCACTGACAATGCAATCATAAAATACACCAAAACACAAAATAAATTCACAAAAGACATACATTTTATTTGTTTGGTGTAATCCAAATCTTTAGAATCCATATTTTTGGATCTCAATTCTAAGCAGCGACTGTAAACGTCAAATCCCACGTTCGTTTGACTTGCTATGAATTAAAAATTGCGCACTCAAGAAGCGTTATGACATATTTTATGGCAATGGTTCTCAACCTTTTTTGGGCCAGCACCCCCCTACCCATTCTCTAGGTCCCCATTTTATTTGATGGGGGGGGCGGCATCAAATAAAATGTAGTCCACTTGTCTTCCCTGAATTTTAATGTTGATTATTGATAATTATTACACGGCTGTGTGGAATACTTGATTCTGATTGGTCAATCGCGCGTTCCAGCGGTATGTTATTCCCAGATAACAACCGCCAAAGTGAATAACACACGCCGCTCATCCGGGTACTACGACGAGTTATCTTGACCGGCACTACGTATATACTCCGCTGTCATTGACTGTCTGGCGCCATCTTGTGACTGAAAACACTTAACCACCACGGGTTACAATGGAAGATTTAAAGGAGTTCACCCAAAAATGAAAACTAGCCCATGATTTACTCACCCTTGCGTCATCCTAGGTGTATATGACATACACCTACAGACAACGGAGTTATATTAAAAAAAGTCCTGGCTAATCCAAGCTGTATAATGGCAGTGATTGTTCTGTTCTAAAAGTCCAATCCGAATGAAAATGCTCCATATAAACACCTCAACTGGAATAAAAATGCCCAAATCGAATGAAATTGTAATCGTCTGAGAGGGGTGGGATAAACCTTTTTATGAACCGATCAAATGAAAAAATCCACCATGTAAACGGTCTAATCCGATTACTTTTGAGTGTACGTCCTTCTGTGACGCTATGTACAGCGCGCACCTCCACAACTGAAGAGCGTGCACTGCGCTCATATCAGGCTATAATGTTGACAAGAAGGAAACGTAATTTTCTGAGGTGTTAAACTTTTTATTTCGTAACAAATTATGAACATAATGTTGGAATAATGACACAGACATAGTCTGGCAGCATTTGTCCCAAGCTTCAACTGCGCCAAGAATGTAATTTTCAGGTGATTCTTACACTTTACAGCAAATAAATAGCTTTTATAAAACTGTACGTCCTGGTGACCGTTGAGAGTTGCCATGGCAACCGGGAACATTCAAGCTGCTGGAGAAGATGCGTATATTATATTTCTACGGCTATATAAAAAGTTTACAAACTGTTTCAAATTGGTTACGTAACATTACCCACACTCTACTTTAATTACTTCTGTTAATATTTATACCTCTGTGATAATGGTATCTTTCCTTAATCATCTGAAATATCTATGGGTTTATGAGTGATTATGTCTACAGTGGACACACGCCAAATCGGCGACAGTAAACGCATGCTACGTTCTATTTCTGACAGTAATGAATAACTGGCACTATTAAACGTTCGCTTTAATTCAAGATTCAAGAGTTTTATTTGTTACATACACAGTTATATACAGAATATACAACCGGCAGTGAAATGTAAACAGGTCCGCTCCATGGACAGTGCAAATTCACAGTTAAAACACAAGGAGGAAATTATAATAGAAATAGGATAAAAATGTTGATGTTTATCCTGAAGTGAAGTCACGTGATGTTAAGTGACTGAGTTCAGGAGTCTGATGGCCTGGGGGAAGAAGCTCCTCCTGAGTCTCTCAGTTTTGGCCATCAGGCTTCGGAAGCGCTTACCAGATGGCAGCAGAGTGAAATGAGGGTTTGCAGGGTGATTAGAGTCCTTGATGATCTTAGTAGCTCTACCTTTGCAGCGTTTGGTGTAGACGTCCTGCAGAGACGGGAGAGCTGACCCTGAGATACGCTCGGATAAGCGCACAACTCTTTGCAGGGCTTTGCGGTCATGACTGGTGCTGTTCCCATACCACGCTGTGATGCACTGAGTTAGTACACTTTCTATCGCCCCTAAATAGAAAGTTTTCAGGATAGCTGGTGAAACCCTGAATTTCCTCAGCTGGCGCAGGTGGTACAGTCTTTGCCTGGCTTTTTTCACCTGTGTCTGAATGTGAGCAGTCCAGGTCAGGTCCTCGGAGATGTTCACACCCAAGGTACTTGAAGCTGCTCACTCTCTCTACTGGTGATCCGCTGATCATGAGAGGGGAGTATGTCCCTTGCTGTCTCTTCCTGAAGTCCACAATCATTTCTTTGGTCTTGCCAACATTCAGAGAGAGACCTGGCCTGGCACCATGATGTTAGTTGCTCCACCTCGTCCAAGTATGCCATCTCGTTGTTGGAAATGAGTCCCAGGACAACAGTATCATCAGCAAATTTGATGATAGAGGTGGAGCTGTGTGTGGACAAACAGTCATGTGTGTAGAACACCATAGGCACCACAGGCAATAATGTCTGATTTGAGAAGGACGTTATTGTTATTGTTTGCGTGGCTTGCAAAGTGCCACATCTGTGAACTCGCTGACGTCAGATGAACTCGCCCGGAACATGTCCCAGTCGACGTCATCAAGAGCTACCTGTAGCGCGGTCTCTGAATGGGGTGACCAGTGTTTAACTTCCCGCCTCACTAGGGGTTCCTGAACGAGCCTTTGTCTGTATTCAGGTGTGAGGAAAATGGCAGCATGATCCGATTTGCCAAAAGCTGGAAGTGACCGCGCTTTATAGGCGTTCTTAAACGGAGAGTAGCAATGATCCAGTGTGTTTGCTCCTCGTGTAGGACAGGAGACGTAGTGGTGAATGTTTCGCAAGACTTTCTTTAGGTTTGCTTTGTTAAAATCACCCGCGACGATGAAAGCAGCATTGGGGTGTTTGTTTATGAAAATATGCTCTGAAATATGACTACAACATATATAGCCTATGACACGCTCTCACACGTTTATTTAACAATTTACCAGGAGTAAAATTTACAAATGTGGTTTAAACAACCAGATGCATTTACACTTGTACAGTTTCGTCTGAAAAGCGTCCCAGACCACCTTCTGAATTGGTTTGTTTGAGTGATTGGATTTAAATCCATCTCGAAAGAGTTTCGGAAGGTCTTTTCCCAATCGGATAGATATCTGATCAGAGAAAACGAATTTAGGGTGTACTCACACTAGGCGCTCCGAACCGTGCCCAAGCGTGTTTGACCCCCAAAGCCTGGTTCGTTTGACAAGTGTGATCGGTCCATTCCGTGCACTGGCACAGTTCATTTGGCCGGCCCTGGCCCGCTTGGAAGAGGTGGGCCAGAACGCGGTTCGGTTGGGCTCGAGTGCAGTTCGAATACAGTGTGAACGCTAACCGTGCCAGAGCATGGAACAGCTGTGCGCTACTGTCATCATTATAAGTGACTAGGTGTAAAAAGGCCATAACTCTCCCAGCTGCTGAAGGAACGCTCGCTGCTGCTGATGGACACTACACACCATACTACTGCTTGATTTGAAGGCCTGTTGCCCTGTTGATTACAATAAATAGGTCTAAAAATTAATTACTCATTTTCAGTAACTTGCCTAACACTGGTAATAATGCTACATTTATGTCCATATTTTATGTTTCAGCACCTAGCCAAACATACAAAACGTATGTTTTGTGTCTTTGAAAGTTACGTATTAATATAAGTATTAACGATGAGACCAGGCTGGCCTGGCATGCATTATGTAGTCCTTTTAGTCTTTTTCGCTGATCCGTGTTAACGGGAAACATTTTGACAATGTTCTTGACACTGTTTTTAGTACACTGTTGTCATATAAACATACCATAAAAGTCAATGAAAATTAAACTAAAGAGTATAGCACAACCCCCAATGTTAAATCAACTCTCTCTGTGTTTATACAGAATAATCCACACTCAGAGTGTTAAAGTAACAAAGAAGGAGTGTTAAACTTATTGTGGTAATTAAGTGCTAAACACCTTGTAGGCGCTCGTTTCTTCTATTTTTTTTATTTATTTTTTTTAAATAAAGATGGGTTTTGATGCGCATTCTTCTCGAACGGATTTAAAATGAAATGTCCATAACTTTGAAAATAAAGTTGGATATTCCAATCCATTTATTGTCCGTTTATTTCAAGATTAAACAAAAGCAAAAATAAACAAAGAAAAGAATCGTCCATTTCATGGTGACTTGAGAGGAAAAACAAATGGAGAACAATCAATGTTGTCAGTTTGCTCTCCTGCCATGTTTGATATTTACGGTTTTAGATCAGGGATGCCTGGTCTCGATCAGGAGCAGTTAAAAAAAATCATAATAACATCACACAATAGAGATTTTTTTTTTTTTGGAAAAGCCTTGAATCATGCCAGGTCCCCGATCATTTGGGGAGCAAATTGGACTTAAAATCTTCAAGTGTGTGGCCAGCCTTAGTTGGGCTTTTTATCTGGCTGCTGTGTAATTGTGTTCAACGCTGTCAAATAATCCCTGTTCACGAGGATTGTGAAAACAACTATGTTGCAAAAATTCCACATTTTTAAAGAAACACTATGTATGCCTATAGACTGAACATGTAACACGTCAGCGTTTTCTTTCTTGAGTTATTCTGAGTTTTCATTAAAACTGCTTACAATTTTATCTAGCTCCCCATCAACCCCTACTGACGCTAACCAGATTCTTATTGTAATTTTTATTAGTTTATTTTTTCCTCTGCAGGCAAATGGCATGCAGCGTTACATACTTCATGCTGCCAGCATGGGAGGAAACCCCCCTCCCATCTCAGATAGATACTCGGAGGAACTGAGGGAATTAATCCGACAAATGCTCAGCTGTGACCCCAAAAACAGACCTTCAACTGAAGAGATTCTAGCAAAACCATTCCTTAGTGATGCAGTGAACAGAAACAAGAGGATTCCAGACACACTTGTACAGAGTTTCATGAAGTCTGTCGACGCCTTTGATAAGGCCTACAACAAGCATTTTAAAGAAATTGAGGTTTTAGTTAGCGAGTGGGGAAGAATAACAGATTTGATGGAGTCTCAACATTACAGTGCCACAGCAGGAAGTCTGTCAGGTTCGGTGATCGGAGCAGCTGGAGGAATCACTGCATTAGTTGGTTTAATTTTGTCCCCGTTCACTCTTGGGGCATCTCTGATTGTTACTGGTGTTGGTGTCGCAGTTGGAGTTGCAGGTGGAGTGACAGGTGCTGTATCCACCATTGCTAATACTGTACAGCAAAGATCATTAAGAGAGAGCATTGAAAGAATTCAACAGAAGTATAAATCTGTAAGTGAACCAATTCTCACAGCGCTGAATACACTGAGAAAGGTACTGGGAAAATCGCAAAGTTCAGTCTTTTCTTCAGCTACACAGCTTTTGACAATGTACAAATATCATGCAGTTTAGACAGAAGAGCTAACTGTTGTGCCACACAACTCATGAATTTAGGTCTGTTGGCAAATCTGAGCAGAATTGCTACTCAGACTGCAAGAGTAGGCGAGAGTTGTAGCAGAAGTAGTGTCAGGAGTGTTAAGTGGACTGTTACTCATATTGGACGTCGCATTCATAGTGATGGATTCTGTAGACATTCACCAGATGAAGCAGGGAAAAGTAGATGATCCAGAAAAGGTAATATCCAGTTTACTCAAATCCATTGCAGAGATGAGGAGAGCACATAATGAGCTCTGCGATGTCCAGAAGGAAATACAAAAAACAAGAGAGGAACTACAATGCTATATAGACATGGCCTGGGGTGACAGAGAAATAGACAATGATTGAAACAGTTTAAACATATGTGATTCCTCTTCCTACTGATTCATACATGAGCATGAGTGAACATTTTTATTTTTGTAGAAATATTTATTATGTTGCACCAAACCAACCAGAATTCATGTGTGTAGCATGAGGTTGAGTTTTTGTGATTTACATCAAGATAATTAAATTAGTTCAGTTTATCTATACAGTAGTCCTCGTGCAGCTCAGTGCAGTTTTCATATAATAGTGTCAGATCAATAATATTGTTGATTAGGAGAGGCGACAGCGGCTAGAGCCCAAAGTCCATCAGGTGAACCTATATATCAGATACTGTATGCATATAGATGTAGGTTTGTTTATGAATTCAGGGAATATGAATGAATACAGATCGTCCTGCTATGCTCTCAGACGAGCAGTTAAAGCCGCAAAACTCCGTTATAAAGACCGAGTGGAGTCTCATTTCCAACTCAACGACTCGCGGCGCATGTGGCAAGGTCTGAGGTCCATCTGCTCCTTTGGATCTAAATCCTCTGCAGAGGTGAACGCTGATCCGTTGCTCGTGAACGAGTTAAACTCTTTCTATGCTCGCTTTGACTGTAACCGCGGCAACGCGACTCCGCCAAGTGGCGCGTTAGAGGAAATTACTCAGAGCAGCAACAATCACGTGATCTCTGTCTCGGAGGATGAAGTTCGGAGAGCACTCAAGCGTGTGGACGCCAGGAAAGCTGCTGGGCCGGATGGTATTTCAGGTCTTGTTCTGCGGTCCTGTGCTGATCAGCTCACCGGGTTGTTTACATCTATCTTTAATGAGTCCTCGCTACATCTGTGGTCCCCACCTCCTTCAAAAAATCCACCATCATCCCTGTCCCTAAGAACAGTAAACCCTCTTGCCTAAATGACTATCGTCCAGTGGCTCTCACGTCTATAGTCATGAAGGTCTTTGAGAGACTCATTAAAAACACCATTTGCGCCTTCATTCCTGACACTTTGGACCCTCTTCAGTTTGCCTATCGTCCCAATAGATCGACTGAAGATGCCATCTCTCATGTCCTCCACTCCTCCCTCACTCACACTCACATCGACAGCAAAAGTGGGAACTACGTAAGACTGCTATTTATTGACTATAGCTCAGCCTTTAACACCATAGTTCCCACCAAGCTAACCTCCAAACTCCTGGATCTCGGCCTGAATCCTTCTCTCTGCCACTGGATTGAGGACTTCCTCACTGGCAGGCCTCAGGTGGTGAGAATAGGCCAGTCCACCTCCACCTCCATCACCCTGAGTGTGGGAGCTCCACAAGGCTGTGTCCTGAGCCCCTGCTCTACTCTCTCTACACGCATGACTGTTTGTCCACACACAGCTCCACCTCTATCATCAAATTTGCTGATGATACTGTTGTCCTGGGCCTCATTTCCAACAACAATGAGACGGCATACTTGGACGAGGTGGAGCATCTAACATCATGGTGCCAGGACAACTGTCTCTCTCTGAATGTTGGCAAGACCAAAGAAATGATTGTGGACTTCAGGAAGAGACAGCAACGGACATACTCCCCCTCATGATCAGCGGGTCACCAGTAGAGAGAGTGAGCAGCTTCAAGTACCTGGGAGTAAACATCTCCGAGGACCTGACCTGGACTGCTCACATTCAGACACAGGTGAAAAAAAGCCAGGCAAAGACTGTACCACCTGCGCCAGCTGAGGAAATTCAGGGTTTCACCAGCTATCCTGAAAACTTTCTATTTAGGGGCGATAGAAAGTGTTTTAACTCAGTGCATCACAGCGTGGTATGGGAACAGCACCAGTCATGACCGCAAAGCCCTGCAAAGAGTAGTGCGCTTATCCGAGCGTATCTCAGGGTCAGCTCTCCCGTCTCTGCAGGACGTCTACACCAAACGCTGCAAAGGTAGAGCTACTAAGATCATCAAGGACTCTAATCACCCTGCAAACCCTCATTTCACGCTGCTACCATCTGGTAAGCGCTTCAAGCCTGATGGCCAAAACTGAGAGACTCAGGAGGAGCTTCTTCCCCAGGCCATCAGACTCCTGAACTCAGTCACTTAACATCACGTGACTTCACTTCAGGATAAACATCGATACACTGACATTGCACTGCACTTTCTGTTCTCGTTGTTACTGTGTAACAACCTGTCATAAACCTGTTTGCACATTATACTCTTTATACATTTGTTAACCACATATTTATAAGTCTACAGTTTACTCACTGCAAAGTCTACTTCAATTATTTTATTCCACTTTATCCTTATTTGTTACCTTTTTTTCTCTTTGACTTGATTATTTATAATTCTACAGATATAGACATATATATATATATATATATATAGAGAGAGTACTTTTTTTATATCCTATTTCTATTATAATTTCTTCCTTGTGTTTTTAACTGTGAATTTGCACTGTCCATGGAGCGGACCTGTTTACATTTCACTGCCGGTTGTATATTCTGTATATAACTGTGTATGTGACAAATAAAACTCTTGAATCTTGAATCTTGAATCTTGAATTAGCTTTTATGGATTACTGTTTGTTACTGTAAGTACTCATTGGTGTTTGTTTTATAATTGTTTTTAGTGATTTGTATGTAAATAAATTAGTCAATCCTGTATCTAAATAATTCAAAGGTAATCTCATATTGTCACATTGTGTGTATATTCTTCTTATTAATACACTTTACTAAGAAAATTATTTCTGTAATACTCAACTGTATTCTTAATTGTTTTTGTTAACCAGGACACACTTATTAAGGTTTACAAATCATTTGTGACATGATATTTGCTCTATTAAACCAGCTCTGAACTTAAATGTAAAATGGAGGTTTAATAAATAAGCACAGTAATGTATATAAATAAAAACTTTCTTTATGTGTTTTATCTGTTATGTTAAGTTTTGGTTTTGGTTACTTTCTGGGGCCGTTTACGCGGCACTATTTTCATCTGAAAATGGAAAACTTTTGTTTTTGCCGTTCATTTACACAACAACAGAATTTTACTAGGGTCTGAAAACTCAAACTCTCTTGCTTTTTGTAATAGTTTTTTTTTGTTGTTTTTTTGCAGCCATTCATAACTTGAATGTGTATGGCTTCTGGTGTCATTCGCTTTCAGTCATTTTACTTGAACAAAAGCAGTCCATTATACTGTTTTATACAGCAAACTTTAAATTCTCACATCATTTTAGTTTCACTAGCATAATCATAAACCGCTTTGCCCATATGTGCTAATGAATCAGAAGTCTTGCACATTCATAAGAAATAGCTTCTACAGTACAAAATAAGGTGAATAAGTCGGAAGCTTGAATAAGCTTGAAGTCGGAAACCGCTTCTCTTGCACGGATTATTGTGCATTTAATAGCTCTTTTATCAAACACGACCCACAATTCATCAAGAGTGGAGACTGCATTTTACACCAATCACAGATTGTGCTAAATCTGACGTTAAGTTTGAGTTTAGGGAGAAATGACAGCACGCGCTGTGAAGGGAAGGAAGTTGTGCTCGACGGAACGCGGCTAGTTTCGAATAGTTTTACCTCATATCATCTTTTTATGATCATTGGAAGCCAAAATCAAAAATAGAATTAGATTAATATCGCAGGCCTAAAGTGTATCCAGACTAAACTTTAGTTTAGTTCTCTTGGCCATGGTCACTCATTAAGCAGGACAGTCGTGTTGTGTGCGCCGAAGCTCCACGTGAGAAAGCTCTCTCTCTTTTGAGTTGAATAGCAAAAATGCATCACAGACAAATGGTTTAATAAATACATGGGTATGGGTAAATACATGTTAATAATAAACCGGGTTAATAATATGTTGGTAATATCTATTGTATCTATTGACTGTCTGCTGAAAATCTACTGACTAGTAGCCTACGGTGTTGGCCGGTAACAGCATTTCTTTGTCTTTCACTTCATTTTGATGGGCCTAATGTGGCAACAGATGAATATATGAATTGACCTCAAAGTAAACTGACAGTCTACTGAAAGGTCATGTATAAGCAACAAACAGTCAGTAGAGCACTCCTGAAAATCCTTGTGAAAGCAAAAGATCAAGTGTAAGTAACATGATTTATTCTTAAAGTTCATTTGAAATGATGTTGTGTTATAGACAACTGAATGTGCCCTGAAAGTCTGTTGATACATTGGTTAATAGCTACATACTGACTACTTAAAAGCTCTTATTGTGCTGTACTTTAAAGTACTGGGACCTTATTGAGGATTTGTTGCATGTCTGCTAATACACTGTTGAACATCTACAACCTAAACGGACAACACATTGGTAACACTTTACTGACAGAAAGTTTAACAGCTGTTTACACAGTCTAATGATTGCTACACAACATTTAACAGACAATCTACAGATTCTGCCCTGATGAGAGTAAGCAGAGATGCACTTGTAAAGTAACTTATAGTCAGCAGACTGTCTATAGACTATCTATAGGGGCACCATCAAAATAAAGGGATATAATGAAGTATTGCTCAGCATTTGTCAGTATTATTTTAACTGTTTTGGTGGGCTAGCAATGCTAGCAATGTCATCTTAATTTTTAAGTAGTGATACTTACAGTTGAGTAGAAAATCAACAGTTTACTCCAAAGGTGCGACTGAGGGAAACGGCACAGGTCGGGCTGTGGAGTTACTGATGCTATGAGCGGTTACTCCACCTGTCACTCATATCTGTTCTTTTATTGTTTTATAATCACACGCTTGTATCTTTAACAATCAACAATCATAATGATCAAAACAAATGTCATGGGTTTGCATTACATACACAGACAAAAGCACAATAACAAGGTTAAATATCATAAGCCTGAGGGATGAAGCGGGAGTTACATTTAATCAAAAACAGAGGAAAAGGGATTTAAAAGATTTAAGCCACTTCTGCTTGTGGATGAATTTTTGCATTTAAAATAAAGAAATTAACATATTCAAGAGATCACGATTTTGGGTTTAAGCAATAAAAAATATCTTAAGGATAAAACTGAGGGTCAGATTAGGGTTAAAAATGTATTGCTTATCCTACAATGTCAAATTAAACGGGCATCTGTTTCTTCAACAAGACCACAAAATGAGCAAGTTTAATCAATATTTAAATAATTAAACCCGTCACTCATGTCTGTTGAGTTGTTGCACTTGTTGTGATAACGTCATAAGTCACATGATAACGTCAACATGGCAGATGATGTGCGGATCACATTCATACTTAACAAGCGCTAAAAGAGTAGGTACTATAGCCTGATTGTTAAGTGATTACTTTATTTCAAGTACCTACTCAGTGAGTATGCAGTTTCCAATGCAGCCTTAGTGTAAGAAAGATTCGTTCAGTAGATTCAGTGTAAGAAAGATTTGTTCATTAGATTCAGTGTAAGAAAGATTCGTTCAGTAGATTCAGTGTAAGAAAGATTTGTTCATTAGATTCAGTGTAAGAAAGATTCGTTCAGTAGATTCAGTGTAAGAAAGATTTGTTCACTAGATTCAGTGTAAGAAAGATTTGTTCAGTAGATTCAGTGTAAGAAAGATTCATTCAGTAGATTCAGTGTAAGAAAGATTCGTTCAGTAGATTCAGTGTAAGAAAGATTCTTTCAGTAGATTCACGAGCAATGAAATGCTCTTTCACAGGCCGCACTCGAATGCTACCGGCTTGTGCTTTAGTCAGTCTGTGGAGGCAGGAAAAGCCACCAAACAGTTCAAAACAAAGAGACTTCAGTGAACAAAAGATATGAGTCAGTGTGAGAATGATTCGTTCACTTAAAAGAATCATTCAACACATACAGTATATTGATTAATTAATTAATTCATTCCTAATAGTCATGCTGGCCCTAACACACACACACAGATGATGAACACACACATATATAACTGTAAAGGATGCTGATGCTGATAGAGAAGCGTATAGTGCATGTATCATATAGAGCTCAAGCTGCTGTAATTGACTCACTGCTGATGTCAAGTGTTGTTTACATTTAAATCTCAGCATTCTATGTCAGTCCAGCAGCTTGAGTTGATATTTGAAATCATCACAACTGTCCCTGAAGCCTTGAAGCTGATCACACACGCTACAAACTCTTCACAACGCCACTATTTGAGAAGTTTCATCAGTTTGGGAGTGTTTCTTCAGTCGTCAGCATGGAGCAGCGTTGCCTGAGAAGATCCAGGACTCGTCCCACACACCTGAGGGGATTGTGGGTGGAGGGCGTCTCTCCCAGTCAAGGGCCCTGTGAGCTTTCACGGCTGGCGGCTGTAAGCAGGTTGGATCACACTTACAGCTGCATCTCTGCCGAAGCTCAAAGATCCAACAGACAGGAAGAGCAAGTGGCCAAGCGCTACCTGAAGAACGCAGCCGCCCTTCCCGACGTCCGTCCAGCAGCCTCTGTCTCTTCAGTGGACGTGTGTCCGGCTCCTCTGTGTCAGCAGGAAGAGTCTGTCTCCATCCACGGCCACAGCATGCAGGGCTACCAGGACATTTACGGCTTTGTGGCCGAGCCCATGATCAAGACGGGCTGTGGTCGGCGCCGTCCCTACAGCCTTGAGCTGGGGCTGAAGATCAAGCAGTGCCTGTGGGAGACTCTCAAGCGCCCTTCACTGCTGGAGACGGAGCAGCCTGATGGACGCATCCTCGTCACTGAGAGCTTCTCCACAACCACCAGAAGAAGAAGCGTCGCTCCTCGTGTCCATGTGGACATCAGTGAAGAGCCGCTGCCAGAGGAACCGGCGAGAAAGAAGCCCAGACACTGAGTCGTCACAGCGGGGCTATGTATGTACATACTGTATATAGTTATAGAGCACGTTTACACTTTCATGAGTACGTTTCAGTTTTTAAAGTTCAGTTTTTTTATTTTGTCAAGTCCATTTTTAGCACATGCTGTGTGTTTGCTAGGATGTTTTGGTGACTGTCATTGCACCGATATGCGGTTCCTCGGTCGTTTTAAACAGATTTTAGTGCTTTGCTCCGTGGTTGTCGGGATGTTTCTGGGGGTTTTGTTGTTGACATGCGTTTGTCAAGGTTTTCTGAGCGGTTGTTATTGTGTTGCTGTGCGGTTGCCGGACTCATCTGAGTGTTTTTCCTGCGTTGCTTCATGGTTGTTAGGATGTTTTGTTGGTTGGCTGATATGCGGTTGCTGTTAAAGGGTTAAGTTAGGGTAGGTTAGGGTCCCTCACACGGTTTGCAGCTTGACGTGCTGTGAGGGCTTGTGTGCATCAGTGATGCTGAGAGCTACGCCACTGCTGCTTCACAACTCCTGCTAGGTTCACCCATAGTGGACAGGTCTCAGCTGAGATGCCAGACCAAGACAAACCACCTGATTCGGGACAGATTGGCCTGATGTTCCTGAAAGTCTCGTGAACGACAACGGCAACATCATCACAATCCCCTGAAGGGAAGAAAAGAGAAGGATCGATGGACGCAACTGTTCGAACAGAACGAGGAAAACCAGACTGGTTTAATATTAGTGAAGGTGTGCGACAAATCTCTGCGTTCTTTCTTCAGCGCTCAGCCAATCAATCTTGAGGACTGGTAATATGATATAATAGTCACGTGACAGAAGAGGACAAACAAGGTGAGTAGCAAAAGGCAGATCTTTATTTGCAGGTTCTGGAGAACAGCGGGAGATGGAGTCAGTGGTGAGGATATCAGCGTCAGAGAGTAGGTAGAGGACTTAGCTGGAGGGTAACAGAGTTCTCTATGATGCAGACGGGGCTGGAGCACAGAGCACTCGAGGACTGGACCATAGAGGGAAGCAGCAGAAGACAGAAGACCAGTGAAGGCCATCTCAGGTAAGTAGAGGGAAGCTGTCAGCCGTGTGTTGGGTAACAGCGACGAGACCAGACAGCTGCGGTGTGGATGATGACTGCAGATATAGGGTGAGATAACGGGTAAGTGCCGGCAGGTGTGGGTGATGGTGGAGTGTGTGCAGGCGGTGAGCAGGGAGGATTCTGGGAAGTGTAGAGCTGAGGAGACAAGCATGATGAATGGAGCTGGTGACAATATTATAATGTAATGTAATATAATATAAGCAGACGCTCTGTAATGTGCTCATTTGTGCTTCAATAATTCAAATCTGCATGCTAAACATTAAAACTAGTGCTGTGAGTTGATTCAAATATTGAATTATGCAAAATCACACATGTAGAAAGTGCTGAAATTAATCTATATTCTCTTCCTGTCAAAACACACTCATTTTCTTCTTAAGAAACCAAAATATGGATTAACATTTTTCAATCAAAGCCGTACTAAAATAAAAATGAAATGCACCAAAAAACTAAAACTATCAAACAATGCTTTAGTTTTATTTTTTCAATCTAAAAAACAATCGAATCTCAAAACTTGTGTTTGCAAAAGTGTGAAAATAATAAAATATACATTTGATTCAAGCCATCATTGTCTGAGTCTCATTCCTTATGTCTGATTATGTTTTAATATACATTTATGCATCGAGACAAAAGGCCATATTTTATTGTGATTTATTAAAGGGATCGTTCACCAAACATTAAAGATGATATTCTGACAAATGTGCTTCTCTGTCCATTTTAAGTCGGAGTGGTCTGATGTTTTTTGGACAGCATTGACTTTCATTGTCTGGACACAAACAGTCGAAACATTCTTCAAAATATCTTCTGACAGGTTTGGAGTAAATGATGACAGTTTTCATTTCTGACTGAACTGAGGTCAGTTTAAAGAGTGATCCGCTTTAGACTCTCAGACTGGATTCAGCGCTCAGATCTAAACATGAGATCCACCTGCAGCCCACAAGAGGAAACCTGTGTGTGTGTGTGTGTGTGTGTGTGTGTGTGTGTGTGTGTGTGTGTGTGTGTGTGTGTGTGTGTGTGTGTGTGTGTGTGTGTGAATCATCAAGCTCTCTTCATTGAGGGAAACATCTATAACAGCATCACTGACCTGTCATTACTGACACAACGGCTGCTACAGAATGACTGAAGAAAACAGCGCTACTAGATGGACAGAGAAAGACACTTTACACACCAGCACACACACACACACACACACACACACACACACACACACACACACACACACACACACAAATTTCAACATAATAAAATATATTCTGACAGAATCTGTTCTGAGAGGAGGGTTTCTGACAGGAAAATGACTTTTCTGAGGTAATTTTTACCTCAAATTAATGATTTTTAAAAAGTTATGGGGAAATTTCAACATAATAAAATATATTCTGACAGAATCTGTTCTGAGAGGAGGGTTTCTGACAGGAAAATTACTTTTCTGAGGTAATTTTGGTCTCAAATCAAGCTATATTAATGATTTTTAAAAAGTTAAAGGGAAATATCAGCATAATAAAATATATTCTGACAGAATCTGTTCTGAGAGGAGGGTTTCTGACAGGAAAATGTGTTTTCTGAGGTAATTTTGACCTCAAATTAATGATTTTTAAAAGGTTAAAGGGAAATATCAGCATAATAAAATATATTCTGACAGAATCTGTTCTGAGAGGAGGGTTTCTGACAGGAAAATGTGTTTTCTGAGGCGAGTTTGACCTCAAATCAAGTTATATTAAGGATTTTTAAAAAGTTAAAGGGAAATATCAGCATAATAAAATATATTCTGACAGAATCTGTTCTGAGAGGAGGGTTTCTGACAGGAAAATGTGTTTTCTAAAAGAGGCATAATAAAATAGTTTGACAGAATCTGTTCTCAAATCAAGTTATATTAAGGATTTTTAAAAAGTTAAAGGGAAATATCAGCATAATAAAATATATTCTGACAGAATCTGTTCTGAGAGGAGGGTTTCTGACAGGAAATATGTCTTTTCTGAGGTAATTTTGACCTCAAATCAAGTTATATTAATGATTTTTTAAAATTTAGGGGGAAATATCAACATAATAAAATATATTCTGAAAGAATCTGTTCTGAGAGGAGGGTTTCTGACAGGAAAATGACTTTTCTGAGGTAATTTTGATCTCAAATTAAGTTATAGTAATGATTTTTAAAAAGTTATGGGGAAATTTCAACATAAAATATATTCTGACAGAATCTGCTCTGAGAGGAGGGTTTCTGACAGGAAATATGTCTTTTCTGAGGTAAGTTTGGTCTCAAATCAAGCTATATTAATGATTTTTAAAAGTTAAAGGGAAATATCAGCATAATAAAATATATTCTGACAGAATCTGTTCTGAGAGGAGGGTTTCTGACAGGAAATATGTCTTTTCTGAGGTAATTTTGACCTCAAATCAAGTTATATTAATGATTTTTAAAAATTTAGGGGAAATATCAACATAATAAAATATATTCTGACAGAATCTGTTCTGAGAGGAGGGTTTCTGACAGGAAATATGTCTTTTCTGAGGTAATTTTGATCTCAAATCAAGCTATATTAATGATTTTTTAAAGTTATGAGGAAATATTAACATAATAAAATATATTCTGACAGAATCTGCTCTGAGAGGAGGATTTCTGACAGGAAAATGTGTTTTCTGAGGCGAATTTGACCTCAAATCAAGTTATATTAATGATTTTTAAAAGTTAAAGGAAAATATCAGCATAATAAAATATATTCTGACAGAATCTGCTCTGAGAGGAGGGTTTCTGACAGGAAAATGTCTTTTCTGAGGTAATTTTGACCTCAAATTAATGAATTTTCAAAAGTTATGGGGAAATTTCAACATAATAAAATATATGCTGACAGAATCTGTTCTGAGAGGAGGGTTTCTGACAAGAAAATGTCTTTTCTGAGGTAATTTTGACCTCAAATCAAGTTATTTTAAAACAACACAATAATAATACACTGATTAATAACTGCATGTTCACAACTTGTGCTGGCATGCTGATGTGTTTGTGTGATTTATTCGTGATGTGTGTTTAAAACTGAACTAGCTTTATGTGTTTTTGTGATTTTAAATCTTTTCTAAACTGATGTAATGTGTTTGAGTCATGATTTCGTTCTGATGTGTTGAATGTAGCTGCTGCTGTGACAGTTGTACCTGTGAATAAGTCCCTGTCTGAATATTTGCCTGAGAGTGATGACTTAAAGATGAAAAGTGCTTCATTTTTGACTGCTCATTTGTTAAACTCTGAGACCTTGAAAAATCTGTCCAACAAACTGTCCCATTTACCTGTCTTTATCCAAGCTGACCTTAGAAATTTAATCAGTGAATATCCAACATTGTTTAGTGATTTTCCTACAGCTCACATGTCCCCGTTAAGCAAAATGCTTACAGAGTTAATCCCACCAAAAGAAATCTCATGAAACAAGAAGCAGAGTACCTGTTAGAACATGGTTTAGCAATTCCCAGTAGTAGTCCCTGGTGTTCACCATGTTTGTTGGTCCCAAAGTCTGATGGGACATCCAGATTTTGTACAGATTATAGGAAAGTCAATATTTTGACTAAGCCTGATTCTTTCCCATTACCTCGGATTGACGATTGTGTTGACTGCGTTGGAAATTCCAAATTTGTTACCAAACTTGATCTTTTAAAAGGATATTGGCAAGTACCACTAACTGAGAGGGCCTCTGAAATTTCTGCTTCTTTGATGTTTAATGCATATACTTGTTTGAAGACAAGTTGTTTTCTCTATCTTTACAAGCCGACACGTCAAATATATTCTCTAACTTTTCTTTATTTTTCTGAAAAACATTTTAAATGACTGAACATTGACATTTTTTTACAAAGTTTTATATGAAGGAAAAAACCTTTAACTTGTTTTTACATTTACTTGAAATGTGTGAATGTCGTACATTCGTATTTAACAATATACATCGGTTTTAATGTTTTTAAATGTCTCAAAGTTCAAATGTATGTGAAATACAATCTTTGTTTAATAAAAACTGTCCCCTTATCTCATGTATGTGACTGTTATTCATCCATCCATCCATCCATTATCTTCTGCTTATCCGGGGCCGGGTCGCGGGGGCAACAGTCCAAGCAGAGACGCCCAGACTTCCCTCTCGCTAGCCACTTCCTCCAGCTCTTCCGGGGGAACCCCGAGGCGTTCCCAGGCCAGCCGGGAGATATAATCCCTCCAGCGTGTCCTAGGTCTTCCCCGGGGCCTCCTCCCGGTGGGACATGCCCGAAACACCTCCCCAGGAAGGCGTCCAGGAGGCATCCGAAATAGATGCCCGAGCCACCTCAACTGGCTCCTCTCGATGTGGAGGAGCAACGGCTCTACTCTGAGCTCTTCCCGAGTAACTGAGCTTCTCACCCTATCTCTAAGGGAGCGCCCAGCAACCCTGCGGAGAAAGCTCATTTTGGCCGCCTGTATCCGGGATTTTGTCCTTTCGGTCATGACCCACAGCTCATGACCATAGGTGAGAGTAGGAATGTAGATTGACCGGTAAATCGAGAGCTTCGCCTTACAGCTCAGCTCCTTCTTCACCACGACAGACCGGTACATCGACCGCATTACTGCAGAAGCTGCACCGATCCGTCTGTCAATCTCCCGCTCCATCCTTCCCTCACTCGTGAACAAGACCCCAAGATACCTGAACTCCTCCACCTGAGGCAAAATCTCTCCACCAACCTGAAGTGGGCAAGCCACCCTTTTCCGACTGAGAACCATGGGCTCGGATTTGGAGGTGCTGATACTCATCCCGGCCGCTTCACACTCGGCTGCAAACCGCCCCAGTGCACGCTGAAGGTCCTGGTCTGAGGAAGCCAACATGACAACGTCATCCGCAAAAAGCAGCGACGAAATCATGTGGTTCCCAAACCGGACACCCTCCGGCCCTTGGCTGCGCCTTAGAAATTCTGTCCATAAAAATTATGAACAGAACCAGTGACAAGGGCAGCCCTGCCGGAGTCCAACATGCACCGGGAACAAGTCCGACTTGCTGCCGGCAATGCGGACCAAGCTCCTGCTCTGGTCGCGTACAGGGACCAAACAGCCTAAGCAAGGGGCCCCGGACCCCATACTCCCAGAGCACCCTCCACAGGACACCACGAGGACACAGTCGAATGCCTTCTCCAAATCCACAAAACACATGTGGATTGGTTGGGCAAACTCCCATGAACCTCCAGCACCCTGGAAAGGGTATAGAGCTGGTCCAGTGTTCCACGACCGGGACGAAAATCACACTGTTCCTCCTGAATCCGAGGTTCCACTATCGGCCGAATTCTCCTCTCCAGTACCCTGGCATAGACTTTCCCGGGGAGGCTGAGAAGTATGATCCCCTGTAGTTGGAACACACTCTCCGGTCTCCCTTCTTGAAAAGAGGGACCACCACCCCGGTCTGCCAGTCCAGAGGCACTGTCCCCAACCGCCACGCGATGTTGCAGAGGCGTGTCAGCCAAGACAGCCCCACAACATCCAGAGACTTGAGGTACTCAGGGCGGATCTCATCGACCCCCGGTGCCTTGCCACCGAGGAGCTTTTTAACTACCTCGATGACTTCAGCCCGGGTGATGGATGAATCCACCTCTGAGCCCTCAGCCACTGCTTCCTCAATGGAAGACGTGTTGGTGGGATTGAGGAGATCCTCAAAGTATTCCTTCCACCGTCCGACGATATCCCCAGTTGAGGTCAACAGCTGCCCATCTCCACTGTAAACAGTGTTGGTAGGGCACTGCTTCCCCCTCCTGAGGCGGTGAACGGGTTGCCAGAATCTCTTTGAGGCCAACCGATAGTCTTTCTCCATGGCCTCACCGAACTCCTCCCAGGCCCGATTTTTTGCCTCCACAACTATCCGGGCTGCAGTCCGCTTGGTCTCTCTGTACCTGTCAGCTGCCTCAGGAGTCCCACAAGCCAACCAGGCCCGATAGGACTCCTTCTTCAGCTTGACGGCATCCCTTACTTCTGGTGTCCACCACCGGGTTCGGGGATTTCCGCCTCGACAGGCACCAGAGACCTTACGGCCACAGCTCCGAGCAGCCGCGTCGACAAGGGAGGTGGAGGACATGGTCCACTCGGACTCAATATCTCCAGACTCCCTCGGGATCCGGTCGAAGCTCCGTCGGAGGTGGGAGTTGAAAATCTCTCTGACAGGGGGCTCGGCCAAACGTTCCCAACAGACCCTCACAGTACGTTTGGGTCTCCCGAGTCTGTCTAGCTTCCTCCCCACCATCGGATCCAACTCACCACCAGGTGGTGATCAGTTGACAGCTCGCACCTCTCTCTCTTCACCCGAGTGTCCAAGACATACGGCCGAGGTCAGATGAGACGACCACAAAGTCGATCATCGACCTCTGGTCTAGGGTGTCCTGGTGCCACGTGCACTGATGGACACCCTTATGCTTGAACATGGTGTTCGTTATGGATAAGCCGTGGCTAGCACAGAAATCCAATAACAGAACACCACTCGGGTTCAGATCAGGGGGGCCGTTCCTCCCAATCACGCCTCCAGGTATCACCGTCACTGCCCACGTGTGCGTTGAAGTCCCCAGTAGAATGATGGAGTCTCCAGTTGGAGCACTTTCCAGCACCCCTCCCAGAGACCCCATTAGGGCCGGGTACTCCGCACTGCCGTTTGGCCCGTAGGCACATACGACAGTGAGAGACCTATCCCCTACCCGAAGGCGCAGGGAAGCGACCCTCTCATTCACCGGGTTGAACTCCAACACATGGCAGCTGAGCTGGGGGGCTATAAGCAAACCCACTCCAGCCCGCCGCCTCTCACCATGGGCAACTCCAGAGTGGTAGAGAGTCCAGCCTCTCTCAAGAAGTGTGGTTCCAGAGCCCAAGCTGTGCGTGGAAGTGAGCCCGACTATCTCTAGCCGGTATCTCTCAACCTCCCGCACAAGCTCAGGCTCCTTCCCCGCCAGCGAGGTGACATTCCATGTCCCTAAAGCCAGTTTCCGTGTCCAGAGATCGGGTCGTCGGGGCCTAGCTTCGACTGTTGCCCGATCCACTATGCACTCGCTCCCATATGATCCCTCCCGCAGGTGGTGAGCCCACGGGAGGTGGCCCCACGTCGCTCGTTCGGGCTGAGCCCGGCCGGGCCCCATGGGGGCAGGCCCGGCCACCAGGCGCTCGCATACGAGCCCCAACCCTGGGCCTGGCTCCAGGGTGGGGCCCCGGCTGCGCCATGCCGGGCGACGTCTCGGTCCTTGTTTTAATTAGACTCATACTGGGTTTTTGTGAACTGCTCTTAGTCTGGCCCGTCACCAAGGACCTGTTTGCCTTGGGAGACCCTACCAGGGGCATATAGCCCCAGACAACATAGCTCCCAGGGTCATTCGGGTACTCAAACCCTTCCACCACGATAAGGTGACAGTTCAAGGAGAGGTACTGTTATTCACATTAAAAAAAAAAAAAAAAAAAAAAAAAAAAAAGCTTAAAGCACATTGTTTTTGAACATTTTTGAAAAAACACAGTCTCCAAAAGGAATTTTTATGACAGTCATCAATCAATCAAATTTGACACAAAGTCGCCTATATTCTCTCTCTCAAAGGACTGTAAATATTTGCAACACAAACACCTAGTTTGGGGGAGATGATCAGATATCTCTGAAGAGACCACTCAAAAAGGGAGAACACAATTCTTATGTTTCAATCTTTCTCACCCTACCAGTGACTTCAGTGATGTTGAGACCATTTTACCAATCGCACTATGACCTTTAAAAAGACACCAGACATGAAAGGGATAAAACAATAGATTCACAAGATAAATCATATGTAGTATATCTGCATTCTGGGACTTGAATCAGGGGAAAGGGAGGTAGAGAGGGTTTTGGTCAGGGCGGTGTCCTACAGCTTCTCTGTGAGATCTTCTCTCTAGATTGAGTTTTATTGTTTTATTGCAGGGCGTTGGATCTCAGCTTTTGTCTTAGCAGTAAAACCGCTCCTTACAATATAGTAAGCACTGACAAATACAGACAGTCAGGGACTAAAGATGTATGGAGTATTAACTTAAATGCATTTGCATTTATTCAAGTATTACAGTGAGGTATTCTTTATTGTGCCAATATGTATTGTGCAATGTTTAAATAAATATTGAATATAAAATACATTTTTTCCAATTTCACTTAAATGGAGAGTGGGCCACAGATGATTGATAGAGTAGATGAGAGTTGATACTGTCTAATGTTATAAATAAACCTGGTACGTTACCAAAAAGCTGAAGTGTCTAAAAAAAAAAAAAAAAAAAAACCTATGACCTGATTCTTGCAAAAAACCTTTTTGTAAAAGAGAAACTAAATGCAATGGAAAATTACCCAACCACAGAAATGAACAGATATCATGTTTACACTGAACACATCCTGTGTGCAGTGATCACAGATTAAGCTTTGAACAGATGTAAACTGCACACAATTTGTCTAAAGTATAGCACACAAAACTGGGTGTATTAAATATAAAAAATATTTGGTGGCGGAAGACAGAGAAAAGAGGAGTAGCATGCTGAAAGTTTGCTGTTGTTGTTTGAAGTAAATTTTGGGTAAATGTAAAAGATTTACACCTTGTTTATCTTTTATTTGGGTTACTTGAGTAGTTTTGATCTATGTATGCTATGTGTAATTTCTTTTTTATTGTCTCGCAGTGTTCGAACCGATGTATCAAGCTTCTCATCACATCATTTACTCTCAACAAAAGCTGTCACTGCGGCGGTACCCACTGTAAACCCCAATGTTGTCATTAATAAAGGAAGCAAGTTATCATAACTTAACATTACTTAAAATACCAAGCATCAAAACCTAAACAGGTGGTTTAATGTACTCATTTGGCAGCAAAAATCTTTCAAATCAAGATTTTAAGTGTTATGAACTAGTTATGAACCATTGCTTTGTCTCTGTTTACTATGATCATGCGTGATATTCTGCTTGACAACCACGCTGATTGGTCGATATAACACAAGGCGGTAATTTATTATTTGGATGTTGTGAATTTGCTGATGATCTAAAACAGTGGTCATCTACCTTTTCAAGCCAAAGATCCCTGACCTCGGCCTTGATGAAAGGCAAGATCTACCTATAGATTTTGCATAGCCAAATCAGATTTTTTTTTTTTTTTTTTTACAAGCTAATTTATTTTTTGTTTATTAGTTCTATAACAGGCCGAAATGGCCTTAACAAATTCAGCCATTTGAAATGAGAGGTAACCACTGCATTTTAATCACGATCCAAACAAAGATACACTCATGTAGCATGAGCAGAGTCAAAATGTTACATAAGACACACTTGAACAAAACAAAAACAGATGGACTGAATGAAAATGCAAATTCACTCTCTGACATTTGCATATTATATTTTATGAATATGTAAAATTAAAAGTGTTGAGAAGCAGCTGATGATTTTTTTTATATATTTTACTTTATTTACCTCAGCAATGTTTACTATGCAGCTGTGCTTGGGAAAGAAAGCGCACAAGATGAGACCGCTAAAAAGACCATAGATTAAGAATACATTTATAGACAGTTAATCAAATCAAAATGTATTTTTATATTGAATGACAGGTGCATCTTAAAATCTGTTCATAGTCAATTACAGGTAGGCCTATATGTAAACTAATAAAACTAATGGACGATGTTTTGATTATAATATGTTTATATATGTTTTGTAAATGTATATGCTTATTATATGGTTTTAAAAGTGAAAGTAAAAGTAAATTACAATATTCATTTATGTTAGGCTTATATAATAATCGTCACGACCCCGCCTTCGTCTTTTTGTCTGATGGTGTTGCAGGGTGTTCCAAATGAGCGATTATTGTCAGCGAAGTCCACTTCAACTGATATACCGAGCTCAGGGAGTAGGGAGCAGGGAACAGTGCGTAGGGACCCTGTCGAATGGAACGCACCCCTAGACTTCCCTCTCCCTAGACACTTCCTCCAGCTCTTCTGGGGGAACACTGACACGTTCCCAGGCCAGCCGGGTGACATAATCCCTCCAGTGTGTCCTAGGTCTTCCCTGGACACGGCACTAACATTTGCTTGACCAGCTGCAAAACAGTAGCACATTGCAAACTTGTTTAATTACCTCAAACTCTCTTTGCAGAACACATCATCGTGTCTCCCCAACCAGTCCCTCCGCCATAATTATTTTTCTTTTTCTCCTTTCTACTGCAAATCAGCACACAGACAATTTGGATTGCAAACTTTCTGCATTTTTTTTTTTTTTTTTAATAATTCCAGTCTCATGCAAGATCTTGCATTGTTTCCTTGACACTTATCACGTGTGTTTGGTTGAGAAACGTAGTTTGCAGACAGGACAGAATTGTCAGTGATTCCTCCTGTTGTAAAGTCATGCAGTGTGAAACCTCCTGTCAGTGATCCATCGGTCAGTGTGAACACAGCAGAGACTGTCATGCGGTGTGAAACCTCCGCTACCACAGATAGTCATACCACAGATAGTCATGCGGTGTGAAACCTCCTGTCAGCGATCCATCGGTCCGTGTGAACACAGCAGAGACTGAACGCTACCACAGATAGTCATGCGGTGTGAAACCTCCTGTCAGCGGTGTGAAACCTCCTGTCAGCGATCCATCGGTCAGTGTGAACACAGCAGAGACTGAACGCTACCACAGATAGTCATGCGGTGTGAAACCTCCTGTCTCCGATCCATCGGTCAGTGTGAACACAGCAGAGACTGAACGCTACCACAGATAGTCATGCGGTGTGAAACCTCCTGTCAGCGATCCATCGTCCGTGAACACAGCAGAGACTGAACGCTACCACAGATAGTCATGCGGTGTGAAACCTCCTGTCAGCGATCCATCGGTCAGTGTGAACACAGCAGAGACTGAACGCTACCACAGATAGTCATGCGTGTGAAACCTCCTGTCAGCGATCCATCGGTCCGTGTGAACACAGCAGAGACTGAACGCTACCACAGATAGTCATGCGGTGTGAAACCTCCTGTCAGCGATCCATCGGTCAGTGTGAACACAGCAGAGACTGAACGCTACCACAGATAGTCATGCGGTGTGAAACCTCCTGTCTCCGATCCATCGGTTAGTGTGAACACAGCAGAGACTGAACGCTACCACAGATAGTCATGCGGTGTGAAACCTCCTGTCTCCGATCCATCGGTCAGTGTGAACACAGCAGAGACTGAACGCTACCACAGATAGTCATGCGGTGTGAAACCTCCTGTCAGCGATCCATCGGTCAGTGTGAACACAGCAGAGACTGAACGCTACCACAGATAGTCATGCGGTGTGAAACCTCCTGTCTCTGATCCATCGGTCAGTGTGAACACAGCAGAGACTGAACGCTACCACAGATAGTCATGCGGTGTGAAACCTCCTGTCTCCGATCCATCGGTCAGTGTGAACACAGCAGAGACTGAACGCTACCACAGATAGTCATGCGTGTGAAACCTCCTGTCAGCGATCCATCGGTCAGTGTGAACACAGCAGAGACTGAACGCTACCACAGATAGTCATGCGTGTGAAACCTCCTGTCTCTGATCCATCGGTCAGTGTGAACACAGCAGAGACTGAACGCTACCACAGATAGTCATGCGGTGTGAAACCTCCTGTCACCGATCCATCGGTCAGTGTGAACACAGCAGAGACTGAACGCTACCACAGATAGTCATGCGGTGTGAAACCTCCTGTCAGCGATCCATCGGTCAGTGTGAACACAGCAGAGACTGAACGCTACCACAGATAGTCATGCGGTGTGAAACCTCCTGTCAGCGATCCATCGGTCAGTGTGAACACAGCAGAGACTGAACGCTACCACAGATAGTCATGCGGTGTGAAACCTCCTGTCAGCGATCCATCGGTCAAGTGTGAACACAGCAGAGACTGAACGCTACCACAGATAGTCATGCGGTGTGAAACCTCCTGTCAGCGATCCATCGGTCAGTGTGAACACAGCAGAGACTGAACGCTACCACAGATAGTCATGCGGTGTGAAACCTCCTGTCAGCGATCCATCGGTCAAGTGTGAACACAGCAGAGACTGAACGCTACCACAGATAGTCATGCGGTGTGAAACCTCCTGTCTCCGATCCATCGGTCAGTGTGAACACAGCAGAGACTGAACGCTACCACAGATAGTCATGCGGTGTGAAACCTCCTGTCTCGATCCATCGGTCAGTGTGAACACAGCAGAGACTGAACGCTACCACAGATAGTCATGCGGTGTGAAACCTCCTGTCAGTGATCCATCGGTCAGTGTGAACACAGCAGAGACTGAACGCTACCACAGATAGTCATGCGGTGTGAAACCTCCTGTCAGCGATCCATCGGTCAGTGTGAACACAGCAGAGACTGAACGCTACCACAGATAGTCATGCGGTGTGAAACCTCCTGTCAGCGATCCATCGGTCAGTGTGAACACAGCAGAGACTGAACGCTACCACAGATAGTCATGCGGTGTGAAACCTCCTGTCAGCGATCCATCGGTCAGTGTGAACACAGCAGAGACTGAACGCTACCACAGATAGTCATGCGGTGTGAAACCTCCTGTCAGCGATCCATCGGTCAGTGTGAACACAGCAGAGACTGAACGCTACCACAGATAGTCATGCGGTGTGAAACCTCCTGTCAGCGATCCATCGGTCAGTGTGAACACAGCAGAGACTGAACGCTACCACAGATAGTCATGCGGTGTGAAACCTCCTGTCAGCGATCCATCGGTCAGTGTGAACACAGCAGAGACTGAACGCTACCACAGATAGTCATGCGGTGTGAAACCTCCTGTCTCCGATCCATCGGTCAGTGTGAACACAGCAGAGACTGAACGCTACCACAGATAGTCATGCGGTGTGAAACCTCCTGTCAGCGATCCATCGGTCAGTGTGAACACAGCAGAGACTGAACGCTACCACAGATAGTCATGCGGTGTGAAACCTCCTGTCTCGATCCATCGGTCAGTGTGAACACAGCAGAGACTGAACGCTACCACAGATAGTCATGCGGTGTGAAACCTCCTGTCAGTGATCCATCGGTCAGTGTGAACACAGCAGAGACTGAACGCTACCACAGATAGTCATGCGGTGTGAAACCTCCTGTCAGCGATCCATCGGTCAGTGTGAACACAGCAGAGACTGAACGCTACCACAGATAGTCATGCGGTGTGAAACCTCCTGTCAGCGATCCATCGGTCAGTGTGAACACAGCAGAGACTGAACGCTACCACAGATAGTCATGCGGTGTGAAACCTCCTGTCAGCGATCCATCGGTCAGTGTGAACACAGCAGAGACTGAACGCTACCACAGATAGTCATGCGGTGTGAAACCTCCTGTCAGCGATCCATCGGTCAGTGTGAACACAGCAGAGACTGAACGCTACCACAGATAGTCATGCGCGGTGTGAAACCTCCTGTCAGCGATCCATCGGTCAGTGTGAACACAGCAGAGACTGAACGCTACCACAGATAGTCATGCGCGTGTGAAACCTCCTGTCTCCGATCCATCGGTCAGTGTGAACACAGCAGAGACTGAACGCTACCACAGATAGTCATGCGGTGTGAAACCTCCTGTCAGCGATCCATCGGTCAGTGTGAACACAGCAGAGACTGAACGCTACCACAGATAGTCATGCGGTGTGAAACCTCCTGTCTCCGATCCATCGGTCAGTGTGAACACAGCAGAGACTGAACGCTACCACAGATAGTCATGCGGTGTGAAACCTCCTGTCAGCGATCCATCGGTCAGTGTTTCTTTGTTCTGACTCCTGCCACTCGTCTGTCACCATAGTTACTGTCATTGTTGGTTCATATGTGTCAGCTGTGTGTTATCTATCATCCTTGGTTGTGTTGCTACTTAAGTTGTTCCTTCCTCTGCACTCCTTGTCCAGTCACCATTATGTTAAGTTGTTGTGTTATTACCTGTCTTTGGAGTATTTATAATTAAACTACGTTTGGGAACTGTATCTTCATCTTCCTGCCTGTACACACCTGTGACGATCATGTTATTAATTAGATTTTAAAAATGGTATTGCTTCCCAGCCCTAATAATAATGCAATGGGGGAATATTTGTGGGTCCTGATATTAAAATATGATTTTAATAATAATAAAACAATCATTTTAAAGACCCTCTTCTTTACTTTGGCTTAAATAAATCGCAATCATATCGCGAGTTCAGTATCGTAATTTTTGTATCGAATCATGGCATTAGTGTATCATTACACACATTGACTCGGCTTCACAGACAGGGCTTAGTTAGATTAAACCAGTGTAACAAGTGCCCTCAATGTACGTTAGAGCAATGGACCAGTTTCTAGGTTAGTGGAGAACAGAATTAATACTGGCAGTAAATAAATCAGAGAAGCATGTAAGGAAAATACTCTCAAGAAAAAAAATATTGTAATTCAACAGTCATCTGTCTCTTGTCATTTTTCTGCCTCCACTTCAGTTCCCGGGCTTAGTCATGAGGCACATTTCGGCTTTTATGAACAACCTGGTAAGCATGACCTGGAGAACACACACGCTGTGTGTAAATCAAAGCTATCTGATTTATCAAAACACTTGGGCACATAAATGTATTAACATATCAATCCGATCTTCAATTCCCGCACTATATGCAGATTTAATAGAGTTCACATCACTGAAAACAACAGATATGAGCTGCATTTTATTGAGCATCAGCTAATTTCAAAATCAAAGATCGCAATAGGAGAGAGCGTGGCAACAGCTCTGATGAGATCATTCAGTTTCTTTACTTTTAATGAAGATGATTGTATGTTGAGCACCTACGACTTTACTTTCGGTAGTTTGTGCGCTGGCTTGATGAAGAGATACTCGTCTGAGGCGATGCATGCTTCATATCTGGCTATAGCACTGTCATATCTGGCTATAACATGTCATATAGCCTATAACATGCTCTCACGCGTTCATTTTTTGTTTTTTTTTAGCATTGTTGCGAGAAGTAAAATTTACATATGTGGTTTCAACAACCAGATGCATTTAGACTTTAGTTTTGACTGTAATACGGCCCAGACCACCTCTTAAAGTGGCTTTTAGTATTTACTTGTGTATTTATTCAAAATGCTCCTGTTGTCTTCTGTGACCAGACTTGAGTTTTGTTTGATACATTCAAGAAGCTTGTTTTCTTTGTACAGGTAAAATTAAAGGTTCAGTTCATATATGTTACAATCCATGCCTGTCCCAGACTCCATTTCCCAAGATCCTCCCTGTCTCTCACCTGAACTCACTTCCTCATCATCCCTCCCGCTCTCCCTGGATTCCCTGCACCTGTTCGTCATCATCTACACTCCTTTATATTGAACTCATTCCCAGCCCTCCCAGTCCTTTCTTAATGTTATTCTGATGTTTATGTTTACTCGTGTTTGGTGTTCGAGTATCACTGTCTTAATAAATCCATTGTTGTGGAAGCTCTGAATTTTCTCATCCCTGCTGCACCACACGCTACTGTAACAATATAAGATTCAAGATTCAAGAGTTTTATTGGTCACATACACAGTTATATACAGAATATACAACCGGCAGTGAAATGTAAACAGGTCCGCTCCATGGACAGTGCAAATTCACAGTTAAAAACACAAGGAGGAAATTATAATAGACATAGAATAAAAAAGTACTATATATAGACACTTGGCGGAGTCGCGCTGCCACGATTACAATCAAAGCGAGCGTAGAAAGAGTTTAACTCATTCACAAGCAACGGATCAGCTCTCACCTCTGCAGAGGATTTAGATCCAAAAGAACAGATGGACCTCAGTCCCTGCCATATGCACCGCGAGTCGTTGAGTTGGAAATGAGACTCCACTCGGTCTTTATAATGGAGCTTTGCGGCTTTAACTGCACGCCGCAGAGCATAGCAGGACGATCTGTATTCAGTCATATTCCCTGAATGGAGACCGGCGTTGTAAGCGGCAGTGTGTGTGTTCACTGCAGCGCGGATTGAATTGTCCACCCACGGTTTCTGATTTGAGAAGGACATTATTGTTATTGTTTGTGTGGCTTGCTCTGTAAGCGTGTTGATGAAGTAATGCGCCACATCCGTGAACTTGCTGACGTCAGATGAACTCGCCCGGAACATGTCCCAGTCAACGTCATCAAGAGCTGCCTGTAGCGCGGTCTCTGAATGGGGTGACCAGCATTTAACTTCCCGCCTCACCGGGGGTTCCTGAACGAGCCTTTGTCTGTATTCAGGTGTGAGGAAAATGGCAGCATGATTTGCCAAAGGCTGGAAATGAACAAGCTTTATAGGTGTTCTTAAATGGAGAGTAGCAATGATCCAGTGTGTTCGCTCCTCGTGTAGGACAGGAGACGTGCTGGTGAAAGTTTGGCAGGACTTTCTTTAGGTTTGCTTTGTTAAAATCGCCCGCGACGATGAACGCAGCATCAGGGTGTTTGTTTATGACGCCGCTGGCAACATCATGAAGGCCAGATAAAGCCAGTGCTGTGTCTGCCTGTGGTGGAATGTAAACGGCGGTGGCGATGACCGCAGAAAACTCCCTCGGCAGATAGAATGGGCGGCAAATGATTGTTAAATGTTCCAGATGAGGCGAGCAGGACCGCGAGAGAATGGTGATGTTCCTGGGATCGCACCATTTCTTGTTGATCATGAAGCATACTCCACCGCCTTTGGATTTACCGGCCTCGGCTGTTCTGTCCATCCGAAAAACAGAGAAGTTCTCCGACGGCGTCACAGCTGTGTCCGGGACCGCGGGCGTGAGCCATGTTTCGGACAAACAATAGATGTTACAGTCTCTCATGTCCCGTTGAAAACTTATCCTGGCTCTAAGATCGTCCATCTTATTCTCCAAGGATTGGACATTTGCGAGCAGGATGCTCGGGAGAGGAGGGCTGAATGCTCTTTTCCTCAGTCTGTTGCGGATCCCAGCACGTTTCCCACGGTGTTTCTTGATTCTTCGCCGATGACTCATCTGGCCATTGTTCAACTCGCCGTTCTGAAGAATCTCAGATGGCCACAGGGGATCGGTGAAAGTGTCCTGAAACAGTCCAGTGTAGAGGTAACCAATGTCCAAAAGTGTTTTGCTGTCATAGCAGATCAATGCAGATGATAAATTTGTAAAAATGTATAACTGTATAACTGACTGCTTGTATTTCTTGACAAAAATGGTATACATGAGGATGCAGTGCATCGTGATATCGAATTGAACCAAATCAATGGCATGATAAATCGCAATCAAAACAAACCGTGAGACCAGTGTAGGTTCACACCCTTAGTATCTTGCTCGCTCATTGGCTTTTGGATCATCTTCAATGTATTTTTCAGTCAAAACATATTTCACACAGCAGGATTTTGAATTGTAAAACAGGTCCAGATATTTAACACACCAAATATCTCACAGGCGTCTGATCGGGTTGCACTGTGGTTTTTCAGAGAAACAGAAACTTCCGCTGCATACAGAAAGGAAATGACAATAAAACCACTTGACTTGACATGTTTTTATAGATATGATTTTTCCCACAGTCACAGTTTGACTTTATTTTATTTTGCCTAACTGCTATTTTGACTGCTGTTCTACACTGTTAATTTGATAATGCTCAAATTTAAGTCACAAAATATTGAAAGACCATGCTGAGAAAAAAAAAAAAATCTTAAATTTTCTTTATTAGCAATGAAATACAAAGTCTAAAATAAAAACTCAGGGGGAAAATGGCAATTAACAAATCAACTGAACGGTTTTAACATTCTCGGGTACCTGTAAACCATACTTGAGTAAAAGTACAGATATCTTACAGCGAAAATAACTCCATTACAAGTTACAAGTCACCAGTTCTAATACAACTTGAGTAAAAGTCTTAAAGTATCTGATTTTAACAGTACTTTACTCATACTAAATATAGGCTCAACGATCCACTTGTCCTCGACACATGAGAGACATGCCAGTGAAATATTAGTGAAAAATTAACAAAGAATTATCAGTGAAAAATGAACGAAGCTCGGGTGCACCAGATAAGACCCGGAAGAGAAGACAATGCTGAATGAAGTCGTAGTTTTTATTATTTTTAGACCAAAATGTATTTTCGATGCTTCAACGTATTCTAACTTACCCACTGATGTCACATGGACTACTCTGATGATGTTTTTATTACCTTTCTGGACATGGACAGTATACCGTACATACATTTTCAATGGAGGGACAGAAAGCTCTCGGACTAAATCTAAATGACTCACCCTCAACGACATGAGGGTGAGCCATCAATTACATAATTTTCATTTTTGGGTGAACTAACCCTTTAATGTCTACAAACTCTCAAGTCTCAGTTCAGCTCAAGTGCACAAAAAGGCCATAAGTAAACCAATATCGTTCAATAAGGTCTCGTCAATATAGCGGATAGATAAAATAACGTTAAGTAAAATAGCCAAAGCCTTCTTGCACTGGATGTGCTGGTTTCGTCCTCATCAGCGGCTGCAGTCATGACCTCATCTCATAAATCAAACACCTGTGATTCATCAACTCCCAGCTCATGCACTCGCATTCACATAAGGCAAAACGCACAAGATATAGGTCCTTCATTGCCCTTGTATGGCGATATAACTTCTTTATAGCAGAAACAAACCGTTGCAGAAGTTAGGTGCCATGCAAAATGTAATGCGTCACTGCATTACTCATCACATGTGTATTGGAGTAAAAAGTACATTTACTTGTTCAAAAATGTAGTCAAGTAGAGAGTAAAAGTAGCTAATATATTTGAAGCTCAGTAAAACTACAAAGTAGCCAAAAAGATACGTAAGTACAGTAACTAATTACATATGCTCAAATTCTTTACACGTCTGGGGACCTTTGCATCTGGCTTAAAAAAACAGGAAGTGGAAATTACATAAGAGAGGCTTTTCAGTTCAGTTCAGTCCAAATAAGAGAGAAGCAACTCTCCTCAGCGCTTCATTACATTGTTGGCAGGATGCAACATTTGTGATTGTATTGGACCAGTTCTTCTTGAGGGAGATGTAAGTAAACTGTTGTCTCCATGAAACATTACATTACAAAGTACACAGCACATAAGTGAGGAGGATATTTTAAGAACTTCTTGAGTGTATTCTTGGACCTGTTTAAGTCATGTCTTTTTGGTGTTTGATTTGGTTTCCTTGCAGTTAGGCAGAGACAAAATGGAACAATAAACAAATGTTAGGCTTAAAGGAGAAAAAAACCTTTAAACCAAATGCAATATTTTTGTATTAGATTTGCATTATTATTATTATTATTATTATTATTACTTCCCTGACTGCATGTCTCTCACTATATTACCTTGGATTGTATCTTTGACTAATGCCACTAATATGACCTGGGTTACCCAAAGCACTAAAATGGTTCATCTCTATGGCACATTTTCTAAAAAGCAGATGTTGTAGCATGTAAAAAAGTTTGTAAAGTAAGGCTCTGAGCACTCATATATGATCATATATGCAATTCATTGCAAGTCAACGATAACAGAGATGGACAAATAAATGTTCCCCAAAAGCCTGTTGCGTAATATTTGACATTTACATTAACATGAAAAAATGGCTGAACTATCAATCAGAAGACAGAAGGCATGAAGTAGATTGTGTACAACAGGTTTTTCAGCAAAGTTTTGGTAATATTGACCATTTATAGGCCCTAGACATTTTCTTATTAAATAAGATACAGTAGGCTATATTTATGAATAGGCTTATTATGCTTTATTATGAATTTTTTCAAAGAATGATTAGTTTAAGTTATGAGAGATTTTTTTTCCAATGAATTTTTAAACTGGCAACGTATCCTGGGGGATACAAACATTTACAGACAGATTATGAAAAATGAAAAAATGTAATTCATAAAATTTCAACATAAACGTAATAAGCTAATGCTTAACAACAACTTTTCAAACATGCAAGTCCTCTCAAGAATATTGTAAATGTGAAATATTTATTCTTTGATTTGAAGGCGAGTAGATTTGTCACTACAGATGGTCATGTTTTGTTTTTTTAAATGTTGCCTGAGAGCTAAATAAAGAACATATAAACTAAGTAACCAGATGTAAATATTCACAACAAACACCCTTTCAACATGAAACCAAGAAATGAGACCTACACTTGCCCTGCCTCTCAGTTTGTATCCCCCAGGATATGTCGCCGGTTGAGGGCAAGGACATAATGTGATACAAAATGCCATGGCAGCGAAGCATTGTTTTCTAAATTACAGAATATTCTGTCAATGGCTGGAAAAGAGAGAAGTAGATTTGAGGTAAATTCCTGTATACTAAGTGGACTAGTCTACACAAAAATTCACATATTCAGAATCAGGAACATATCTGGGCCCCGTTTCAATAAGCAGGTTCAACGAACTCGAACGAATAACGAATAAGGAGGTTCAACGATTTTTTTGTCCAAAACATCCTCTATTGTGGGGTGTCATTACGATTATTTAACTGCTCCCGATCACATTCTGCGTCTGACTGTCACGGTGTAATGCAGGCAGGAAGACAAATACAGATGAATCAGGGTTCAGACGTTTAATAACTCAAACTTAAGGAAGGCAGGCAAACAGGCAACAGCACAGCTCAACACAACGGAATGGTTAAGCCGTACACAGTGGGATTTTTGCTGTCGTACGAGCTCGCAGAGGGTTTTTTTCTCTCAGGAAAAAAAAAAATCACGTGGACATCGTGGATGCTCGTATGGTCGCGGTTCGCAGCATGTGAGAGGAAGACGAGCCGAGCACATTACGATTACCTCTTGAATGGTCTTGGTCTTAGTCTTGTGTAACCCCTCCTGTTCGAACCACCCCGCTCCAAGCGGGACTCGAACTCGGGTCCGCCGGCATGAGAGTCAGGTGCTCTAACAAGGAGGCAAAAGGATACAACCTCTAGCGTCAGTCACTAGAGCGTCTCTTGAGATCAGAGGAGTGAGGTTTACTCACACAGCAACTACTAGCTGGCCTCCGTTACACTCACCCCCCTAAACCTCACTCCCATCCGGGTCATGGCACCAATGTGACCCCTCCTGTTCGAACCACCCGCTCCAAGCGGGACTCGAACTCGGGTCCACCGGCATGAGCGTCGGACGGCATGAGAGTTGGACGCTCTAACAAGGAGGCTAAAGGCTGCAACCTCTAACGTCAGTCGCTAGAGCGTCTCTTGAGATCAGAGGAGTGAGGTTTACTCGCACAGCAACTACTAGCTGGCCTCCGTTACACTTGGAGGGTCTGGTCTTGCCTAGACCTCTGGTTAACCTTCCTGACACATTTACTGTATTAAAATCATTAACACAATGAATGTGTCAAAATTAACACAAGACGTGTTGTCCGAAAACTTGTAAAAGGTACCCTAGAATGAGTTGAAACTATATTTTAAATTGTTCTCTGATATCTATATAGAGTGTATGTGGCTTATTTAAGGGCAAAAACTGTCCAGATACGGTTTTACAGGTCCATTTACAACCCCAGAAATTGTCCCTAGAATGAAATGGGCTGTTTTTGCCTTATTTGGAAGAGTCATGAATAGTAATGTGGAGCTCTGCTCTGATTGGCTGTTTCACTGCGCAGCTCACTTCAGTTGAGGCATGACAATGGAGAGATTAGGCATTGATCCAACCTCATATGTTTGAGCCTGTTTCTGTAAAAATGCACTTGTTTAAAGCTCAAATCTGTGGTTTGTTTATAAAGAGCGCCTATTTGAAATTTTGATCTGCAGTTTTCGTTGTGAGATCAGCGGCGCTCATTAAAGTCGTCATGAAGTCAAAATCGATCCTATTTACTTTGTTAGCACACATTACAGGTCTTAGGGTGAACAATTAATCCGTGCAAGTTAATACACAGAAAAAAACGCGATAATCTTTAATCAAAATCTGAAAGTAACTTCCGGTCTGGAATGGCGTTGCTTCTCAGATGATGTCAGTTTGACGGCTTAGGTTTGAATAACCTTAACCCCTCCCTCCAGCCGTTAGTCTGCTGTGAGCGAGAGATGGAGAGGAGGAGCGCTGAAGTCAAACCCTGCCCTCTGGTCAATATTCCCTTTCACCTGGAAATACGTCACCGCACTGAAGAAAACTCACTTGCTACTTCCGGGTCACTGGGACTTTAAGCCTGGCTAGAGCAGCCTTTCCTCGGCTAGACCTTCTGACGTCTGCCGCTGACTCTGATGTCTCTGTAGTGGTTAAACATGAGATATAACTCGTATTGTGTATATCTATCGGGGCGATCTTTGGCCTCATGGATCTATCATATGCTCCCTGGCTATTTGTTTTGGTATAGGGTAAAGTGAAGTTTAATATATTCCTTTGATCATTAAAACTTAACGAAACGAGAGTTGTTTTGTGTCATATTTAATTTTATTACGGTGAAGATAATCATATATGCACACTTACTGCGTGAACCACAATATGCTTAATTTTTTTTTTTTTTTTTAAATGTAAGCGAAAAGAGGCAGGGTTGTTTTATATTTTGTTTTGTTATTTTATATGCAGTGAAAATCAATGTACGCATTGCCTGAACTACATTTGTGTGGCTATTAATAGGTTTAAGATTTTTTGAATGAAAACGGAAAGAGGTGAGTGGTGTTTTATAACATATTTCCTTTTATTGTAGCCTCAAATATACATACAGAGATAACCGGAGTAGCCAGAGCGAGCTGACTGACACTGTAAGAACGCTGCTGCTCCGTTTGCAGAATCACCAGACTTCCTCTGGAGTTCGTTCGCTCCTGAGTTGAACTTGGCAAGTCATGGGCTGGCATGTGCAAATGTTGGGGGCGTACATATTAATGATCCCGATTGTTGCGTCACAGTCGGTGTTATGTTGAGATTTGCATATTTTTCACGCACAAGATTTACATATGGAGGAGGAAACAGTGGTGTTTGAGACTCACTGTATGTGATTTCTGTGTACTGAACTTGTTATTCAACTATGCCAAGGTTAATTCAGTTTTTCATTCTAGGGCACCATTAAACAGAATTTAACAGTTTGAGTCATGTTTTAACACAGCTCTTTAAAAGTGAAGGTATCCACGCTCACCTGATTTTTGTGTCTGCATAGACTATTGTGGTCCGTCTAAGTTACTTGCAGTTTTTGCATATGCTAGCATTCACATCTAAACTGAAGTAGGTTTTGGGCTTATCTGACATAAAAACTCTGGCATCCAACCATACACTCACCTAAAGGATTATTAGGAACACCATATTAATACTGTGTTTGACCCCCTTTCGCCTTCAGAACTGCCTTAAATCTACGTGGCATTGATTCAACAAGGTGCTGAAAGCATTCTTTAGAAATGTTGGCCCATATTGATAGGATAGCATCTTGCAGTTGATGGAGATTTGTGGGATGCACATCCAGGGCACGAAGCTCCCGTTCCACCACATCCCAAAGATGCTCTATTGGGTTGAGATCTGGTGACTGTGGGGGCCATTTTAGTACAGTGAACTCATTGTCATGTTCAAGAAACCAATTTGAAATGATTCGAGGTTTGTGACATGGTGCATTATCCTGCTGGAAGTAGCCATCAGAGAATGGGTACATGGTGGTCATAAAGGGATGGACATGGTCAGAAACAATGCTCAGGTAGGCTGTGGCATTTAAACAATGCCCAATTGGTGCTAAGGGGCCTAAAATGTGCCAAGAAAACATCCCCCACACCATTACACCACCACCACCAGCCTGCACAGTGGTAACAAGGCATGATGGCTCCATGTTCTCATTCTGTTTACGCCAAATTCTGACTCTACCATCTGAATGTCTCAACAGAAATCAAGATTTTCCAATTTTGGTGAGCTCGTGCAAACTGTAGCCTCTTTTTCCTATTTGTAGTGGAGATGAGTGGTACCCGGTGGGGTCTTCTGCTGTTGTAGCCCATCCGCCTCAAGGTTGTGCGTGTTGTGGCTTCACAAATGCTTTGCTGCATACCTCGGTTGTAGTGAGTGGTTATTTCAGTCAAAGTTGCTCTTCTATCAGCTTGAATCAGTCGGCCCATTCTCCTCTGACCTCTAGCATCAACAAGGCATTTTCGCCCACAGGACTGCCGCATACTGGATGTTTTTCCCTTTTCACACCATTCTTTGTAAACCCTAGAAATGGTTGTGCGTGAAAATCCCAGTAACTGAGCAGATTGTGAAATACTCAGACCGGTCCATCTGGCACCAACAACCATGCCACGCTCAAAATTGCTTAAATCACCTTTCTTTCCCATTCTGACATTCAGTTTGGAGTTCAGGAGATTGTCTTGACCAGGACCGCACCCCTAAATGCATTGAAGCAACTGCCATGTGATTGGTTGATTAGATAATCGCATTAATGAGAAATTGAACAGGTGTTCCTAATAATCCTTTAGGTGAGTGTATTTTAAAGTAACAGCATGCCATGCAATTTATTTTAATGTTTTCACATATCATATGTATTTGGATAAAATCCAAATTTTTGGGGGGGTTTTTTGTTAAAGAAATTTTCCTAAAATATTGTTTTGTATGCATAACAAAATATGCCTATATTTATGGTTACTACTAGTCTAAAATTCTTGCTACATGAATATTCTGAAAAACATTTATCTCCATATTTTACAGAAAGATGAGTCTTTTACCATGCAGATCATCTTTGATTCATTGTGGCCCACCAAGGCGATTTCGTCTAGACACAGAAAGAAAGGTGCTTGATGATCATGGAAAAGTCAGAAAATGGACTTATGGGATAAAAGACACAAGTAAACAAAACAAAATTGTTCTGCTGGTTGGAGAAACTGGTGCTGGAAAGACGACTCTCATTAACACCATGGTCAACTACTTGCTGGGGGTTAAGTTTGAGGATGAACTATGGTATGAAATCACAGAAGAAGAAGCCAGAGACCAATCAGAATCACAAACCTCTGAAATCACCATGTATGAGATCTTTCCTGTAAAGAGTCCCATCTCTCTCACAATCATTGATACTCCAGGATACGGAGACACTAGAGGACTGGAAAAAGATCTAGAAGTTGCTGAGAATTTATCTGCTCTGTTTCAGAGCAATGATGGAGTTCGTGAGATTGATGCTGTGTGTTTTGTGATTCAAGCATCTAAGAATCGTCTCTCAGACAGACAGCATTACATTATCAGTTCAGTTCTGTCTTTGTTTGGGAAAGACATTGTGAACAACATTGTGTTTCTAATCACACACTCTGATGGTCTGCCACCCAATAACATCCTTAGCACCATTAATAAAGCTAAAATCCCCTGCAGACGAGATCACAATAACACGCCAGTTTATTTCTTATTCAACAACCGGCAGGCTGAAGCCCATCACAATGAGAAACGTTACCTTCGTGCTCAAGGAGATGCTTGGGAAATCAGCATGGAAGAAATGAAGCAATTTTTTCAGTCACTGGATGAAAAGAACAGGAAAAATTTAGAGTTGACTTCAAATGTCCTGATAGAGCGCATTCAATTTGAAGCGTTTATCTGCAACTTACGGCTGCGAATTCAAGAGAAAGAATCAAAGATATCTGAAAAAACTCAGATCCAGGAGGCAATAAAACAAAACAAAGAAAAGATTGACAGACATGCAAACTTTAGCATTAGAGTAAAAAAAACAGTCAAAGAGAAGGTTCCCATTGAAAGCAGGTCATGGAAGAGCAGGAAGGTGACAACCTGCACCGTCTGTGAGGAAAACTGCCATGAGTTCGACTGCTGGTGGGCTTCTAATCCCAGCAAATGTGAAGTCATGAAAAAAGGCTATTGCACCGTCTGCACAGGGAAGTGCCATCACAGCAAACACGTCAGAGAAAACAAGAAATACGTCATCAGAACCTTGAGCATTGTGATGCAATTTGAAGATTTAAAAAAGAAATATGATAAAGCCCTACAAGAAACAAAGACATTTTTAGTTTTAATGGAACAACTTAGCAAGAATCTGCAGGAGCTCGAGGACCAAAAGTTAACTCTTCTGTTCAATGCTTACAGGACCATCAAGCATCTGTCCCAGATTGCATTAAAGCCAGACTCGGCCTTCACTCTTCAGCATCTGGGCTTCTTCATCCCCAGACTAAAGGAGGCTAGGAAAGTAAACTGGGCCCGAGAGCTGGAGGAAATGAGGAGAACCGCTGAAGCTGAGGAAGCAAATAAAGATGCTCTGAGTTATCTGAAAGCTGGTCTGACAAAACTGAAACTGGAACATGTCTTTGATGGGCAATAAACAAATGCAGAGAGGACAAGAAATGAATCAATGAGAGAGATCTCTAAATAATAAAAAATCTCTTTTAATCATAGTATCAAGCTGTTTTAGTGTATTTTTAAAAGACAAGCCACGTCTACCCAGTTTATGAACTGTAATAATACATTGAGTATCTGTAATGTTTTGTGGTACTGGATGGTAATTTTAACAGAAAATGTTGTATCCATGAATATTGTATTTATGCTTTCAGTTAATCCTGGTTGAACTCTTCCACAATTTATCTCAATTGTTGTTCTTTTTCATTTTCCTTTTGCCTGTATTGTTATTTACCTCAGATTTGTCTGTCTTGATGTCAACATAATTTTTTTGTTTAATAAAATAACTAAAATAAATACAATACTTTGTTGACCAAGCTAGAAAACATCCGTATCTTCAAATTAGTGACAAATAATTATTGAAAGGATGCAAAAAAGAAACATGTATTTGAACCTTTCATAATTATACAAATGTGCATTTTTTCCTTAATGAAAAATATAATCTGTCCATTGTGCACACACTCTTTGTGGAGTTTTCAAAATGTAGCAAATATGAATAATTAATTGTTATTAACTTTTCATGACTAAATAATTAACTTGTTATAAATAATTTTAAATATTTAGACCAGCTAATAGAATTAACTTGTAGCTGAACTAATAATCCGAAGTTGACCCTGCCTGTGTTTCTGTCCTTATGCTAATTAACCTAGCCTGCTAATTGTTAGCATGCTAACCAAGTGCCATTCTTTCTGATGTGGCTCTTCAGCTATCAGGTTAACCACAAGCTATGTTAGCTTAGCATGCTAATCTGGTTAAAATGCTAAGTAATGCTTTTGTGTGCTAATTCTCCCACCGAAAGCTCTCCTCTGCAGTCTGTTGAAACAGCACCAACTGAGTGATGCAATCAGAAACGCCACGAGACCTGAACCATTCAGGGTTGCCACCCGTCCCGTGAAATACGTAATCGTCCCGTATTTACAGGCAAAATGACGCGTCCCATATCAAATCAATACAGGAAGTGATTTGTCCCGTATTTTACATAGGTCCACAAATAATTCAATAAACACACACACACATATATATATATATATACACTTAATATACATTAGAGAGGTTAATTAAATTATAGATTATAGACTAATTAATGTTATTAATTTATAATTTAGCTAGGCTATATTAATCATACATAATAATACTGTCATTTAAAGTTTGTTTTTCTTTTTTTTTTTTTTTCAGAATTGTCTATAAAGCGATTACTGGTTCAGAATGGCTGCTTAAAGGGACAGTGCACCCAAAAATGAAGATTCTGTCATCATTTACTCGCCCTCAGGTTGTTCCAAACCTGTATGAATGTCTTTATGTTGAACACGGGAAGATTCATTCCCACTATGGAAGTCAATGATGCCCCCAGAGCAGCCTGGGTACAGACTTTCTTCAGACTCTTCTTCTGTGTTCAGCAGAAGAAAAGAAACTCATACGGGTGTGGAACATCATGAGGGCGAGTAAATGATGACAGGACTTTCATTTTTGGGTGAACTATCCCTGAAAAGTGCCCTAAATGGGCTACTAAAGAGTTCTTCAGTAATAAATAAAATGATCAAATGTAAAATAATATAAAATGTGTTCTGTTGCAATTTCACATGCCTGATCTTGTTATGTTTAAACAAAGGAAAAACTGGGTTGAGGACTCAAGTGTGGGTAAGATGATTTATTAATAAGAAAACAAAGCCCACAAGGGGGGAAACATTCAACCAAAACTAACAAAACCAACTTTAAACATACCAGGAACAGGAGACACAAGGTGACTATAAGGATAGATAATAAGGAGGGAACAGGTGGGATGAATTAAGCAATAATCGGATAACAAGAGGGGAGGGATCAGCCCCGGGACAAGAGCACATGGCCCAAAATAACAAAACACCACATGTGCTACACAAGACAGGACAGACATGTGACAGATCTCATGTTTTCTTATGGGTCATTGTTGATCAGTTCATTACTTTTTTTTAGAAGTTTGGGGGGTCTGGGTGTCCCTTATTTTGCAACATTGAAGGTGGCAACCCTACCTGTGTGGCACGTCCAGACCGCATGAGGCACTGTGCAAACGTTGCTTCTGTTCCAGACATTGAGAATGATCTCATCTGAAGTTATTAAATATAACATGTGGTGCATTTATACACACAATCTTCATTTTGAGTTGATTCTCACTTGAACTATGGAACTTTGGCAGCAGTATGAATGCATGTCTGCCCAGTGGCACAATGAGATGAACAACATGAGATAACTTATTGTCCAGGTAAGCGTTGTACTAATCTTTGTTCCTATTCAATATAACATACATTTCATTTATGTTCAAAATCTTCATTGTTAGTTTTCTTATTATTCCTCCCCAATGGGAGTCTATGGCAGCCCTATGAACTGCAAAAATTGACACACTTGTAGTGATGGCAGTGAAGAGTAATCTGACCAACTTTAGTGTCTCTAGGACCAAGTCCAGTTAAAAAAAATGCATATAATGGTTATAACTTTTAAGCCATTAAAAATTATCTGCCAATGGTGAAGAAAAATAATCTTGTTTCTGATTGAAATCTTGTTCCTTGTTTCTGTCCCAAACAGAAATAAGATTATTTTTCCTATCCCAATGGCAGATAATTTTGCTTGTTTTAAGCAAGAACTCACTTAATTTAGATTTCCGCCCCCCAGAAAACAAGAACAAATATCTTATGTCATTTTATTTATCCAGTGATTTAAGAATTGTTTTGATATTTGGAATGAAAACAAGAAAAAGAAGATATTTACGTCTCAGAATTGTTCAAATATTTAACTTTTTCTGTTGTCCTTTGGTGTGACACCCCTATATTCTTAATTCCCCATATTCACGTTTCAGTAAAAATGTTCAAAAACCTGAAAGCGTTGACAAAGTTAGTGAGCCCTTATATTTTCCCAAACATCAGACTTCACACTACATAACAATATGCATTTTTTCTTCAAAAGCGTTTTCTACCCATATTAAAGGGTGTATTTAAATCATTATTCTCTAATCCACTATAGTAATATTTTGTCATGTTTTTAAGTTTGACATGAATTTATGTATTCATTTATGAATTTAACTACAAACCCGATTCCAACAAAGTTGGGTCAACTTTGAAGCTGATCAAGGTCATTAGGATCAACGCAAACTTCAGGCAGGTGTAAACATGTACAAACACCTGTGAGCTATGACCACAGACCATTACATAAATCTCAGTTCACCTGCCTGAATATTTCATTGATCCTAATGACCTTGATAAGAGTACAGTTAGACATGATTCTTATTATATGAATATGACAGATCTCACACAGCTTTCAATCATCTTTTGAATTATGAGCATCCAATCACACTGATACCAAGAAAGGCACATTTTCAACCAGTCTGTGGCGAGGCAGACGAGCGAGAGGTCATGCTCATCCTCAAGTCCTCTCATGAGGGAGCTCAGGGGCATATAAGGACGAGCGACACCAGTGAAGGACGAGAGAGGACCAGGCCTGGACTTTACGTTGCGTTTGCGTTTCGTCCGTGAGGGGCTGCCTGTGTTACTTTCTTTTGTTCATTATTTTAAGACTTTTAAATGTTCGCCGGTTCCCGCTTCCTTACACCTTATTCTACGAACTTTGTTACACGGTCATTCAATAGTTACAATAATTACATGAATTGTGAGTGAGTCTAAGCATAATGGTCACGTGTCTTTGGTTAAATACATGATCTAGAATTATGCAGAAGAAGGATGCTTGATTACAAGTCCAACTATCATCCTTTTTGAATGATTTGATGCAGTTTATATGTAAAAACAGTCTGTGGGTCTTCTTGTGGATTTCAACTCCGTGTCACTCAGAGTTCAAGGGTCAATGAGAAGGGCGAGACCTGTTTAGACTCTTTGTCCCGGGGGGATCAGAAAATCTCTGCCGTTATCTTGATGCGGCCCAAATCCCGTGAAGCCATGAAGTAATTGTTTGTTCGGTGGCCTGGACTGACTGGAGCCCACATTGTTAATGGCCACAAACTGTAGGTCTGGAGAGTTGAATGGATGTGTGGAATTATGTTTGAACGAATAATCAGGCAGATTCATTTGTCTGCTGCGCCCTCAAATCCTACAGTTCGCAACACCAGCCTTGATGGGAGTGACTTCAACGCTGCAGCAGCACTGCCAGACGATAATAAGAGCAGCGGATGTTTCAGCGGATCAGGCAGATCGGCTTGAGAGAAAGACAAGGGGACAGCACAACTCCTCACTTTGGTTTGCTGCACGGTAGCACTTGCTGATGGCATTGTGAGGTGCACCTGCTGTAGGAAAGGCTGCATTGAAATTGACTGTCCTTCAAAATGCAAAGACTGCATAATCCTCAGTGCATGTTCTTCCAGCGACATGAACTTCTGCTTTCAGGTGCATCTGAGAAAAGGTCACCAGTACTACAGCCAAGTCCAGACACATTTTTGCCACAGACAGCACTTACTGTGACTTTGTTGTCTGAAAGATGTTGTGCGCATAATCCCGGACACTGAGTTTTGGAAGAAGGCACGACTTCAAATGGCACAGGAGACTTTTCCCTGAATTGGTAGCACAATACTTCACCAACCTACAGACCAAGCATCGGTGAACAGCAGAGTGCTCCAGCAACAGCAAGTGAGTGGCAGAAGCAAAGAAAGCAGACTGGCCAAAAAGACGCCGCTGTTAAGAGGAAGAAAGCACTGTGGTGTCTCTGTTATGGACCTGAGAGAGATCATATGGTGGCACGTGACATAATCAGAACTGTCCAGTCCAGTGGTTTCCTTTAGATTGTGTGGGGCTTATGGAAACCCCTCCTGGAGGTTCTTCCTGGTTTTGCCCCTTTTGTGCCAAGTAGTGTTTTAATGCACAATATATATATATATATATATTGCACACATTGTTTACTTATAGGTGCATTCATTATTGCACTGTAAAAGATTAGTAAAGTGTTTGTCAGTTTTGTGAAGGTTCAGTGTGTGGTATTTATGAGGATCAAGTGACAGAAATGCAGCCATGTATGACAGAATACATCAAAGTTTTATTAAATATATCCAAATAATAAAAGACATGACAGTTGTGTGTATTGGGGAAGCACATATTTAAATACATGTTACCTGAAAATATTAGCAAACTACTAAAGACTGAGAGACTTTGTCTAAAAGATCAAACTGTTTGGGTGAAGAAACCATTTATACCAGATATAAATTCATTTGAAATGCAAATAGTGGCAAACGTGATAAAACATAAGAGTTCATATATGTGTCAGTATTGAAATGCATATAAATGATTTTTCCTGATATTAAAAATGTGGACATATAGTTAATCTGAGTCTAAAAATACCCCAAAACGGGTATAAATTGTATAAATATATGATTGTCCTTGAATCAGTAGATTTATTTTCATGAAATCCTCATAATCTTTCAACAGTTATTGACTTTATTTGGGTCACTTTTCCCATTTTAAAGCCATAAACTAATAAATGATGATAAACATGATAAACCATAAGGAAAAAAGCTTTAGTTTGAGCGTTGAGGTTAAACTGCTCGGTCTCTCTACTCTCTCAAACTGCATATATCCGCATATCTCCAGACCGCAGCGCCTCCGCTTTTACAGCCACAAATTCAAGGCCTATTAAAATCATCATTTAAGATTGTTTTACTATTTATGGCTTTTTATAGCCTTGAATTTGAACAAAATGTTTAAGGACCCACAGAAACCCTGCTACTTGCTTGTGAAGTTATGGTATTTCCTCATTAATTTATTTTTGAATGCGTGTTTTCTGTGTACAAACATGTGAACTGTATTATTAACTTGTCATTGTGTTATTAAATGTATTTCAATAATGCATTTGACTCTGAATTTTGTCATCTTTTCTTATTTTTATTAATATTTTCCTAGGTGGATTTCTATGCACTTATGACATAGACGCGGCAGAGTGTAAACGGGACTTTTAGTTTGGTCGGTGTGTGACGTCATAAGGCTGCGCCGCGCTCCTGCATCTGTTGTGATTCAGCTGATGAAAGGTTTGTGTTTTAAGCGTTTACAGTGAAGCAGAATGAATGGTGTATTATTAAATGTAACACTGCATTGCTTTATCTAACAGCGTTGTGTGAGTAAAGAAACAGAAGGAGCGTCTCATTTCGCTCTTTATCGTGAATCAGTTCAAACATGAATTCAGTCTCTGGAGAGTGACGAGAGAACCGGAGCTTTAGACTCTCCGAGTCAATTGAATTTGAGTGATTCACAACAAATGATTCAGTGATTTGAAGCGCTGCATTTCTATTTATATCGCGATTTCTGCAAATAAATAACTAAACTAATATGTTAAGGGTGTGTATAGTTTTATTAATTTGTTGTTTTAGTTTTGAGTGTTTTTGTCTAATCAGGTCATTTTAGGTCCATTAAACTACTGAACTAGAGCTGACTGAGACTCTCAGAGATTTAGTTTTGAGTGTTTTTAGTCTAATCAGATGATTTAAGTCCATTAACTCTCTCTGACTCTCTTACAGAGACTGAACTACTGAACTAGAGCTGACTGAGACTCTCAGAGATTTAGTTTTGAGTGTTTTTAGTCTAATCAGATGATTTAAGTCCATTAACTCTCTCTGACCAGAGACTGAACTATTGAACTAGAGCTGACTGAGACTCTCAGAGATTTAGTTTTGAGTGTTTTTAGTCTAATCAGATGATTTAAGTCCATTAACTCTCTCTGACTCTCTTACAGAGACTGAACTACTGAACTAGAGCTGATTGAGACTCTCAGAGATTTAGTTTTGAGTGTTTTTAGTCTAATCAGATGATTTAAGTCCATTAACTCTCTCTGACTCTCTTACAGAGACTGAACTACTGAACTAGAGCTGATTGAGACTCTCAGAGATTTAGTTTTGAGTGTTTTTAGTCTAATCAGATGATTTAAGTCCATTAACTCTCTCTGACTCTCTTACCAGAGACTGAACTACTGAACTAGAGCTGATTGAGACTCAGAGATTTAGTTTTGAGTGTTTTTAGTCTAATCAGATGATTTAAGTCCATTAACTCTCTCTGACTCTCTTACCAGAGACTGAACTACTGAACTAGAGCTGATTGAGACTCTCAGAGATTTAGTTTTGAGTGTTTTTAGTCTAATCAGATGATTTAAGTCCATTAACTCTCTCTGACTCTTACCAGAGACTGAACTACTGAACTAGAGCTGATTGAGACTCTCAGAGATTTAGTTTTGAGTGTTTTTAGTCTCATCAGATGATTTAAGTCCATTAACTCTCTCTCTGACCTTACAGAGACTGAACTACTGAACTAGAGCTGACTGAGACTCTCAGAGATTTAGTTTTGAGTGTTTTTAGTCTGATCAGATGATTTAAGTCCATTAACTCTCTGACTCTCTTACAGAGACTGAACTACTGAACTACTGAACTAGAGCTGATTGAGACTCTCAGAGATTTAGTTTTGAGTGTTTTTAGTCTAATCAGATGATTTAAGTCCATTAACTCTCTCTGACTCTCTTACAGAGACTGAACTACTGAACTAGAGCTGACTGAGACTCTCAGAGATTTAGTTTTGAGTGTTTTTAGTCTAATCAGATGATTTAAGTCCATTAACTCTCTCTGACTCTCTGACTCTTACAGAGACTGAACTACTGAACTACTGAACTAGAGCTGATTGAGACTCTCAGAGATTTAGTTTTGAGTGTTTTTAGTCTAATCAGATGATTTAAGTCCATTAACTCTCTCTGACTCTTTACAGAGACTGAACTACTGAACTAGAGCTGACTGAGACTCTCAGAGATTTAGTTTTGAGTGTTTTTAGTCTAATCAGATGATTTAAGTCCATTAACTCTCTCTGACTCTCTTACAGAGACTGAACTACTGAACTAGAGCTGACTGAGACTCTCAGAGATTTAGTTTTGAGTGTTTTTAGTCTAATCAGATGATTTAAGTCCATTAACTCTCTCTGACTCTCTTACAGAGACTGAACTACTGAACTAGAGCTGACTGAGACTCTCAGAGATTTAGTTTTGAGTGTTTTTAGTCTAATCAGATGATTTAAGTCCATTAACTCTCTCTGACTCTTACAGAGACTGAACTACTGAACTAGAGCTGATTGAGACTCTCAGAGATTTAGTTTTGAGTGTTTTTAGTCTAATCAGATGATTTAAGTCCATTAACTCTCTCTGACTCTCTTACAGAGACTGAACTACTGAACTAGAGCTGACTGAGACTCTCAGAGATTTAGTTTTGAGTGTTTTTAGTCTCATCAGATGATTTAAGTCCATTAACTCTCTCTGACTCTCTTACAGAGACTGAACTACTGAACTACTGAACTAGAGCTGATTGAGACTCTCAGAGATTTAGTTTTGAGTGTTTTTAGTCTAATCAGATGATTTAAGTCCATTAACTCTCTCTGACTCTGACCAGAGACTGAACTACTGAACTAGAGCTGACTGAGACTCTCAGAGATTTAGTTTTGAGTGTTTTTAGTCTAATCAGATGATTTAAGTCCAGTAACTCTCTCTGACTCTCTTACAGAGACTGAACTACTGAACTACTGAACTAGAGCTGATTGAGACTCTCAGAGATTTAGTTTTGAGTGTTTTTAGTCTAATCAGATGATTTAAGTCCATTAACTCTCTCTGACTCTTACCAGAGACTGAACTACTGAACTACTGAACTAGAGCTGATTGAGACTCTCAGAGATTTAGTTTTGAGTGTTTTTAGTCTAATCAGATGATTTAAGTCCATTAACTCTCTCTGACTCTCTGACCAGAGACTGAACTACTGAACTAGAGCTGATTGAGACTCTCAGAGATTTAGTTTGATTTATTTTCCTTTCTGTGAATTATTCTCTTCTTAAACAGGACAAACACACAGAAAAACTCCTGGTGAAGTGATTGAGATCCACAACACACTATTATAAAGATGGTGTTTATTAAAGAGGAGAGTGAAGACATAAAGATTGAAGAAGTATTCAGTTTGAAACATGAAGAAACTGATGAAGAAATAAAGAAAGAGGAGAGAGAAGAGGTGAAGACTGGAGAAACACTGAGAGTGAAGCATGAAGTAACTGAGGAGCAAACAGGTTGGTTTCATTCTCAAAGCTGAACTCACTCATTTGATCTTTATTAGAATGTCCAGCTCTACAGAAATGAAGGATATTTTAATTAAATAAAATTAAAGTGACAGTGCATTGTTTGCATTAAAATAAACATTTATTGCTGCGAAAATCCAGTAGTTTCACCAAATGTGTTTGAGTTTGAGTTTCTGCTCGAGGGCCCCTCTGGCCTCCAGTATGAATGAAACATTTGGGTAAAAAATAAGAAAAATAATACTTCTAAATAAATGTACATGACAATCCATATGTTTTTCTTCAATGTACAGGAGTTTTTCCCCACAGTGGATGCATACGAGGCTCGTAATCGATATCACAGATCAAAAGCACAGATTTTTATAATACTACTTTTTATTTTATTTTTTAATTATTTTATCCTTTCAAATGATTTTAGTCATAGTCTTTCTGCATATTAACAGGTAACCCAGCATTTTTTTGTAAAATAAGTTTTCTGTAAAATAATAATAATAATAATAATAATAATAATAATAATAATAATAATAATAATAATAATTTTGTTATTTAATAAATGCTTTTAATTTTTAATAATGGAAATGTTATTGTAAGAGTAATATTTCTTATTTTGTTAAATATTAGTATTTAGCAATAATAATAATCATAATATTTATTAATTATTATATTATTATTATTATTAATTATAATTATATTATATATTATATTAATATATAAACAAACTTTTCATTTGTGAAAATAAAAATAAATAAATAAATCACATTTTAAATCACAATCGCAATTTTAACCGGAATAATCGCACTTAGATATTTTCCCCAGGCCGTTGCTCCTTCAGTGGCCACAGCTGGTGGGAGGGAACTAGGGATTCACCGAATCCAGGGTTCGGATTCGGCTGAATATTGGTCTTTTTGACGGGGTTCGTGTTCTGCCGAACCTTCAAATTTTTTCCACCGAACCCTAGGCTTGCACTAGCGCGCTGTGCTGGCCGATGTAATGGCGCTGCCGTTGATTATGGGAAGGTGTTTACTAGGTGGACCATTAGCTGAGCGGGAGCAGCCCCGGCCGCCTACAAGCTCCTCACAGAGTGCAACAAAAACAGTTTCGCTTCCCGTGCGCCCCCGCAGAAAGACTGGGAGCCAGAGTGACATTAACTAATAAATATATCACCTTGTTTACTAAACGTCTGGTTGGGACACAATTTGACGCAAATTGACCCGAGGTTCGAATCCACCTTTTGCCGAACTCGCTTTACTGCCTTTTCCAATCGCATATCAGATCGGAAAGGCATTTATTTTCAATAAAAATGTAGAAAATTGAAAATAAAGCGTCTAAAGTGTTTAATAATAAGTGTTTATCAGTTAAGGGTAGATAAACAGACATGTGCTGATGAATTACAGACGATAAAAGTGAGTGGGTCCAATATCGCTGGTCTTAAAAAGTAAAATGGTTCCGACGCCCATGTTAACACCTCATTATACGGTGTCCTCTTCCCCTCAGGGGTCTGTTCTGCCAACCTTGCTACCTCATGTGCTTTGTGACGCAGCAGGTTCCAGTGGTCCTCTGCGGAAGGTCCCAGAGCAGTCTGTTAGGTTGTTCCCTACCTGTGCGCTGCTTCAGGGCACCAAACTGACTGTTGGAAAAATACCAGAGGCCAGTCTCGAGAGTACCCTCAGTAGAATTTCTGTGTAAACTACTGACAAACTAGTATCACTGAGACTTGTTTCAGCACTTGCATATTGTTGCCCTTGACTGTTAGTTGCTTCTATTGCTCTCATTTGTAAGTCACTTTGGATAAAAGCGTCTGCTTAATGAAAAATGTAAACTACAACTGTTGTTGGCAATAATAACTCTTTATTGCTCCGTCACGTTCAACACTGTTGCCTCTCCTCTCATAGGATGCAAGACTGAACCGACTTAAAGAAAAACATGTTGAGCAGTAAATAAAACATAACTTAACAATTTCCCCTTTTTGTCTTTTAAGAAGAATACTGTTCACGTTTAGAACATGAGCATTTACTATTATTATTTTTAACAGGATAACAGGTTAACTTTAGAGTTTTGGTTTAAATGACTAGACATTGACAAAACAGAAGCAAATCATTGTCAAATCCATTCAGTCCTTAATGTAGCAAACACCTGTGCTGAGAACTTTCAGAAGGCCAAGTGCAGATGCCCCCTTTTTTGTCAAGCAGTTAGCTAGCTGCGCTTTGGTGGCTGACCACAAGAATGAATAGCTCCAGAGTGTATAAGCTCCTTCATACTGCTGATTTCTAGACACAGTCTCTTTTCTGTGCTAGATTTTGTAGATTTGAGAGCATCAAGAAGGGAATGATTGTCTGTTACACACACAATAGGCACATCGATGCATGAGCAGCCACCAGTGGTAATTTCAGAATACAGTGTAGCAGGGAAAACCACATTTGCAAGAGCCAAAGTCTCTCCTGCTAATGTCGCTGTACAACTCTCCTGATTCATTTTGTCAATGATTTCAGCATGTCCATCTCAACATCTGTCAATGAAGCTTCACGCTGTGTTGCTCTGGTGGAGTCCACTGGGTTAGGTTGCAGAGTTTTTTATATATGTTCCTTGTTGTACTTGTATTCATTTGAGATTTATTTGAGACAGTGGCTAAATTAACCAAAAATAAAGCTTCAACTTCTGACTTCTCCAAACAGCACAGCAGTAATGAATGTATGAACTTCTTTATGCGCACGATCGATAATATTAGGAAAAAAATAACCATGCAGCCGTCTACTACGGTATCACATCAGACAGAGCATTGTAGTGTCACTGAGGAACAATTCCACACATTCACTGCTATAGGAGAAGAATTGGCTAAACTCATTAAATCATCAAAATCAACAACATGTATGCTCGACCCTATACCGACTAGGCTATTAAAAGAGATGCTTCCAGAGTTCATAGATCTTCTTCTTAATATCATTAATTCATCTTTGTCATTAGGATATGTATCCAAAAACTTTTAAGTTAGCTATTATTAAAACTGTTATTTAAAAAAAACGCAACTTGATCCGACAGAATTAGTCATTACAGGCCAATCTCAAAGCTACCCTTTCTGTCAAAAATACTAGAAAAGGCAGTGTACTCATAAGTATGCTCCTTTTTAGAAAGAATTGGTATTGCTGAGGATTTCCAGTCAAGATTTAGACCGTATCATAGTACTGAGACTGCTCTCATCAGAGTTACAAATGATTTACTCTTATCATCCGATCGTGGTTGTATCTCTCTATTAGTGTTACTCGATCTTAGCGCTGCATTCGATACTATCGACCACAACATTCTTTTGAATAGACTCAAAAATTATGTTGGCATTAGTGGAACTGCATTGGCATGGTTTAAATCATACTTATCTGGCCGCTATCAGTTTGTAGCAGTAAATGAAGAGATGTCACACCGATCACAAGTTCAGTATGGAGTACCGCAAGGCTCAGTGCTAGGACCGTTGCTTTTCACCCTCTACATGCTACCACTGGGAGATATCATTAGGAAGCATGGCATTAGTTTTCACTGTTATGCTGACGATACTCAGCTCTATATTTCTTCACGGCCTGACGAAACTTACCAATTCACAAGATTAATGGAATGCATAGCTGATACAAAAAATTACTAGTAATTGACTAGTAATTGTCTGCAACTTAATTTAGAAAAAACAGAATTATTTAATTATTGGACAGTAACCTAGAATACTGTCTAACACTCGATGGCTGCTCTGTCAAGCCCTCGTCGTCAGTTAGGAACCTGGGTGTGCTCTTTGATACCAATCTTTCATTTGAAAGCCACGTTTCTAACATCTGTAAAACTGCATTTTACCATATTAAAAATGTATATAAATTACAGCACATGCTTTCAATACAAAATGCTAAACAGTTAGTTCATGCGTTCATGACCTCAAGGCTAGATTATTGTAATGCTTTACTGGGTGGTTGCCCTGCTCGCTTAATAAACAAACTCCAGCTGGTCCAAAACTCAGCAGCTCGAGTTCTTACTAGAACCAGGAAGTATGACCATATTATCCCGGTTCTGTCAACACTGCACTGGCTCCCTATTAAACATTGCATACATTTTAAAATCTTGCTTATTACTTACAAAGCACTAAATGGTTTAGCTCCCCAGTACTTGAGCGAACTCTTAACACATTATACTCCATCACGTCTATTGTGGTCTCAAAACTCTGACCAGTTGATAATACCTAGAATATCAAAATCAACTGCAGGCAGTCGATCCTTTTCCTATTTAGTGCCTAAACTCTGGAACAGTCTTCCTAGCATTGTTCGGGAAGCAGACACACTCTGTCAGTTTAAATCTAGACTAAAAATGCATCTCTTTACTATGGCTTACACACAGAACATTATTTCTATTATTCAAATCAGTAAATGATTGTTAGGCAGCATTAACTAGGTCAGCCGGAACCGGGAACACTTCCCATAACACCTGATGTACTCGTTACATCATAAGAAGAATGGCATCTACGCTAATGTTAGTCTCTCTGTTTATCCCGAGGTTTACTGCAGTCAGCCGGATCTGGACCGTATCCAGATCAGATGGTGGACCTGCGTCTGGACATGACCAACGCATCCCTGAAATGTCTGCAGAGAGCGTGTCAAATAAACTCCCCCCATAAATGCCGCATTGATACTACATCCTCATTAAACCCGTCTCCAGTGTGACGACTCCAATCTTTCGAATAATATTATGAATATCTATTAATCTAATATGACTTTGGACCTGTAATGTTGCCAGAATTATAATCATACACTGTTTGTTCATCAGAGGACATGAGTAAGAGTAACAGAGTAACACGTCTCCAAATTTCAATCTTATTTTTCTAGCTTTTGTAAGCCGTCTTCATGTCAAACGGTGGTGGATTTTTGTAATTCCCAGCAGCAGCCATCCTCTGCTACCAATGTTGACTCATTAGTTATTAACTCTTTATTGCTCCATCACGATCGAGACTTTTGCCTCTCCTCTCATAGGATGCAAGACTGAACTGACTTAAAGCAAACCGCCGGCAAGTGAATTTGGCACAGGGCCAAAAAAAAATTTGCCACTAGATGGTGGGCCAGAACATAGTCAAGGGATAATTTAAGAAATTAATTGATGAAAACTGCAACTAGAATTGCCTGACATACGGTTACAGTGTTTTTTGTAACTGCTAGTGAGCTGTTATTCTGTTAAAAAAATTGATAAATTAATAAAACAGTAGTGACATGTAACCTGGCAAGTATCTTCATTCACCAACTTGCAACACAGACCGCCTTGCTAAAACATACACGTGTGCAAACTTTCAATGGTTCACTGTTCGTTTTATCATACCACATTTCATGACTGCTATTTTAGAGGCGTGTCTAGTGATCTGTTCCACAGACTGTTCTGAATGTGTTTCAGAACTTTTCAAATTAAAAGCTCTCAATTCATCCCAAAATAAACACATTGCTGCGAAAACGTTCTTGTAATTATTTTTTTTTTTTTAAGGCAAAATCACTAAAGACAAATTGATTATGAGCAGCTGTTGTTGTTGTAAACTCTCCAGTTCGCACCGCTCACTCTAAAGCCCAATTTATACTAATGAGACGAGTGTACGCTGTAGCTACGTCATAGGCTGTGATCCGCACGCGTTTTGGCCCGCGGGCCGCCAGTTGCCGACCACTGCCCTAAAAGGTGCTCTTCGCACATGTGCAGTAAATAAAACATAACTTAACATAAATAATATCTCAATGGGTCCTGCTGACAATAGAAAAGCATTACTAAATTCAGTTCAGGTCTCGCCCGTCCAGATTCAACAGGGTTACACCCACAGTGGTGGACCCCGGGCAGGCTCTGGTTATGGAGCAAGAAGTAAAAGCTCTGCTGGACAAAGGGGCCACAGAAAATGCTCCTCTTGCCAGCAGGTAGTCTAGGTTTAAAGCCAGTACTTTATTGTTCCAAAAAAGGATGGGAGTTACATCCAATTTTTAATCTGCGACTTCTACAGCTCAATGTGAACAATCTCCAGTTCAAGATGCTCACGCTAAAGCAAATCGTGTCACAAGTCCGAGGACTGGTTTGTCATGATAGATCTCAAGGACGCATATTTCTCTATCCTACTACAACACAGGAAGTTCCTGAGGTTCACTTTCAGGGGTGAGGTGTACCAATATCGGGTTCTTCCAGTTGGTCTAGCTTTATCACCCCATTCATTCATGAAGTGCATGGATGCAGTTCTGGCTCCACTACTACTACAGAGCATTCATGTGCTCAATTATACAGATGATTGCAGATGGCGGTTTGGCATTGAGACCTTTCTAGGTGTGATTTGGCGACTCTGATGCAGGCGCTCTTTCTCCTGCTCGTATCGATACGATTCTCCCAGCTGTTTCAAAGACCGTTGGGAGTATGGTCGCTTTTAAAGTTTTGCTTTCGGGGGTTTCCCTTTAAGATATCTGTGATGCGACGGGCTGGTCCTCTCTACATACTTTTGTGAGGTTTTATAACCTGGATATGGGCTCCACTCCAGGGTCTAGGGTGCTTTTGTCTTAGTGTGATCTATAGTTTTACATGGACAGGCACTCGCTATTATGGAGTGTGGGTATAGGGTTCCTACAGCGTATCGACACAGTTCGAGTTCCCTTGGTGTGACACCACCCGCCTATTCTGTCACACCATTGGACTGATTTCACACGTTTCACGATGCAATCACACAGAAAATTCCCACAGTGTCACTTTTCAGTAAGTGTGTGTAGTAAGTGAAAGTGTACGTCAGTTCTATTCATTCACACAGAGACATGCAGAATATACAGGATTCATATTTAAAGATTCTTTTTTGTGGTTTAATATTCACAGACACAAGTCTATATTGTGAATGATTATAATAACGGAGAATAAATGTAACTGTCACAATCCTCAGCTGGCCCATTAGCAGATGAGGCAGCACATGAACAACTGACTTCTACTTTTAAACAGATTACGTAAACAGAATATTTGAGTTTGATTTGATTTACATAATTTAAAACCTGACATTTTCAACATTTCTTTAGAAGTATGTCTCATGTTTGTGTGACATGTATTCACTAAGTTGCAGTTCCTTTTCTCAAGAGCATCAGAATGGACTTCATTGAGAGAGAGGCGGCAGATCGCCAATGTTTATTTATTTTTGTGCATATAGCACAACATTGTTTTTTATTGTGATTGCAATTAACAGATTAATTAACAGATCTGAATGATGTATAACACTTGCCTGTTTGACTAAAATCTATGGAGTATTTTGAGTCTCTTTTGCACTGATATGAAAAAAAGCGAGTTGGTCATGCCGGACCTCTAGGGGTTACATGTATCAATGTTTTGATGCCTGCTATGTTGTGCTATTAAGCTGAGGTTCATTTTTGTCTTTTTTCCTTAGATTTGATGCTGTTGAAAGAGGAGTGTGAAGTACTAAAGGAAAAGGAAGAAAAAGATGACTATGAGAATTATCATGATACTCAGAGTGGAAAGAGTTTCAATCAACAAGGAAATCTTACAGACCACATGAGAATTCATGATGGAGAGAAACCCTACACGTGCCCTCAGTGTGGAAAGCGTTTTAACCATAAAGGACACTTTCAAAACCACATAAGAATTCACACTGGAGAGAAGCCTTACACCTGCCAACAGTGTGAAAAAGGTTTCAACCGAAAAGGAATTCTTATTATGCACATGAGAACTCACACTGGAGAGAAACCCTACACCTGCCAACAGTGTGGAAAGAATTTCACTCTAAAAATAAGCCTTGACAGGCACATGATAATTCACACTGGAGAGAAGCCTTACACCTGCCAACAGTGTGAAAAAGGTTTCAACCGAAAAGGATGTCTTAATCGGCACATGAGAGTTCACACTGGAGAGAAGCCTTTCACCTGCCAACATTGTGGAAAAAGTTTCAACCGAAAAGGGCGTCTTGAAGTCCACATGACAACTCACACTGGAGAGAAGCCGTTCACCTGCCAACAATGTGGAAAAAGTTTCACTCTAAAAGTAAGCCTTGACAGGCACATGATAATTCACACTGGAGAGAAGCCTTATACCTGCCAACAGTGTGAAAAAGGTTTCAACCAAAAAGGATGCCTTAATCGGCACATGAGAGTTCACACTTTAGGGAAGGAAGCCTTACACCTGCCGACGGTGTGGAATAAGTTTTGATCATAAAGAAAACCTTTAAAGTCCACATGAGAGTTCACACTGGAGAGAAAACCTACATGTGCCCTCAGTGTGGAAAGAGTTTCAATCATAAAGAACACTTTCAAAACCACTTAAGAATTCACACTGGAGAGAAGCCTTTCACCTGCCAACAAGTAGACATTTTTGAGGTTTTGAGCCATCTCTCGCCATGAGTTACAACTCATGTAAATATCTTTATTATTCTTTCATGCTAGGGGTGTAAAAATGTGGGTACTTTCACAATCTGTTTAGCCCTGTTCTGTTCTGTTCTGTTTATACAGTTTTATTTTGACTACCTTGTTAATCGATGCCCCCAGAGCACCTTGTGGATAAAATTACTGCAAAAATAAAATAAAAGCGCATGTTACAAAAACAGTACAGTATGCGCATACTCTTCTGATGACTAAATTCGTGTCACATGCACTGTACACTGACCCTCATGTACGCATAAAAAGTGAAGTATACTTTGGCCTTTGGGGTTCATGTAATAACTCATACCGGAGAGAATCATTTCATGTGGCATCACTGTAAAGACTTGCAGAAACAAAGCCAGCCTTGAGGTTCACATTAGAGTTTGTTATAGAGAGGCTTTCACCAGCTCTCAAGACCCTGATACGCGGTAGAGTTCTTTTCAGCTTTTTGCTTAGGGGCAGGTGAACATCCCAAGTGGCATTTAAATTAACATATATATATGCTATGCATTTTCCTTTTAGTAACAAAATAAATGCAATGAGAGAACTGCAGTTGTGAACGCATCAGATCATAGTGATGTGGATTTGTTTGCACCAGATCTGCAATTCAGCTCCCCATACAGAGAAGTTTAACCCTTAAATGCATGACTGTTTTGCCAAACATTCTTACATATTCGGGTCATTAGCGACCCGGATCTATATCTAACATGGATAGATCTCTACCTGCCGCGATAATATAAAACTCCAGATATTAGAGTAACAATTACAGAAGAATAAAATAAAACACATTTCATTACCTTTTGGAGCTTGGAAAGGTTCAGTTTGAGCAGATGTTTCATACCATCATCATATGTCCTCGTCAGAGCTCATTTGCCAGTACATTCAGCATCTGGCTCATATTCACCATCTCACGCATATTCTCAAAACTCATTTTCAACGTCTTCAATAAAAAAAAAAATCAATATTTTGATCACTGACAACTTCTTGACCAGATCCATCAAGTGACAGTGACACTAACATTTGATTGTGTTTAGTACTTGCTCTCTGCAGTAAATCACAGAGCCATTTCAAGTTTTGCAGATTATAATTATTATTGTTTCGTTTTCTGTCTGAGGTAACTATGAGTGAAACACTTCATCATTGCGTATCAGACATTGCTACCTTGTGGAATAAAGGTGAATTGCACTTATTTTGTCATTACATATTCATTTATTATTGTGCAGAAAAAAAAATATGTACAATCTTACACACCTCGGTCATTTGATTTTATAAACTATAAATACACACAATACTCAAATATCATTTGGAGTTTCGGTTCATTTATGAGACGCGCGTGCCAGCGCTACGGCTATTGTCTGTTATATTT